>JAJEJH010000614.1:0-25326 GCA_026122585.1 Anacardium occidentale
GATTAGACACACGAGCGTGTGCACTCGGGTACACAGACGTGTGTGTGGATTTTCATATGCATACGGGTACATGCAAGACCGTGTCTCATACAGATTTAAGGCCACACGGGCGTGTCCCTTGGGAATATGGTCGTGTGCTCAACCCAAAATCTATATATAGGTCTGAAAACCCAGAAAATCCTACTCAAACACATCCAATACTCATTCAATCTTCAATTAAACATAAACACAGCATATTCGCATGCCCATAAACATACTCAACTCATGCATTTCTCATTTAACATGTCAAATCTCGAGCATTTCTCATCAAAAGCATACCCAAGCAATATACGTAGCATACATTGCATAATACTCTCAATAATCATCATGCATTGCATCATATCATCATCAAAACATGCTGGAAAGCATCCACAACATGCAACAATCATCCAAGAAGCTGGAAAATCAGAAAAGCTTACTGGAAACCTAAGTGAAGAGGTAAAAAAATACTTACCTCTTGCCATGGCGTCTGAATCTCTCTCTCTAACTACTCCTGGATCTCTAACCAAAACTATGGCAGTTGACTGGACGGGTTCTGATCTAGGGTTCGTTGGAAAGGAGAAGAGAAGAAAAGCTGAAGGAGAAAACTGGGCAAAAATACGGGAAAATAAACTTATATGCGCATCTCTCTCCTGGCACATGGGCGTGTGCCCCTCAAAATCTCAAATCTCTCTTTCCTCGTACCATACACGAAATATTCTTCCCATAATACCCATGTATAAGCCACGAAAAGCTTCTAAATGACTTTTCTACCCTTGAAACCCTCTCGAAAATATTTCCTAACTTGAAATCTCTCTTTTACCCTTATTCTCAGAGTCTAAAATGACATTTCTACCCCTGGGCTATTACATATATTCACATCAATGTTAGCCCCATCAGATGCAACATCTCTTAAATCAAAGGTATCTCTAGGCCTTATGGGCAAAGGAACAACCCATTGTTCATCTCTTCGATCTTGGACAAAGATAACTTGTTGAGTCTGAGATACAAACACAAAAGGTTCATCCAGTATATGATCACCAGTGTGAATTAGGTCAGCAAACTTATTAGTGTAAATCCTTGTACGTCCTGTGTTATCCCTCTACTGTGGGTAACATCAATCCAATCACATTTGAATAGTACATCTTAAATTCATCGTAATAGTTAAGTTCAATAATATTAATTAATGTACCATAGTAAGTCACATCGCCTAACACAGGCCTTAAGTCGCTACTACTGACATAACTTTGGGTTTTGACTATCACCATAACTCCACAATTCTGTGTGCTCATGTCTTTCTCATATTCCTTCGTTTGAAATCTATACTTGTTATACAAATCAAAACATTTGAACCTCTTTGCTATATAGTTTGAACCACGTGTAAGGGCTTTGATTTCAGTAATGAGATGCTCATCGTCGTCAATGTCTAGATCTTTTACCTTAAAGTAACATAAATAGTTATTTGTTAATGTCCACTAATATACACATATATAAAGAGATATATATAAAAAAGGACAAACTTCATTTACCTTTACGTTGAACCATTCATGAAAGGATTCGCTGTGTAAGTGGTCAATCTCATGTTGAGTTAGTCGTCATCAACGATACTGTCTTTTGATAGTGCTAACATGTTCTCTGTAATTTAGGGATAAATAAGTATAATATCATCACAATTTGATGTCGATATATTCATGGATATGTTCATCATCAAAGATAACTTACTATTGACACCTTTGGACTATAACTGAATCACAATTGAAAAGAACATAGCGTTGTGCCTGAACCCACATATTTTTATCCATCATGAAACCCTGAACACTTCCAGACGGTTACCCAACCTGGGAAAAAAAGGATTGACTTAGACCCAGGTGCATTAGTTGTGTCTTTTTGGCCTGGATGATTTGTCGTCATCTAGATATTGGGCGAAAATGCCAAACACTCTGAAGCAAGAAACGCTTCAGCAATCGAACCCTCTGGATGAGCTTTATTCTGGACAGTTGATTTTAAAGTGCCTAATAACCTGATGAATGACAGAGTGTGAGCTTACTTTCAAGAAATAACTATGAAGTATATTTATTTATAATATTTACGTTTCGATTGGATACATCCATCGGTACTGCACTGGTCTGGCAAGCCTCGCTCCTACAGTCAGATAAACAACCAAATGCACCATAATTGTGAAAAATACAGAAGGGAAAATTTTTTCCATATTGCAGAGTGTGAGCATAATATTTCTTTCAAGTTGCTCGAGATCACAGATTCGAAGTGACTTAGCACACAAAGCTCAAAAAAAGTTTGATAGTTCAGTTAGAATAGAACTTATTTTTATAGGCAATGCACCTCGTAATGTAAGTGGAAGAAGTTGTTGCATTAATACGTGACAATCATGAGTTTTTAAACCAGATAATTTGCATTGTTTACGAACACATCGTGAAATGTTTGAGGCAAAACCATCCGGAAACTTAACTTGTTCCAACACTCTATAAAAAAATTTTCTCTCAGGTGATGCCATCGTATAGTAGGCCGGAGGTAAATAGGTTTTTCCTGAATCCCACTGTTGAGGCCATAACTCCTTCCTTATGTTAATCTCTTGCAAGTCCCGACGAGCATGAATGTTATCCTTTGACTTTTTATCAATATTGAAAATTGTATTCACCACATTGTCACAAACATTTTTCTCAATGTGCATCACATTAAGGTTATGTCTTATTAAATGCGATTGCCAATAAGGTAATTAGAAGAAAATACTTTTTTTTTTCATGTTTTTGGCTTGACCCCCGTAACTTCTTTATGCATCTTTTCGTACATGAACTTGATATTTTTCAATTGATCCAAGATTGCAACCCCAGACGGTGGAACTGGAGTAGATCTTAATTCGATTGTCCCGTCAAATGATTTTGCATCAAAGCGAGACTTATGAGTGATATCCAAAAACCGATGATGACCCATGAAACAAAACTTTTTACCATTCCTCAGACGCCCGGAGTCTGTCTCTGTATTACAACAAGGACATGCAAAACAACTATGAATGTTCTACCCAGAGAGATTACCATAAGCTGGAAAATCATTTATGGTCCATATAATTGCTGCATGCAATTGAAACATTTGATTCAATAAGGCATCAAACGTTTCCACCCCTATCTCTCATAAGTCTTTAAAGTCCTCTATCAAAGGTTGCAAGTAAACATTAATATCATTACCAGGCCTAGAAGGACCGGGAATTAACAATGAGAGCATGCAGAATTGTTGTTTCATACACAACCATGGTGATAAATTGTAGGGAAGTAAAAAGACCAGCCATATGCTGTAAGTGCTTTGCATATTACCAAACGGATTGAAACCATCGCTCGCTAAACTCAATCAACATTACGTGGTTCCTCGCCAAATATAGAGTAGATCGAGTCAAAGTTTTTCCATGCTTCTGAGTCAGCCAGATGTCTCATAATTCTATCCTTGGTACGGTGTTTATCATGTCAAGTCATCAACTTTGAAGTTTTTGAGGATATGAATAACCTTTGAAGTCTCGGCTTGATAGGAAAATACCGTAACACTTTCGTCGGAATTTGTTTTTTTTTGATCAATTTAGAAACTCCTATGGCAGTGGATGAATCACCCTCAGAATTTCTCTACTGAGATGCCTCACAAACTGAGCATAAGTCATCAGAAGCTTTTTCTTTCCAGAATAGCATACAGTTATTGGGACAAGCATGAATTTTCACATATTTAAGTCCTAAGGCTTCAATAATCTTTTTGGTTTCGTGGAAAGAGTTTGGTAATGTCTCACCCTTTGGGAGAGCATCTTTTAAAAGCTTAATTAAAGCATCAACCGATTCATTAGACTAACTATAACGACATTTTAAATTATAAAGATGTAAAACGAATGATAGTTTAGTGAAATTCTCACACCCTGGATATAATTCTTCCTTAGCATCTTCTGTTAATTTCCTAAAGTCTTCCTTTTCTCCAACAAAATATTCTGGATGTTCTTCCATCATAGTATCATCGATGTTGGGCTCAATTGCATCTCTGCCATGATTACATGTATCGAAAAGTTGTTCAGATACCCCAAAAACATCATGTAACATTTTTGTTATGGAATTATTTGTACTCATGTTTTTTTGTACTTGGATGTCTGGGGTTGACTCTTGTGTGACCATAGATTCACCGTGATAATACCAAGTCGTATAACCAATCATAAATCCATGAACCACTAAATGGTCATACAGTTCTACCCAATTTTTGTAGTAGTAATTAACACACTTTCTACAAGGACATGGAACCTTGTCAGTGCTTGATTTACCTTGAAATGCAAAATCAAAGAAGCTATTCAACCCTTATAAAAATTCTACGGTAACTGTTGGTAAACTCATCCAGCTTCTACACTTGCGAGTATCCATAACAACGTACTGATAGATAATAACACAGTTAAAATAATACCTAATGTAACCACCAAATCAATCAGACCATGTGGCATTTCATAGTTATATTGTAAGCACAAATATTCTCTATATATATATATTAAAAATTCACCAAATCAATCCATTCAAGAAATCTAATGATTTATCAATTATACATTTAAATTGATAATTATACATTTAAGTAGATAATAAAAGATGCTCTATTATTGGATTGTCTAGCATTTATTAGTATGGTTTCATAGTCTAATTAAGGTTGGTAATCTAACAACTTACGGTCAATATTGTTTTTGTAAGACAATTAGGTTAAGTCACATGATTTGTTTACATTTTGAAGTTTGTTAAATAATGCCAAAAGTTATATTACATAAATAGAAAATGATATATTATAAAATATATTAAAGAAAATGGACAAAATAACATATAGAGGGAATACTAAGAGTTTCATCTAATGATAAAGATAGAGGTCATCTAAATGATAATTAGATTTACTTGATTACAAGTTTAGATGATCGATTATGATTGACCGATTTGTATGAGTAAGGATTCTCAAGTCATCAAAAATAATATAGTTAAAGAGTATTAAAGACACATTTTTCTTATAAAGATTTTAGTTAAATATTTATTTTTTATATTTGTTTTTTTTTTTTTTTTTGTAGTTTTTTACTTATTAGTCTTCTGAATTATTATGATAACTCAATTTTATTACTAATTGCAATTTTTTAAAAATATATATTCCTTATGTGTTAGTAAATAGGCATTTATGCTTTTTATTTTTTATTTTTATTTTTCCCTTAAAATTGACTTTAACTAATGATATTTTTATCCTTTTTCTATGTATTTTAGAGTCTGTGAGTTTGGTCTTGGGTGCACCTTGGGCCATATATTTTACCTTAAAATACTCCTCTAACTTTTATCAATGGGTGGAAATTTAATTTTTAAAACTTTTTTAAATAATAACTTGTCATTAAACGAAACCTTAAGTGATAATATGTACATTTGACCTTTTTTAAATTCAAAAACCTATAAATTATCACTTGATTCTAAGGAATCCTTAAAATCACCTTTTTTTCGAGTGAGTTATACGTCAAATTAAGCCTCAAAGACTGATTGAATCTGATAAAATTGCACAATTTTCCATTAATAGGGTTGAGTTGTGGGTAGCATTATGTGGTTTTTTAATTCAAGGGACTGCAAATTGGTATTCCAGACCTTAAATGCAAAATAGTAATTTACTCTTTAATATTTGAGATAGTTGGGAACCTCTTGTGGTTACTAAAAATATAACAAAAGTAATTGGATTTGGTCGCCTTCAACATCGAAGATGATTGAAAATGGTCAATTTTGAATATATTAATCGTTTTTTATCATTTTTGATGGCATAAACGATTAAATCTGACAACTTCAACCAGATTTTTAGTAGTCAGATTTAGCTATTTTGACCATCAAGATGGCTAATCAAATTAAATGGTTATTTTTGGGTATCTGTTATATTTTTCAGAGGTGGTGGTGGCTTTTTAAAATTATTATTATTATTAGAATATTATTATTATTTTATAAAATTAATTTTATTATTTTTTAATTTAAAAAGATAAAAATAATCTTTTAATTAATTAAATTTAATTATTAATTTTAATCTTAAAATAAATATTTTAGTTTTTAAAAATTAATGAATAAGATTTTATTAGTTAGAGAAAACTTGGGTGAGATTAAGTCATTGGGCCGCATTATTTCCGTAAGATTCCAAAAAAGTCAATGTAACAATCAATTTGATAGCGTTCATGTAATTTATCCTAAACAAATCATTAATAAAAGTCAAGGAAGAGAGGATAATTTAATTAGTATTTAATGGCCAATAATAGTAAATAATATATGTGTGTAGATTTTTTATTCCTTTATAATATATGTTACCCAAATTATAGTATAATAAATAAAAAAAAAAAACTAAATAAGACAAGAAACAATCCAACGCACGCACCGACGCAAAGCAAAATGACCAAGCCTGGACCCAGGAGTCAGCCATGGCTGTACCCAAGCCGCACCCTCGCTCGTCTGATCTTTCTCTAATCTCAATCTCCTCCCCAGTCAATCACTCAATAATAAATTAGCTTATTGGGTGTTTATACAAAGTCAAATTCAAATTCAAACTCTTTGACTCTTTGTGCCCATAACAGAAGCCCAGCGTTGCACCCAAAATCACAGGCTCTAAAATAATAAAAAACTTACCCAAAACTTAAAATTGATTCAAGCAAATACTTCCAACTCAAAACCACAAACAAACCAACCCTCTAATCGGTTGGATTTCAAACATTTGCTCCAAATATACATAAAAAACTTAAAACTTTAATAAATAACAAATAAATAATAAATAAGAAAAAACTTACAATTTCGTCTCCAAATGAGAACCAAGCTGAAGAAAAGAAGAATGTCGTCTCCAAAGAAAGAATAAATGGCCGAAAACCGGCGAACACAGCAGCCAAAGGGAGAAAACAGATGCAGCGGCACGGGAGGAAAATGGGAAAAGGAAGAAGAAGAGTTCGCACACTAGGTTTAAAAAGACCTTTAGCGGCATTTTTTAATGAGCTTTACTGGCGTTTTTACAAACGCCGATAAAACTCAATTTTATGGCGTTTCTAAATGAGTTTTACCGGCATTTTTACAAACGTCGATAAAACTCAATTTTGCGGCGTGTTATTGACGTTTCTGTGGCGTTTCTGAAAAACGCCGTTAAACTATATACTTTTAGCGGTATTTTGGCAAACGTCGCTAAAAAACCGCCACTAAAGCCCTATTCTGTCGTAGTGTGAAGGAATTGGTATGGGAGGTAATGGAGGAGTTGTAAGGAAATTTGGAACTAAAAGATGGAGGCTAGTAGCAAGGGTAGTAAATAGTTCTAATAACCTAGAAGAGGCTGAGTTTAATAGTCAAATGATTACACAACATGCATACGTTATTGGTCTAAATACTAATCAACTTGGAAATGGTTCTATGAATATAAAGAATGCTAGAACAATGGTGAATAATGTTAAGCCAGTTCAAAGTTATTTGGACACTCCAAAAACAATAAAGGATCCTAACTGTTACATAGATTTTGGAGCTCCAAACCATGTGACCTCTAATACTAATCAACTTGAGCATTAATTGGACTATAAAAGGAAGTAATAGCTATAGGTTAGCAATGGAGAGTGTCTTCCTGTTACTCATACTGGTTGTGTATGCTTACTTTCTTTTTCCCTGAATAGATTTTTACATTTAAAAAATATTCTATGTCTCCCAACAATTACCAAAATCTGTTTATTTCCAATTTAACTAAGGATAATCATGTCATACTAGAATTTGATTTTGATCACTATCTTGTTAAAGATAAGGCACCAAAGTTGTACTGTTTCAAAGAGTGCTTAGAGATTGCTTATATTAGTTACAAAGTTCCTTTTCAAATGTCGATTATGCAACACGTTTTTTTACTACTCTAGGTTTAGGAATAAATAATAAATTTGCAGGCTAGGTTTTACAAGACTCTAGTGTTTGTTTTAATAAGAAAGATGACATTGATGTATAGCACCATAAATTTTGCCATCATTGTTTACAAGCAATTCAAGATGCACTTGAGCTACAAAATAGTTCTATTACAAATAGAAATAAAAATTCACTGTGTGTTAACTATCAATATGGGAAAAGACATCAATTTCCTTTTCAACATCTTGCACTAGAGCATCAACTATGTTAGAATTAGTACATACAAGCATTTTGGGTCCATCACCATATGTATCTACTGAAAGGTATAGATAAGAAATTCATTTTATTGATGATTATTCCAAGTTCACCTAGATGTTTCCTTTAAAGACCAAATCAGAAGCATTAGATACGTTTGTTAAATTTCATAGATATATTGAAATAGTTTGAAAAGAACATTAAGGTAGTGCAAAGTGATTGGGGAAGAGAGCATAATAGTTTGTGTCATATTTAAAAGATTATGGCGTTAGCTTTAGGCATCCATGTCCATATGTTCCTTAAAAAAATGGAAAGGCAGAAAAGAAAGTATAGATATGTAGTTAAAAGGGGGCTAGTATTGTTATCTCAAGCTAGGATGAGTTTGAAATATTGGTGGTTAGTTTTTCAAGTAGTAAAGTTTTTAATAGATAGGTTATCAACTAGTGTTTTGGATAAAATGTCTCCTTATCAAGTCATATTTGGTATGATACTTGATTACTCATTTCTAAAAAACCTTTCCTTGTTTGTGTTTTTTTTTTTATTTGAGGTCATACAGTAGACACAAGTTTAATTTCCATATCAAGAAGTATATGTTCATACGTTATAGTTTAGTACCCAAGGGATATAGGTGTATGGATGATGAGGAAAGAGTTTATGTGGTACTAAAGTCACTTTTGATTAATAGCTTTTCCTTTCAAATCTCATCAAAATTTCAATAAGATAAGTATCTCTGAAGTATGTCATAATAAGGTGGACTTAGATTGTGGAAATAGTTATTTTATACCTAAGTAGCAAGCTCAGCATGAACTTGTTCAATGCTCTTAGAAAATTGTGCAATGCTCCCAAACAGATTTGTTCAGTAGCAAACTTGTTCAATACCTAAGTAGCAAGATCAGCATCAAATTTTCCATATGTGTAATGCTCTTAGAAACAGTAAAGCTACATGTGAAAATTGTGCTAAAACTCCCAAATAGATTTGAAGAATCATCATATGAACTTGTTCAATTAGTGAGGAGATAGTTCATCAAATTTGATTCCTTCTCATGAATCTTTGTCAAAATCAATTACACAATTTGAAAACTTATCAAATTCTTTTAGTCAAATCTCAAGTAGTATAGAATTCAAATCTCTTCATTGCCATAGGATGTGGTAATCATATCACTTTTGATATATAAGGACTAAGGTAGAGTAGATCACTCAGCCAAAGAGAGGTAGACCTATGAGTTGAAAATAAAGCAAGGATCACCATTCAAGTTGTAGAGTCTTATATGTTGCCCTCTGGGTGAAAGGACCTGCGAGTATTATGTGCATCGTTCATCTATTGATGGCTTGAGGAAAGGCATAGTTTTGCCTATTTTGATTGGGATTTCATCTAATTTATATTTTGATTGAGATTTTACTCAACTAACAAATTTATTTTATTGGTGATTTTTAGATTTGCTTAGGTTAGATTATTTGTATAGGGATGAATGTTAAAAAAGGATGTAATAACATTTAGTTCACTTTTTTTTTTTTTTTATTCTCATGAATGGATGCAATTTAAATGCTTTGTAAATGATTTAAAATTATTGCATCACTTGATATAATGAAATTAAATTAAACTTAGTAACACACTTTCTAACTAACCACAGTAGTAAAGGTTAACCCACGAGTCAGGTAGTATAAGTGTCTAACACATTTCCATCTTCGTACCCTGTAGAACCCCAAATACTAAATGGTAAATAACCTAGAGGAGGGGTGAATAGGTTATTTTAGAAAACGTTTGTAATTTTAAAAACTTTTCCTATTCCAACAACTCAACCATACAAATATACATATAATCACAATTCAATATAGCTAAACAAATATCAACACGAATTAAAGAGAGTAAGGGAAAAGAAATGCTCAGCCGATTTAGAGTGGTTCGAAGCTTCTCCACGCTTCCTATGTCTACTACTTCAAGCAACCCTGCTTGAATATTTTCCTTCCACTAACTTTAACCCAAAGTTACAATAGTTTTGATTCAAGGGATTTCGCCTTTAACACTAGTTATATAGGATTACGCCCAAAGAGATAGTAAGCAAGATACAGAAATAATATTGCCTCTCTAAGGCTCATAAACAATTTTGCACAAATAAAATTTCCTCAAGAATTTTGCAATGAGAGATGAAGTGTGAGATTGAGAGAAAATTGGAGTTTAGTTGAGTGTACTTGTTCTCTAACCATTCTCACTTCAAAGAACCTCCAATTTATAGCTCAAAGCTTGCTGGAAAAGGTAGGGATCCGTTGGAGAAGAAATAGATCCGTTACAACATCTAAAGTTAAAAATTTGCTCTTATATATCGACGTGAACATGTCTTCACGGGCGTGACCTTGTCATTTAATGTCTCGAGCTATTCTCCCAATGGTTAAATTTTTCTTAGTGCCAGCACGTGTACGGGTATGACACCATCATTTACGGGCGTGACTTCGTGTCCCTTTATTTTCCAGAATCGAGTACAAAGTCATGCACGACATCTTGTACGAGAACATGTACGTTCCATATTTTTACCTATGCACGGGCGTACATTAATGTTCCACGGTCGTACATCATTTTGACTCTTGAAACCTTGACCTTGTATGAGCGGAACTGATCGTAACTTGGAAGTGTGACTCTCTTTACATCTTTACGAGCGTGAACGCAGATGTTACGGGCGTACATCTTGGTTGACTACTTTTGACTTATGTACGACGCACTTACGAGACACTCATGCTCGTGACTGATAAGGAGTTGGTATAGCACAGACGTACATATTATGTGTACGGGAGTGAATAACCAATTCCTTTTATACAGAATCGAGCACGGGCAGTATTACAAGAGCGTGAAAAAGCATGTACGAGATCGAATTGCTCTATGTACGGGCGTACATAGTATATTCACAGCTGTACATTTTGCCTGCATAACATAAAAATAACTTTGTCCTATTTTGGTCATGTTTTCAAACATGCCAGGACATATTAATTAATTTAACATCATTTTTTGTTATCATCAAAACATCCAGGGGTTTAACATACCTAAATCTTTAAACCCTTTTATTAGGTAGGTGAGAAAGAATGAGTCTTCTGTGAGAAACTCAGTAGTCGTTCCTCTTCACTATTTAGTACTTTCTTGAGAAAACCTTCAAGTATCAACTCAGAAGACTTTATAGTAGGCCGAAAACCCATTACACACTCCTTTTGCCCATTATTAAAACGTCTAAATATGGATGACAAGTCCTACCTAGCATGGTGTGAAGAAAACCTAGCACACTCGTTTAATCATTTTAAGAAAATTCTTGAAACGATGGCCTTTATATAGGCCTTAGATAACAAATCATGCATGGGTATGCATGTCAAAGATGCATAATTGTACATGCATATTGAAATTGATTTTCTCACCTAGTATCCTATACAAGTGGCATAATCTTGGCCACCCATGTGTGTCGCCCTCAGAATGAGGCTAAATGACTAATTTACCCTTCCTAAGCCATGACTTCAATCCTAAGGCTACGAAATGGCATAAATAACCTCATACATACCTTCAAGTGTTACATTAATTAACTGTGAATAGTGTTAAGCAGTAACTATCAAATATCCATATGCTTCCTATAAGCATATCTCTTACCCTTTAGACCCCTAAATATTGCTAAGCGATTGGGTAAAATATCATGTCATCCCTTCTAATCGTCCTTTTTAGCATTTACACCTCCAAATAACGATAAGCGTGGGATAAGCGCATCCGTTTACCCCATGTTTGTCGCTATCAACGACAAAATCAATCAATTTTATGGTGATTTTAGTGCTTCCATCAACAAATCTGTGAAATTAACACCCCAAATGCCTATAAATAGCCCAAGAACTGATTTCTTCCCTTAAAATTATAATTTAATTTTAAAAAACTAATAATTTAAAAATTAAACAATATGTTTATCTTTCATAAATAACATTTTTATCATCACTATAATCTCACTATTATCAACTCTTATCATTTTCTCTTTTGTCACAATATGAGTTTACTAACAACAACCTAAAATTATTGATTAGAAATATAAAGGAAGAAGATGAAGAGAATGAAATAAAATGAAACAAAGAAACATATAAAGAAGAGAGTGGAAATAAAAATCAAAGAAAATAAGTAAAATTTTATATAACTTAGATATTTAAATATTTTTTAATTTTTTTAATTAAATTTATATAATAATTTTGAAATAATAAAAATAAATTGGTGTATCCAAAATATTGTATTAAGATTTTTGTTATTATAATTTTTTTAAAAGAAAATATGTGTTTTAAGTCAAAGCTCTCTAAAGATAAATGTTACAAGAATAGAGTTACATGATCACCCATAAAAAGAGTGGTCACACATCCGCTCAAAGACAATGGTAATGGATCTCTTGAATTTTTTATTAATATCTTTAATTTTTTAAGTATTTTTATTATCACTTTTCAATTTTTTTTTTTTAAATTTTTGAGTACGTAAACTTTTCTAACAAAACAACCTTTGAATTTAATATTATTTTTATAAATTCAAGCCCAAATATCAATTTCTTATCTCTATTTAAAATAACAAATATCAACTTTAGTAACAAAAAAAAGAAGAAACAAACTTTTTTTAAAAGCAAAACTTATAGATCTATCTTATGTATTCAAATAGGGATGAACTATTGCATGATAGTTTAATAATTTAATTAAGATAAATATATTTATAAGCATTGATGATAAAGTTATTATATAACAATTTAAGAATATAAAGAGTAAAAGAGGATTATTGTAATATATTTGTAAAAATTTATTGAGTTTTATAATATAATTATTTATTTATAAATATTTATATGATGTATATTTCTAAGATAACACGCATGTATTTTTTGTATAAGTTTTTAATTAGATTTTCTTAACAAAAATTCCTGCAACTATTACTGCATCCACTCTCTATGTGACGGGACGAAATTTGTCCTTAGGCGGATAATATTATATATTAAGCTAATAACACTGGTATTTTTTATTAATAACAAGAATATCTAATTTACTTAACAAAAATCTAATTTTGATTTATTGCAAAAAAGATGTGCTACACTTCAATGATCAAAACTTTGTCTATGCTTCTGCAGAAACTCAACAAATTTGTGAATGTATTGATCCTGGAGTTGTTCATCTGCAAATAACACCCTCAATTCCTTGGCTTTCTCTCTGTAAATTCTTCCCTCTTCTTCAACCATGACCAACTTCAATGCCTCAGCCACTGACTTCCTCGTGTACGCTCCATCTTCCTCATTCCTCGGTATCTCTATCCCGACCTTCTTCTCAGCGTAAACTCTGGCTATCAACCCTTGGTCAATCGAGAAAGGCAACATAGCCAGGGGATGTCCATAATATAGCGACTCTGTGATTGAGCCAAATCCACAGTGAGTCAAAAATACTCCCACCGATGCATGAGCTAATATCCTGGGTTGAGGAGCCCATCTCGGCCACACCACTCCTCTACCATTCACTCTTTCCTCAAACCCATCAGGAAGGACTACTGTGTCATCCCGATTTCTTAGAGCCCAAAAGAAAGGTAAGCCAGATAATTCAAGACCTAGAGCCAACTCAGTTAACTCAGTTTGACTCAAATGTATCTCGCTTCCAAATGCTACATAAATCACAGTCTTTGACTTGTGTTTCCCTAGCCAGTCGTTAATGGTAAGCCAGTTGTTATCTTCAGGAGTGTCCTTGCTGTCGTGAGCCGAAGGCGGCAACAGCCCTACGGGTAGAACTGGTTTACCATGAAGCTATCCCAGGAGGTTTATCCATTCCGGTTCAATCTCCATGCAGCTCTTTACAGCTATCGCATCACAACCTTCTATTACCAACCCCAGTCGAACCACATCTGGGACTCCCGAATCGTTCATCTCAAAATGATCAAAGAATTTCTTTGCTTCGTGAAGTCGAAACACTACGCTGGTGTTGAATGGTACCCATTTTGGAGGAACAGTGAAATCTTCCGGCTTAGTACGAGCATCCTCGCCGTTTATCATAGCCGATGATGACGATCCAATAAAACAGACTGAATAAGCCTGGAATATGCTGAAAAGGGCGCCGGAGATTCCAAGCTTTGTTGTTATTGGTGGCAACCAGGAAGCAATAAAGTCGTAAATAATCCAATCTGGATTGGATTTTTGAAGAAATTCAGCCAGAGAATCTTGGAGTTTATCACAGGCAATTTTAAGATACGGGATTTTGTGAAGTGGCAAATCACTGGTGGCCTCTGCGTCTTGCGGAAGATTATCATGATGGGGTAAAGTGAGGATCACAAAATTCCACTGGGAAGATAAATTTGAAGGGACTTTAGGAAGGCGTTGGATGTTTCTGGTAGTTGAAATGAAAGAGATCTTGTGACCCCTTTGAGCAATCCGTTTGGCTAGTTCAAAGTACGGAATCATGTGGCCAAAGGCTAGCCATGGAAACATGGCTACGTGAAGCTGTTTTGCATCCGCCATTGCAATCAAAATTTGAGGGGTTTTCCGTTCAGGATCTTGAAACTATGCTTGAACTTCAACTCCACTTTCTTTGTACAATCCCCTGACGCTGATAATGGAGCGGACGACTGGTCCTACATATTTTGTGTGCATGTAATCCATTGAAGTGCCTATGGCCCCATAGAAATGAATTATTAACGATAAGGCCAAAGTACATATTCCCACCCATAGTTTGATATGGGACAATCCCACCCTTCAAGTTTCAAAAACCCAGTCTCTTATGCTTGGAACCATTTTTTATAGTTTTTATAATAAAATTACTATAATATCCTTTTAAAAAATAAAAATTTATAATAAAATTATAAAATAATTTTTAAACATAAATAATTTCAAAACATATTTAAAAATTTTTAAAAAATTAAAAAATATATTAAAAAATTTTTTAAATTTTTAAAAATAAAGCAGCCACCGCCGTTGGTGTCGGCTACAGTGGCAGCCACTAACTGAGCTAGGTGGTCAGCTAGGTGGCTGTTTCTGACCACCTGGTTCCAAGGCCTCCCCGTTTGGTGGAAACGACCAGATTTGGCTATCTCCAGATTTGACGAAGGCAAACAGATCTGATCGCTTTCTCCAGAAACAAAGGCTGGAAGCGGTCGATGGGTCCAAGGCTGGCTATTTTCGACCATTTCAGTCTTTTTTTCTGACGGAGATGGTCAGATCTAGTCGTCTCCACCAAACGCGGAGGTCATATCTGGCCTTCTCTAAAACCAGATGGTCGAAAACGACCACTTAGCTCCGTTAGTGACGGCCATTACCGCCGAGGTCGGGGGCAGTCGCTGCTTTATTTTTAAAAAAATTTTAATATTTTTTTTAATATTTTTTTAAAATTTGTAAATATTTTATATTTATACAAAATTTATTTTATTATTTTATAAAATTTTAATCTTAAAATAACAAAAGTACCCTTGAAATATTATTGTTTATAACTATATTTAATATTAAATTTGATCAAATGGTAAAAAACTAGGTTTTAATAGTTAGAAGATGGGATTTCATCCCCGCCTCAAACTATGGGTGGGAATATGTCCTTTGGCCTAACAATAATTGAGACTTCTTTCAATTGGCCTTGTCATAATGGAGCGGGCTACCGTCTTAGCAACGCTTATAAACTTCGCGATAGTGGATTGGGATGATGTCGGCGTGGTCCGTCCTGTCTTTATATCGCCTGTAGGAAACAATTAAAAACTTTATTAAATTTTGAACTTTTGCTTGTAACCAGCAAATAAAATTATTTGAATATATTTTTTAAATATAAGACCTTTAAACTTAATATAAGGTGTTTTTTTTTATGTGAAGTATAAGAAATATTTTTTGGAAAAAACACTATAACAAATTTCTTTATTTATTTATTATAGATAAAGACTCAAAGTTATAGCAAATCTCAAAATTTTAACTCATAAGATTGATTTTAATAATTTAATTCATCAATGTGAATAAATTTTCTTATTATATTATAATTTTTTGTTAATTTTAAAAAAAATGCCACCACCATTGGGAACTAAATCAAGTGGCTAAAAAAGATTATCTGGTTTTCGCTACCACGTTTGTATAAGACAGTTAAATTTAGTCATTTCTGTCATCAATGATGATTGAAAATGATTAGTTTGAACAAGGTTAATCATTTTCGACTGTTTTTAACTATTATTGATAATAGTTGTCTTTGCCAAAAAGCAGAGCGGCCAGATATAGGTGCCTCATGCAAATAAAGTGATCAATTTTGACTATTTAATTCAATTTTTGATGACCTTTTGTAGTTTTTAAATTTTAAGATTTTAAATTGTTGAACCCTTAGTGTTTTGATGATTCCGAAAATATGTTAAAATTTATGAAATGACAAAATTACCCCTAGCATAAACTTGGTTCATGATCGAAATCAGATTGAAAGGTTATTTTGCAGGAATATATACGCACACGCCCGTTTACTGAGGAAATGAAGCCACACACGACCATGTTCTTAATACACACGCTTGTGTTATGCAGAAGTGGACACACATGACCGTGTGTAGAAAGGCACACAACCGTGTGTCAGAGCAAAATGGCACACACGACCGTGTCCAGGAAGGAAACACAACCGTGTGTCAAAGTAGAATGACACACACGGTTGTGTAGCACAATCACACGCCTGTGTGCAAGGCTAAAATGTTGTGCTTCCCGTGTGTTGATCGTGCATATATCCTGTGCTACCTTCTGGAATCCAAAAAGAGATGGAAGAAAAATTGACACACACCCGTGTGATGAAAGCACACACACCCGTGCTAGTACAAATATGACCGTTAAAAAGTGTAACACGACCGTGCAAGAAAAGGGCACGCCCGTGTAATTTTTCAGAAAGTCTCCAACGGTTACTTCTTTTCAATTCCTATAAATTGGAGATGATTTGAAGATTCAAGGGTTAGAGAATCAGGCAAAAGACTCTTACTCTTTCATTCTCTAATTATTCTCCAAATTTCTCTCATAAAATCACATTTGTAAATTCATTAGAGAGAAACCTTGAGAGCTTATTGTATATCAACCTTGTGAGGTAAATTCTTGTAACATTTTTACAAACCCATGGGCACAATCCTGTGAAACTAATGTGAGGCGTAATCCCTGTTAAAACTAAGTTAGGAGCGCAATCCCTCATATCAAAACTAGTGTATAAAGGGTGAAATCTCTTAGATCAAAACTATAGTAACTTTAGGTTGAAGTTAGTGGAAGGAAAATTTTCAAGCGGGTTGCTTGAAGTAGTGGACGTAGAAGGCGTGGAGAAGCTCCGAACCACTCTAAATTGGTTGAGCATTTTTTTTCCCTTACTCTCTTTAATTTGTGTTTATATTATTTATTTGCTTAGTTGTGTTTCATTGCAATTATATATATATGTTTGAGTTGGTAGAATAGGAAAAAGTTTTTAAACTTGAGAAAAACTCAAAATAACCTATTCACGCCCCCTCTAGGTTATTTGTCATTTAGTATTTGGGGTTCTACAATTGGTATTAGAGCTTGGGCTTTTTTTTTCGAAAATCTAACAATTTTTAGAGTTTAAGATCCATTTTTGAAACTTACATGGTAAACATTTTTCAAAAACCATCTTTCGAAGAAGGGGATAGTTCAAATAGGTTACTTTTATTTTGTGGTGTTAATTATGGTTAATGGAAAATTCGTATGAAATTTTTTGTTCAATCCAAACACAAATCTGCCCAAGGATGAAATTGAATTTAATGAAAATGATGAAAGATTAATGAGTTTAAATTTAAGGGCATTAAACATGTTGTTTTGTGCTTTAGATACCACAAAATTTAACCGTGTTTCCTCTTGTAAAACAGCACATGAAGCTTGGATGATCCTTCAAATGACTCATGAAGGTACAAGTCAAGTAAGGGAGTCCAAGGTGGAGATGCTTTTTCGTGAGTATGAATTATTTGAGATGAAGAAAGATGAAAACATCATGAAAATGTATAAACGCTTCTCAAACCTTGTAAATGAATTGAGAGGATTGGAGAAAAGGTTTGAGAATGTTGAGTTGGTCAAGAAGGTGCTAAGGTCATTATCGGAAGCTTGAAGTATAAAGGTAATGACAATTGAATAATCGAAGGACTTGACCAACATGGGCATGACGAATTGATCGAGAGTCTCCTAACTCACGAAATGAAATGGATGCCCAAGAAGGAGGAGAAAAAGAAGAATATCGCACTCAAGGTTGAGGAGGATACAAGTGAAGATGAAGAAAACTCAACCGAAGAGAAGAGCTCAATGGATGAAGAAGATTTGAAGATGCTCTCCAAGAAATTCAACAAGTTATTTTCAAAAGGAAAGAAGAAAAAGAAAGAAAAAGTGGTGACTTGCTACGAGTGCAGAAAGGAAGGGCATTATCGATAAGAATGTCCTCAAGTGAAAAAGAAATATTCAAAAAAGAAGATGTCTGCCGCTTTAAGCAAGGAGGATTCAGACGATAAAGATGAAGATGAACGAATCTCCTTATGCTTCTACATCGAAAACAAAAATTAAAGAAGTGGTGTATAAGTAAAGCTTGAAACACAACTCATATCCAGATAAGTTATTCTAAACATGCTCGATTATGTGTTGTGAATGATGATTGTGTTAGTATGAAAATATGGTTTGTGAATATGTGCTGATTTATATGTTTGGGTGATGTGTGTTTGAAAATTTATGTGCCTAACATAAATTCGAATTGAATCAATCTGAAAATATTTTTGAAATCGATCAACATATGAATTCACATATTAATGACCTTCTTAGTTGATCAAAATGTGCAAAATTCGTATTTTGTTGTGTTTTGATTGATTCTAAATTTCGGCATTGCATATTGAATTTTTCCATATCACACGACCATGTATCAATTGCACATAGTCGTGCTTGACTTTTGGTTAGCACACGTCTGTGTGTAAGAAAACCACACGACCGTGTATAATTAAGCGTTTTGAAGCAAACACACGCCCGTGTGTGCGCAAAATACACGATCGTGTGTCTGCGTCTATTTAAATATATTCAGTTTTTTTCTTCATTTTCACAAAAATTGAAACCCTAGCCATACCTTTTTACAGAAAATCTTTCAAATCTCCCTCAAAATCCACTCAATTTTAGTCAAATTTCTCATATACATTTGGCTTTTAACATCATTTCATCAAGTTCTCTTGCATTTTCGCATGATTTCATATTGATTTTCGCATCAAATCCATCAAAATCATTTGCATTTCAAAGTTTATCACAAAAATGCCTCTAAGGATGAATAATGCAAACACAAGATCCAATGAAGGGCCTTATGGAGTTATTTATTAAATTAAGGAGCAAAAGGTATGCTTTAATCGAATTTTAGGAAAGCCAATTTATGTTGGAAGGTGTTTAGATATAACAATTTTGAGAGAAATTGAAATTTTGGAGGATGTGATGATTTTGGTTAGAGCATTGAAATTAGAAAAATTGTTTTTGATGAAATACAATGCGTATGAGGGATTAGTTTATGAGTTTTATAGTTCATTGCAATTAACGAAAGATCCTAAGGGAATAATTACGGATATACTATGAGATTCATATTAGGAAATATGAGTTGGATTGTAAAACCAGAGGAGCTCGCGAGTTGGATTGAATATAATTATGAAGGAATTTTTGATATGTCAGAAGGGCGTAATTCACAGGCATCCTGAATACATTGTACTGGAACTAATTTTTATCATGTTCATAAAGCCAAGCATCGGCTATACGAAGTCCAAGCTTGAAAAATTTTCATATAATGATTACTTATACTCTAAATGTTAGAACATACATAAATAAACATGTAAGTGTAAGAGATCTAGCATTAATTGAAGCTACATTGGAATACGCATAAGTGGATGTGGCTTGGTGGTTGATTGACAAATTAAATGATATTCAGAAAAATGTTAATAAACCCCAGGTACCGATAGATTTTGGGATGCTTATATCTTTTTTTGCTGAGAAGCTGGGCTTAGATTTATTCGATTATGAGCATCACGTCATTCCTTTCTCTGACATCCATTACCTTGGTGTTGATGTCTTGTTTAGAATGAAATTGATTGAAAAAGACAGTTCAGAGGGATGGAGATTGGTAGATACTGTTGGAGAGACTAAGCCTTCTGAAGCTCCTTCAGGTGCCCCATCACATGCAGTCGAATTTAGTAGAAGAAGAGGGAAGATGACTTGAATTGAACAATGAATGGAATCTCAATCGCCCTCAGAAATGCAAAGGCTTATGACATCATTTGAAATTTTTTAGAGACAGGCCTTAGAGCATTTTAATTTTATGAGCCAAGAGATAATCAGCATTAGAAACAGAATGGGACATATAGAAGACCGAGTGAGTGGAATGGAATATCAGTTACAAGCTCTTAATTCTCGTTTTCCCTCCATATCAGTACAAGATGATCACGATACTCCTCCTCCAGCTCAGGAATGAAAAGCATCATCCTTCATATGTATTGCTTCATGCATCATTTGCATATTCATATTTCTTTGAGGAATATTAATTTTTCAATTGTGATTACTTTAACATTACATTGGATATCTATTAATGTTTAATTGATAATGATTTTTGTTATTGCAAACTGTTTGTTGATAATGACTTATTATTGTTTTGATTGCTGATATTGGTGAATTGAAGTAGTTGGTGAATATTCTTGATATATTGGGAGTGTATGTTTTCGTGTTATATCTGGGAAATATCCAAAAAACAGAGGAGACTTTGTCAAATTTTTTTTTTTTTGATTTATGACAAAAAGGGGGAGAATTAGGGTTAAGATCAAATAAAAACTTTAAAATCAAATGAAAACTTGTATATATGCATAGAGAAAGAGGGAGTTGCTTTATTAGAACACAATTACAAATATTTGATAAGCATAAAGATAGGGGGAGTGTTAAAAGTATAATAAAAGTTTTATTTGAATATGTTTTATTGAAAATTTTAATATATTTTGTCATTAATAAAAAAAGGGGAGATTGTTGAACCCTTAGTGTTTTGATGATTCCAAAAATATGTTAAAATTTATGAAATGACAAAAGTACCACTGGCATGAACTTGGTTCATGATCAAAATCAAATTGAAAGGTTATTTTACAGGAATATATATGCACATGCTCGTGTACTGAGGAAATGAAGCCACACACGACCATGTTCTTAATACACATGCTCGTGTTATACAGAAGTGGACACACACAACCATGTGTAGAAGGGCACACAACCGTATGTCAAAGCAAAATGGCACACACGACCGTGTGCAGGAAGGAAACATAGTAGTGTGTCAAAGCAGAATGACACACACGACCATGTAGCACAAACACATGCCCGTGTGCAAGGCTAAAATGCAACCGTGTGCTTCCCGTGTGTTGATTGTGTATATATCTCGTGCTACCTTCTGGAATACAAAAAGAAATGGAAGAAAAATTGACACACACCCGTGTGATGAAGGCACACACACCCGTGCTAGCATAAATATGACCGTTGGAAAGTGTAACACGATCGTGCAAGAAAATGGTACACCCGTACAGCTTTTCAAAAAATTTCCAACGGCTCTTAGAATCATCCTAACGGCTACTTCTTCCCAATTCCTATAAATTGGAGATGATTTGAAGATTCAACGGTTAGAGAATCAGGCAAAAGACTCTTACTCTTTCATTCTCTAATTCTTCTCCAAATTTCTCTCATAAAATCACATTTGTAAATTTATTATAGAGAAACCTTGAGAGCTCATTATATATCAGCCTTGTGGGGCAAATTCTTGTAACATTTCCATAAACCCTTGGACGTAATTCTGTGAAACTAGTATGAGGCGTAATCCCTATTAAAACTAAATTAATGGCGCAATCCCTTGTTTCAAAACTAGTGTATGAAAGGCGAAATCCCTTGGATCAAACCTATTGTAACTTTGGGTTAAAGTTAGTGGAAGGAAAATCTTCAAGCAGAGTTGCTTGAAGTAGTAGACATAGGAGGCCTGGAGAAGCTCTGAACCACTCTAAATCGGCTGAGCATTTCTTTTCCCTTACTCTCTTTAATTTGTGTTTATATTATTTATTTGCTTAGTTGTGTTTAATTGGAATTATATACATGTTTGAGTTGGTAGAATAGGAAAAAGTTTTTAAACTTGAAAAAAACTCAAAATAACATATTCACCCCCCTCTAGGTTATTTATCATTTAGTATTTGGGGTTCTACATAAATATTTTTATTATTTTTTAAATTTTATTATACCAATATTTTAATGTTTTTTTAAATTTATTAAATCTTTTATTATTTATTTAATTTTTATTTATTAAAAAAGATAAAAATATTTTTTAATTATTAATCAATAGATTTAACTATTAATTTTAAGAAAAATACTAGGCAACTATCACAAAGAGGATGACTGTTTTTTATTTCTATATGATAGGATGGATTTACTATATTTCTAAGTATATTTTAATTTTTTTAAAATCATAGAAAATAAGTAAAAATTTATATAACTTAGATATTTAAATATATTTTAATTTTTTAATTAAATTTATATAATAATTCTGAAATAATAAAATAAATTGGTGTATCCAAAATATTGTATTAAGATTTTTGTTATTATAATTTTTTTTTTTTTAAAATGTATGTTTTACGTCAAAACCCTCTAAAGATAAATGTTACAAGAATAGAGTTACGTGATCACCCATAAAGAGAGTGGTCACACATCCACTAAAAGACAATGTTAATGGATCTCTTGAATTTTTTATTAATATCTTGAATTTTTTAAATATTTTTATTATCACTTTTCATTTTTTTTTAAATTTTTGAGTACGTAAACTTTTCTAACAAAATAACCTTTGAATTTAATATTATTTTTATAAATTCAAGCCCAAATATTAATTTCTTATCTCTATCTAAAATAACAAATATCAACTTTAGTAACAAAAAAAGAAGAAACAAACTTCTTTTAAAAACAAAACTTATAAATCTATCTTATGTAATCGAATAAGGATGAGTTATTAAATGATTGTTTAATAATTTATATTAAAAGAAATATATTTACAAGTATTAATGATAAAGTAATTATATAACAATTTAAAAATATAAAGAGTAAAAGAGGATTATTGTAATATATTTGTAATAATTTATTGAATTTTATAATATTATTATTTACTTATAAATATATTTTATATATTTCTAAGATGACACCCATGTATTTTTCGTATAAGTTTTTCATTAGATTTTCTTAACAAAAATTCCTGCAACTATTACTGCATCCACTGTTTATGTGACGGGATAAAATTTGTCCTTAGGCGGATAATATTATATATTAAGGTAAGAACACTGGTATTTTTTATTAATAACAAGAATATCTAATTTACTTAACAAAAATCTAATTTTGATTTATTGCAAAAAAGATGTGCTACACTTCAATGATCAAAACTTTGTCTATGCTTCTGCAGAAACTCTACAAATTTGTGAATGCATTGATCGTGGAGTTGTTCATCTGCAAATAACACCCTCAATTCCTTGGCTTTCTCTCTGTAAATTCTTCCCTCTTCTTCAACCATGAGCAACTTCAATGCCTCAGCCACTGACTTCCTCGTGTACGCTCCATCTGCCTCATTCCTCGGTATCTCTATCCCGACCTTCTTCTCAGCGTAAACTCTGGCTATCAACCCTTGGTCAATCGAGAAAGGCAACATAGCCAGGGGATGTCCATAATATAGCGACTCTGTTATTGAGCTAAATCCACAGTGAGTCAAAAATACTCCCACCGATGCATGAGCTAATATCCTGAGTTGAGGAGTCCAACTCGTCCACACCACTCCTCTACCATTCACTCTTTCCTCAAACCCATCAGGAAGGACTACTGTGTCATCCCGATTACTTAGAGCCCAAAAGAAAGGTAAGCCAGATAATTCAAGACCTAGAGCCAACTCAGTTAACTCAGTTTGACTCAAATGTATCTCGCTTCCAAATGCTACATAAATCACAGTCTTTGACTTGTGTTTCCCTAACCAGTCGTTAATGGTAAGCCAGTTGTTATCTTCAGGAGTGTCCTTGCTATCGTGAGCCGAAGGAGGCAACAGCCCTACGGGTAGAACTGGTTTACCATGAAGCTCTCCCAGAAGGTTTATCCATTCCGGTTCAATCTCCATGCAGCTCTTTACAGCTATCGCATCACAACCTTCTATTACCAACCCCAGACGAACCACATCTGGGACTCCCGAATCGTTCATCTCAAAATGATCAAAGAATTTCTTTGCTTCGTGAAGTCGAAACACTACGCTGGTGTTGAATGGTACCCATTTTGGAGGAACAGTGAAATCTTCTGGCTTAGTACGAGCATCCTCGCCGTTTATCAAAGCCGATGATGACGATCCGAAAAAACAGACTGAATAAGCCTGGATTATGCAGAAAAGGGCGCCGGAGATTCCAAGCTTGGTTGTTATTGGTGGCAACCAGGAAGCAATAAAGTTGTAAATAATCCAATCTGGATTGGATTTTTGAAGAAATTCGGCCAGAGAATCTTGGAGTTTATCACAGGCAATTTTAAGATACGGGATTTTGTGAAGTGGCAAATCACTGGTGGCCTCTGCGTCTTGTGGAAGATTATCATGATGGGGTAATGTGAGGATCACAAAATTCCACTGGGAAGATAAATTTGAAGGGACTTTAGGAAGGCGTTTGATGTTTCTGGTAGTTGAAATGAAAGAGATCTTGTGACCCCTTTGAGCAATCCGTTTGGCTAGTTCAAAGTACGGAATCATGTGGCCAAAGGCTAGCCATGGAAACATGGCTACGTGAAGCTGTTTAGCATCCGCCATTGCAATCAAAATTTGAGGGGTTTTCCGTTCAGGATCTTGAAACTATGCTTGATCTTCAACTCCACTTTCTTTGTACAATCGCCTGACGCTGATAATGGATGTAATCCATTGAAGTGCGCATGGCCCCATAGAAATGAATTATTAACAATAAGGCCAAAGGACCTATTCCCACCCATAGTTTGATGTGAAACAAATACCACCCTTTAAGTTTCAAAAACCCAGTCTCCTATCCTTGGAACCATTTTTTATAGTTTTTATAATAAAATTACTATAATATCGTTTTAAAAATAAAAATTTATAATAAAATTATAAAATAATTTTTAAATATAAATAATTTCAAAAAATATTTAAAATTTTTAAAAAAATTTATAAAATATATTAAAATTTTTGTAAAATTTTAAAA
>JAJEJH010000614.1:26069-129196 GCA_026122585.1 Anacardium occidentale
CGGAGGAGGCCAGATCTGGCTGCCTCCGCCAAAAGACGAGGCAGTCAGATCTGGCCTCCCTTGGAGCCAGGTGGCTAGAACGGCCACCTGGTTCTATTAACTGTAGCCACCACCGTCGGCACGGCGACGGTGACTGGTTTTTATTTTTTGAAAATTAAATATTTTTTAAAATTTTATAAATTTTAATATATTTTAATATATATTTAAATATTATTTTATATTTTTATAAATTTTAACTCTAAAATAACTAATTTGCCCCTTGACTTACTGTTGACTGTTAGAGTTAACAGTCAATGGGTGGGACTTCGGGCTTTTAAACTTAAGCGGGTGGGAATTTGTCCCCGCCAGAAACTATGGGTGGGAAAATGTCCTTTGGCCTTTTAAATATAAGACCTTTAAACTTAATATAAGGTGCTTTTTTTTTATGTGAAGTATAAGAAATATTTTTTGGAAAAAACACTATAACAAATTTCTTTATTTATTTATTATAGATAAAGACTCAAACTTACAGCAAATCTCAAAATTTTAACTTAGTAAGATTGATTTTAATAATTTAATTCATCAATATGAATAAATTTGCTTATTATATTATGATTTTTTGTTAATTTAAAAAAAAATGCCACCACCATTGGGAACTAAATCAAATGGCTAAAAGAGACTGCCTAGTTTTCGCTACCTTGTTTGTATGAGACAGTTAAATTTAGTCATTTTTGTCATCAATGATTATTGAAAACGATTAGTTTGAATAAAGTTAACTATTTTCGACTATTTTCAACTATTATTGATAATAGTTGCTTTTGCCAAAAAACAGAGCGGCCAGATATAGGTGCCTCATAAAAATAAGGTGATCAATTTTGACTATTTTATTCAATTTTTGATGACTTTTTTTAGTTTTTAAATTTTAAGATTTTAAATATTTTTATTATTTTTTAAATTTTATTATACCAATATTTTAATATTTTTTAAATTTATTAAATCTTTTATTATTTATTTAATTTTTATTTATTAAAAAAGATAAAAATATTTTTTAATTATAATTTTAGCCATTAATCAATAGATTTAACTATTAATTTTAAGAAAAATACTAGGCAACTATCACAAAGAGGATGACTGTTTATTTATCTCTATATGATAGGATGGATTTCCTATATTTCTAAGGTCGAACAACATATTGTCTCCTAAGGTTTCCCTTAGGGATAAATTGTCATCCATCACCTAGTTTTATTAATGACCGGATTTAACCATCACAATAGTAAAGACAACCAAATCTGGCCGTAAAAAATTTGACGGAGATGACTAGATCTGGTTATCTCCATTATCAGAAAAAGTTGAAAACGATCGAATAGTGAGATTAAAAGCGACCACCGTTACCGGTGGTGGTGGTTGCTTTTCAAATATTTATTTTATTTTTTAAAATTTTTATTATTATTTTAATATTATTTAATTTTATATTTAATTTTAATATTATTTATATTAAATTTATTATAATATTAATGTTATTAAATTTTAAAAATGTATTTTAATATTTTTATAGTAAAAATGTAAGTATTTAACTTTTAAAATTTTTGTAAATAATAATTGTCATTAAACAAAATCTTATATAACAGTATATCGTTTTACCTATTTTTAACTCTACTTTTAATTAAATGGGACATGTAGAAAATTTGTCTAACACAGTTCTCCGTGGGATGGTTGCTTAAATTTTATTCAATAAAAGCGTACATAAATTTAAAAAAAATTGATGATAGAATTTTATCGTTTGAAAAATTTTGACTAGAATTAAGTCCTTTCACTTTCTTAAACGTGTCAAGTCAATTAAATCGTGCCAAACATCACTTCGAGCACAGCCTGGCTATGGCAGCATGGCCACGTGAAGCTGTTTAACAATGGAACCACCTGACACAGTGAAAGGCCCTCCTCATATCAGGGAATAATTGGGCTATTGATGGTTAGTTTTTTATTGGTAATAAATTATTACAGGGGCTAAAGGACTATGTCCCACCCATAGTTTGAGGCGGATAAAGGTCCCACCCGCAAGTTTTTAAAAACTCAATCTTTCATCCTTGAACCAAAATTCAAACATATTTTATAATTTTTTAAATGAAATGACTAAAATGTATTTTAATAAATCAAAATTTATAAAATAATTTTTAAATATAAAAAAATAAAAATATATTAAAAATTTTAAAAAAATTAAAAAATATATTAAAATTTTAAAAATTTTTAAAAAATAAACTGGCCACAGCCATCTATGTCGACGGCGGTGGCCGTTGATAACCGTACCAGGTTGCCGTTTCTGGCCACCTAGCTCCAGGCCTTTCTATTGGGTGGAGACAGCCAGATCCAACCGCCACCAATTTTGGAGGAGGAGACTAGATCTAGCCTCCTCCCCCGATAAAGGTGGCTAAAAACGGCCGCTAGGACCAACACCGGCCCTCTTCGATCATTTTCGATGACCAGATCTGGCGGAGGTGGTCAGATATGGTCGCCTCCTCCAAAACAGGAGACGGTCGATCTGGTCGCTTTCACAGAACAGGGAGGCCAAATCTAACCTCCCTTGAAACCAGGTGGCTGGAGATGGTCATCTAGTGCGGTTATTAACGGCCACTGTCGCCAGTATCGGCGGCTGTGGCCATTTTATTTTTTAGAAATTTTTAAAATTATTTTATTATTTTATAAAATTTTAATCATAAAATGAAAAAATTGCCTCTAGAATGTTACTGTCTTCTATTTTATTTAATATTAAATTGTTTCTAAGGGCGGGAGATTGGGTTTTTGAAACTTGGAAGGTTGGACTTTGCACCCGCCTCAGACTATGGGTGGGAAATTGTCCTTTGGCCTTATTACAGAAGAAACTTTGCAAATTTCATAACTTAATAAATGTGTCAGTCTCCTGTAATAAATTATTAAATATAAATTATTATTATTTAATAAATTTAATATATATATAAATAATTATTTTATTGAATTGAAAATAATAAATATTATTAATATATTATTTTATTAAATGTTAAAAACTTGTAGATACAATTATAATAAAGTATTATTATTTTAATTGAAAAATAAGAACACTTTGTTTAAAAAATTTGACAAACCCCGATGATAACCTTTTATGCAAACATTCCTTCCGATATTATTATTTTAACCCGAAACAACTTAGGAGTTCCAGGGAACTTTATGAATATTATAAAATAATGTGAGGGACTCGTTAATGCTTAGTATATATCTATTTTGTACCCGTGTAAGATTTATTTATGAGTAAACCTTTATAAGATTTAATGTCCTTGTTTAGATTTTTTTCTCTATTGTTAAAAAGGACATATAAAGTGATTCTGATATCATTAAAAAAATTCAATTTAATAGTCTGACTCATTTTTAAATATTTTTTATTTGGACATAGTTTATCAAAATTTTGATTATAAGTTTTATAATATAAAATACGTTTTAATAACTCAAACTCATATATTATAACCGTTCTTTTCTTAGTAACTTTTAGTGACAGCAAGATGTTTAAATTTGTTTAAGAGAACAATTTATCTTGCATATATATATATATAATAATAATAATAATGATTTTGAGTGCACAAGAGAAAGATATGAATGGGATTAAGCTTTTGGAATTAGATTAGATTGCATTGAATAATTAATATTTTTATTGTGAGGCAATCCTACAATGAAAAGCAAAATTACACACATTTCCTGTAGCATTAAGATTGCTCTTGGAAATGCACGCAAGGGATAATATTTTAGTTTTAGTAGCTTTTGGACATTTGGGTATAAGAAATATCTCGTCGTTGTAAATATGAAGGGAAACTAAATAAAATTGCTACAATTAAAAGTTTTAAACAAAATTCACAACCTTTTTTCGTGCCAAACAAAATCAACCTTCATTATCCTTTATAATCTGAAATTTGTTCATTCTTGTTCTCTTAACTGCATTATTGATCAATGCTATAAAGTGGATGTCGTGGTATCATGCCATGATGAATACATTTAACTAAAAATATTGAATATGTATGCATTTGAATCTCTATGTATCAGAAGATACCTGTTGTGCTGATTAGACTGATGAATACAGAGATTCGATATCTTGGCCGTGTGAGCTGAAACAGACTAGCGAAGAGCTAGTAAGTTGAAAATACAACATACCAGTTCTTGGACCAGTAAGCTGAAACTGAAACGATTTGACCACAGTTAGAAGGCTGAAATCTCACAGATGCCCCATCGAGTTCACCCTAATAACTGATCCAGATATTGAGCTCTGAATACTAAATAACTGATGTAATTGGATCCCTTGATCCCCTTACAGATAATATTGTGGCATGTCGTGCTAGATATGCTCATGAAGCCTTATTTTATCTTATCGTAAGGTCAAATGGCCATTAGAAAGGTTTCCCATGCTTAATGCTTCACTTTAAGTCATTTGCCATATTTTTATGCTTGAGCACGGGCGTGCAGGATCAGATGCAAGGTTGTGCATGCTATGCATAGGCTCGTATGTCAACCGTGCAGCCTGATCATGCTAGGGTCTGGAATTTTGATGCATTTTCTCACATTTGGCTTACATACGATCATGCCCCTCAGGCACACAATCGTGACCCCCTTGAAATTCAACCGTGCACAAAACGTGCATACGGGCGTGACCTTGCAAGTGCAAGGGCACACAGGCTTGTGTCAGCGGGCACACGGGCATGAGTCCTTTCAACCATTCCATTCTTTTGTCATAAACCCTTATTTTGCTTTGTTAGTTATTGTGGACAAATATTGTGAGCATAATTTCTTTCGTTTATGAAAACTATAAGTGTACTAGTTTCACCTCTGTCTTTCACAAACAAGCCTTATTCATTCAATTTTGTATTATTTTCTCTCTTTTTTAAGGTTATATAAGTCCCAAAATGCTCTTTATCAAAAATTCCACTATTATCACTATTTAATTTTCCCAATCATTTAGATAAAAAATTTATTTTGTTATTTCAATATGATACATCGAGAAAATGAAGTTATGGCTCCTTCCATAAAGCTTGTTGATGGTTTGACATGCTTTCTATCATGGTTTTGGATCAAGTAAGTAGTATTGGATTTTGACCTTGGATCTTGGTTATCCCTTTGGCAAAGATCAATATTGATGCATGTCTTTACCCCGTCTTGTGTGGAAGGTTGTAGGATTTGACTCACACCTTCTATTTACTTATCAAAGAGTTGATGATAGGGCTTGTAAACCTTATAGCTATTATTAGGATTCTCTATACTAGAGACAAGGTGTCATTTGACGCCTTTATTAGCTTTCTAGGCAATTAGGTCATCAAAGATGGTTATATTCATGCTATTCTTGGATTTATCTTTAGTAAACGTCAATAGATGAGGTGAGTTATCTTACACATATTGCTTATTTCAATATTAGTGACTTAACAATCAAGTGGATTGGCTAGTTCTCCCATTATTTTTTATTTTTTTTGTTTAGGATTATCTTTTACTTAAACACCTCTAGAAAGGATACCTTACTGTTTATTTGACCCTTGCATAATCTGGATGAGGTCTATCAGTTCAATTGGGGATCCCCTGCCCTTGCTTACATATATAATAAACTCAACCAATTTTACAACGGTGGCAAGCAAATCATAAGTTGTGCTTACATTGTTAAGACATGTTCTTATTTTCTCTTTTTTCTTTTTTTGATTTTTCTAATCTCTCTTGTATTAACCCTTACTGATTGTTTTATAGTATTAGGCTTATAATTTATGTATGGCTATCCCACCTTTAAGATAGGCCAGGTACATCCGTTCATATTCCCACAGATGGCTTATAAGGTAAAAATGAAGACTGTTATTGTAACCATGCACAATTTACCTATTCACTAGCTTGAGATAGTTAGCGTCACCCCTAATCAGGTACTTTCAAGCTCTTACTTCTCTTTTTTCTTTTCCTTTTTATATATTTTCATTTTTTATTAGACTTTTATTATTTTTAAGTGAAGGTTACGCCTTAGGACATGTTGAGAGATAGCCTAGAGTGGTCATGGCTTCTAAGGAGTTTATAAGTAACAAATGTTACCAATCAGTCTCGATTATTACTTTTGGTATATCGGTAAGTGTACCATTGACTATGGGGTTAATCTTAGACCCTTCCCCTTTGTGGTTGCTCATTTTTTTTTTCTCCTTTAATGATTACTCCTTAGGCTTTTTAAAGAGATAATTTGCTTCATTGCCTATATGGAATGTTTGTCAAAGAGTTCTTCCATTCGAGGAAAGAGATTATAAGAGGTTTATCAAAACTCATCTTTATTATCAAAGGGCCCCTTAGGATCAACCTCCCATTTATCATGAACAACTCATCATTTCTTAACAACTGAATTTACAGTGGCTTAAGCGTTGTTGATACTTTATTTTAGTTGAGGATCTTATTGATGTTTTACATGTGGATCCTGATGCCACTTTTTTAACGAGTACTACTGTTGTTATGGTTTTCTTTGTTTCACAGCCTCAAGTTATACCATTCATATTTGTTGCCCCTTAGATTATAACAACTTTGACTACTATGGTATTAGGTGAGGTTAACACTACTATGACTTAAGGTACATGGTCTAAGACTTTCAGGATTGATACTCAGTCATAGACCTTCCTAATAGCTCACACATTTTAATAGAATTTACATCTACTATGACTATTCATGTATGTTATGCAAATGTATTTTCTATTCTTTATATGATGCGTAAATGGTATAAAAGGTTTCCCAAAGTTTCTAGTAAGAATACCATGTAGTAGAATTAATAAAACCTTATTACAAAGAATTAGGAAAACTAACAAGTGTCTCCATTTTTTGAAATGTTTAAAAAACAAATTTTGTAAAACATTACATAAGGTGTTTATCAAACACCTACCTATTTGGAAGCTTTTTGGGTCTTCATATGGCAAAAAATCAATAGTAAACTAAGCAGTTATCCATAAAAAAGGCTAAAAACACTTGAGGTAATCCACACAAAGCAAGATAGAGGTTGGAATTCATGTTTTTTATGTTAGCAAAACGTGTTGTACTATTGTGACTAATTGGGTCACGAATATGAGTGTTAATTTTTTCAAGAGATATATAGAAAAATTCATCATATTCATTTATATAGAAAGCTAGTCACAGGCGTGAGCATGAAACATGTATGCTTGTGACCATCGCATGTACACCTGTGCATCAAGAGTCATAACTTGTACATAAGGGTCTAGTAACTGCTATGGTTTATGAACATTATGCATAATCCATGTAACGCTCCTACGATTCAATATCTATCAAATAATTACATGTACATCTGTACAAGCTGGACATACACCTTTATGTCATCAAATTATTTGAATTTTAAATTAGTTAAAATTCTATCCAAACATGTCAAGATTTCGTCAACTCTCAAGATGTGTGTCTGTGGCCTATGGAGATGCACAACTATATATCGAGGCGAATCTTTGATCCTGATTGGTCAATTTGATTTATATAATAATTTTGAAATAATAAAAATAAATAGGTGTATCCAAATTATTGTATTAAGATTTTTGTTATTATAATTTTTTTTTTAAAAAATGTGTATTTTAGGTCAAAACCCTCTAAAGATAAATGTTACAAGAATAGAGTTACGTGATCACCCATAAAAAGAGTGGTCACACATCCACTCAAAGACAATGGTAATGGATCTCTTGAATTTTTTATTAATATCTTTAATTTTTTAAATATTTTTATTATCACTTTGCAATTTTTTTTTTAAAAATTTTTGTGTGCGTAAACTTTTCTAACAAAACAACTTTAGAATTTAATATTATTTTTATAAATTCAAGCCCAAATATCAATTTCTTATCTCTATCTAAAATAACAAATATCAACTTTAGTAACAAAAAAAAAAAAAGAAACAAACTTATTTTAAAAGCAAAACTTATATATATATCTTATGTAATCGAATAGGGATGAACTATTGAATAATTGTTTAATAATTTTTATTAAGAAAAATATATTTACAAGTATTGATGATAAAGTTATTATAACAATTTAAAAATATAAAGAGTAAAAGAGGATCATTGTAATTTATTAAGTTTTATAATATTATTATTTACTTATAAATATTATATATATATTTCTAAGATGACACACATGTATTTTTCGTATAAGTTTTTAATTAGATTTTCTTTACAAAAATTTCTGCAACTATTACTGCATCCACTCTTTATGTGACGGGATGAAATTTGTCCTTAGGAGGATAATATTATATATTAAGCTAACAACACTGGTATTTTTTATTAATAACAAGAATATCTAATTTACTTAACAAAAATCTAATTTTGATTTATTGCAAAAAAGATGTGCTACACTTCAATGATCAAAACTTTGTCTATGCTTCTGCAGAAACTCTACAAATTTGTGAATGTATTGATCCTGGAGTTGTTCATCTGCAAATAACACCCTCAATTCCTTGGCTTTCTCTCTGTAAATTCTTCCCTCTTCTTCAACCATGACCAACTTCAATGCCTCAGCCACTGACTTCCTCGTGTACGCTCCATCTTCCTCATTCCTCGGTATCTCTATCCCGACCTTCTTCTCAGCGTAAACTCTGGCTATCAACCCTTGGTGAATCGAGAAAGGCAACATAGCCAGGGGATGTCCATAATATAGCGACTCTGTGATTGAGCTAAATCCACAGTGAGTCAAAAATACTGCCACCGATGCATGAGCTAATATCCTAAGTTGAGGAGCCCAACTCGTCCACACCACTCCTCTACCATTCACTCTTTCCTCAAACCCATCAGGAAGGACTACTGTGTCATCCCGATTACTTAGAGCCCAAAAGAAAGGTAAGCCAGATAATTCAAGACCTAGAGCCAACTCAGTTAACTCAGTTTGACTCAAATGTATCTCACTTCCAAATGCTACATAAATCACAGTCTTTGACTTGTGTTTCCCTAGCCAGTCGTTAATGGTAAGCCAGTTGTTATCTTCAGGGGTGTCCTTGCTATCGTGAGCCGAAGGCGGCAACAGCCCTACGGGTAGAACTGGTTTACCATGAAGCTCTCCCAGAAGGTTTATCCATTCCGGTTCAATCTCCATGCAGCTCTTTACAGCTATCGCATCACAACCTTCTATTACCAACCCCAGACGAACCACATCTGGGACTCCCGAATCGTTCATCTCAAAATGATCAAAGAATTTCTTTGCTTCGTGAAGTCGAAACACTACGCTGGTGTTGAATGGTACCCATTTTGGAGGAACAGTGAAATCTTCCGGCTTAGTACGAGCATCCTCGCCGTTTATCATAGCCGATGATGACGATCCAATAAAACAGACTGAATAAGCCTGGACTATGCTGAAAAGGGCGCCGGAGATTCCAAGCTTGGTTGTTATTGGTGGCAACCAGGAAGCAATAAAGTCGTAAATAATCCAATCTGGATTGGATTTTTGAAGAAATTCAGCCAGAGAATCTTGGAGTTTATCACAGGCAATTTTAAGATACGGGATTTTGTGAAGTGGCAAATCACTGGTGGCCTCTGCGTCTTGCGGAAGATTATCATGATGGGGTAAAGTGAGGATCACAAAATTCCACTGGGAAGATAAATTTGAAGGGACTTTAGGAAGGCGTTGGATGTTTCTGGTAGTTGAAATGAAAGAGATCTTGTGACCCCTTTGAGCAATCCGTTTGGCTAGTTCAAAGTACGGAATCATGTGGCCAAAGGCTAACCATGGAAACATGGCTACGTGAAGCTGTTTAGCATCCGCCATTGCAATCAAAATTTGAGGGGTTTTCCGTTCAGGATCTTGAAACTATGCTTGAACTTCAACTCCACTTTCTTTGTACAATCCCCTGACGCTGATAATGGAGCGGACGACTGGTCCTAAATATTTTGTGTGCATGTAATCCATTGAAGTGCCTATGGCCCCATAGAAATGAATTATTAACGATAAGGCCAAAGGAGATATTCCCACCCATAGTTTGATATGGGACAAATCCCACCCTTCAAGTTTCAAAAACCCAGTCTCTTACCTTTGAAACCATTTTTTATAGTTTTTATAATAAAATTACTATAATATCCTTTTAAAAAATAAACATTTATAATAAAATTATAAAATAATTTTTAAATATAAATAATTTCAAAACATATTTAAAATTTTTTAAAAAATTTAAAAATATATTAAAAATATTTTTAAATTTTAAAAAATAAAACAACCACCACCGTTGGTGTCGGCAGCGATGGCCGCCACTAACTGAGCCAGGTGGTCAGCCAGGTGGCTGTTTCTGACCACCTGGTTCCAAGGCCTCCCTGTTTGGTGGAAACGGTCAGATTTGGCTATCTCCAGATTTGACGAAGGTAAACAGATCTAATCGTTTTCTCCAGAAACAAAGGCTGGAAACGGTCGATGGGTCAAAGGCTGGCCATTTTTGACCGTTTCAGTCTTTTTTTCTAGCGGAGGTGATCAGATCTAGTCGTCTCCACCAAACGGGGAGGTCATATCTGACCTTCTCTAGAACCAGATGGTCGAAAACGACCACTTAGCTCCGTTAGTGGCGGCCATTACCGCCGAGGCCGGAGGCGGTGGCTGCTTTATTTTTAAAAATTTTTTAATATATTTTTAAAAATTTTTAAATATTTTATATTTATATCTAATTTATTTTATTATTTTATAAAATTTTAATCTTAAAATAACAAAATTACCCCTAAAATATTATTGTTTATAATTATATTTAATATTAAATTTGATCAAAGGATAAAAAACTAGATATTAAGAGTTAGAGCGTGGGATTTTATCTCCGCCTCAAACTATGGGAATATGTCCATTGGCTAACAATAATTGAGACTTCTTTCAATTGGCCTTGTAATAATGGAGCGGGCTACGGTCTTAACAACGCTTATAGACTTCGCGATAGTGTATTGGGATGATGTCGGCGTGGTCCGTCCTGTCTTTATATCGCCCGTAGGAAACAGTTAAAAACTTTATTAAATTTTGAACTTTTGCTTGTAACCAGCAAATAAAATTATTTGAATATATTTTTTATATATACGACCTTTAAACTTAATATAAGGAGCTTTTTTTTTACAGCAAATCTCAAAATTTTAACTTAGTAAGATTGATTTTAATAATTTAATTCATCAATATGAATAAATTTTCTTATTATATTATAATTTTTTGTTAATTTAAAAAAAAATACCACCACCATTGGGAACTAAATCAAATGGCTAAAAGAGACTGCCTAGTTTTTGATATCTTGTTTGTATGAGACAGTTAAATTTAGTCATTTTTGTCATCAATGATTATTGAAAACGATTAGTTTGAATAAGATTAACCATTTTCGACTATTTTCAACTATTATTGATAATAGTTACTTTTGCCAAAAAACAGAACGGCCAGATATAGGTGCCTCATAAAAATAAGGTGATCAATTTTGACTATTTTATTCAATTTTTGATGACTTTTTTTAGTTTTTAAATTTTAAGATTTTAAATATTTTTATTATTTTTTAAATTTTATTATACCAATATTTTAATATTTTTTAGATTTATTAAATCTTTTATTATTTTTTTAATTTTTATTTATTAAAAAAGATAAAAATATTTTTTAATTATTAATTTTAGCCATTAATCAATAGATTTAACTGTTAATTTTAAGAAAAATACTAGGCAACTATCACAAAGAGGATAACTGTTTATTTATCTCTATATGATAGGATGGATTTCCTATATTTCTGAGGTCGAACAACATATTGTCTCCTAAGGTTTTACTTAATGATAAGTTGTCATCCATCATCTAGTTTTATTGATGACCGGATTTGACTATCACATAGTAAAAACAATCAAATTTGGTCGTAAAAAATTTGACGGAGGTGACTAGATCTGATCATCTCCATTATCAGAGAAAATTGAAAACGATTGGATGGTGAGATTAAAAGCGACCACCATTACCGGTGGTGGTAGCTGCTTTTTAAATATTTATTTTATTTTTTAAAATTTTTATTATTATTTTAAAAATTATTTAATTTTATATTTATTTTTTAATATTATTTACATTAAATTTATTATAATATTAATGTTATTGAATTTTAAAAATGTATTTTAATATTTTTATAGTAAAAATGTGAGTATTTGACTTTTAAAATTTTTGTAAATAGTAATTATCATTAAACAGAATCTTGGGTGACAATATATCGTTTTATCTATTTTTAACTCTACTTTTAATTAAACAGGACATGTATAAAATTTGTCTAACACAATTCTCCGTGGGATGGTTGCTTAAATTTTATTCAATAAAAGCGTACTTAAATTTAAAAAAAAAATTGATGATAGAATTTTATCGTTTGAAAAATTTTGACTAGAATTAAGTCCTTTCACTTTCTTAAACGTGTCAAGTCAATTAAATCGTGCCAAACATCACTTCGAGCACAGCCTAGCTATGGCAGCATGGCCGCGTGAAGCTGTTTAACAATGGAACCACCTGACACAGTGAAAGGCCCTCCTCATATCAGGGAATAATTGGGCTATTGATGGTTAGTTTTTTATTGGTAATAAATTATTACAGGGGCTAAAGGACTATGTCCCACCCATAGTTTGAGGCGGATAAAGGTCCCACCCGCAAGTTTTTAAAAACTCAATCTTTCATCCTTGAACCAAAATTCAAACATATTTTATAATTTTTTAAATGAAATGACTAAAATGTATTTTAATAAATCAAAATTTATAAAATAATTTTTAAATATAAAAAAATAAAAATATATTAAAAATTTTAAAAAAATTAAAAAATATATTAAAATTTTAAAAATTTTTAAAAAATAAACTGGCCACAGCCATCTATGTCGACGGCGGTGGCCGTTGATAACCGTACCAGGTTGCCGTTTCTGGCCACCTAGCTCCAGGCCTTTCTATTGGGTGGAGACAGCCAGATCCAACCGCCACCAATTTTGGAGGAGGAGACTAGATCTAGCCTCCTCCCCCGATAAAGGTGGCTAAAAACGGCCGCTAGGACCAACACCGGCCCTCTTCGATCATTTTCGATGACCAGATCTGGCGGAGGTGGTCAGATATGGTCGCCTCCTCCAAAACAGGAGACGGTCGATCTGGTCGCTTTCACAGAACAGGGAGGCCAAATCTAACCTCCCTTGAAACCAGGTGGCTGGAGATGGTCATCTAGTGCGGTTATTAACGGCCACTGTCGCCAGTATCGGCGGCTGTGGCCATTTTATTTTTTAGAAATTTTTAAAATTATTTTATTATTTTATAAAATTTTAATCATAAAATGAAAAAATTGCCTCTAGAATGTTACTGTCTTCTATTTTATTTAATATTAAATTGTTTCTAAGGGCGGGAGATTGGGTTTTTGAAACTTGGAAGGTTGGACTTTGCACCCGCCTCAGACTATGGGTGGGAAATTGTCCTTTGGCCTTATTACAGAAGAAACTTTGCAAATTTCATAACTTAATAAATGTGTCAGTCTCCTGTAATAAATTATTAAATATAAATTATTATTATTTAATAAATTTAATATATATATAAATAATTATTTTATTGAATTGAAAATAATAAATATTATTAATATATTATTTTATTAAATGTTAAAAACTTGTAGATACAATTATAATAAAGTATTATTATTTTAATTGAAAAATAAGAACACTTTGTTTAAAAAATTTGACAAACCCCGATGATAACCTTTTATGCAAACATTCCTTCCGATATTATTATTTTAACCCGAAACAACTTAGGAGTTCCAGGGAACTTTATGAATATTATAAAATAATGTGAGGGACTCGTTAATGCTTAGTATATATCTATTTTGTACCCGTGTAAGATTTATTTATGAGTAAACCTTTATAAGATTTAATGTCCTTGTTTAGATTTTTTTCTCTATTGTTAAAAAGGACATATAAAGTGATTCTGATATCATTAAAAAAATTCAATTTAATAGTCTGACTCATTTTTAAATATTTTTTATTTGGACATAGTTTATCAAAATTTTGATTATAAGTTTTATAATATAAAATACGTTTTAATAACTCAAACTCATATATTATAACCGTTCTTTTCTTAGTAACTTTTAGTGACAGCAAGATGTTTAAATTTGTTTAAGAGAACAATTTATCTTGCATATATATATATATAATAATAATAATAATGATTTTGAGTGCACAAGAGAAAGATATGAATGGGATTAAGCTTTTGGAATTAGATTAGATTGCATTGAATAATTAATATTTTTATTGTGAGGCAATCCTACAATGAAAAGCAAAATTACACACATTTCCTGTAGCATTAAGATTGCTCTTGGAAATGCACGCAAGGGATAATATTCTAGTTTTAGTAGCTTTTGGACATTTGGGTATAAGAAATATCTCGTCGTTGTAAATATGAAGGGAAACTAAATAAAATTGCTACAATTAAAAGTTTTAAACAAAATTCACAACCTTTTTTCGTGCCAAACAAAATCAACCTTCATTATCCTTTATAATCTGAAATTTGTTCATTCTTGTTCTCTTAACTGCATTATTGATCAATGCTATACAGTGGATGTCGTGGTATCATGCCATGATGAATACATTTAACTAAAAATATTGAATATGTATGCATTTGAATCTCTATGTATCAGAAGATACCTGTTGTGCTGATTAGATTGATGAATACATGGATTCGATATCTTGACCGTGTGAGCTGAAACAGACTAGCGAAGAGCTAGTAAGTTGAAAATACAACATATCAGTTCTTGGACCAGTAAGCTGAAACTGAAACGATTTGACCATAGTTAGAAGACTGAAATCTCATAGATGCCCCATCGAGTTCACCCTAATAACTGATCCGGATATTAAGCTCTGAATACTAAATAACTGATGTAATTGGATCCCTTGATCCCCTTACAGATAATACTGTGGCATGTCATGCTAGATATGCTCATGAAGCCTTATTTTATCTTATTTTATCTTATCATAAGGTCAAATGGCCATTAGAAAGGTTTCTCATGCTTAATGCTTCACTTTAAGTCATTTGCCACATTTTTATGCTTAAGCACGGGCGTGCAGGATCAGATGCACGGTTGTGCATGCTATGCATAGGCTCGTATGTCAACCGTGCAGCCTGATCATGCTAGGGTCTGGAATTTTGATGCATTTTCTCACATTTGGCTTACATACGATCATGCCCCTCAGACACACGATCGTGACCACCTTAAAATTCAACCGTGCACAAAACGTGCATACGGGCGTGACCTTGCAAGTGCAAGGGCACACAGACGTGTGTCAGCGGGCACATGGGCATGAGTCCTTTCAGCCATTCCATTCTTTTGTCATAAACCCTTATTTTGCTTTGTTAGTTATTGTGGACAAATATTGTGAGCATAATTTCTTTCGTTTATGAAAACTATAAGTGTACTAGTTTCACCTCTGTCTTTCACAAACAAGCCTTATTCGTTCAATTTTGTATTATTTTCTCTCTTTTTCAAGGTTATATAAGTCCCAAAATGCTCTTTATCCAAAATTCCACTATTATCACTATTTAATTATCCCAATCATTTAGATAAAAAATTTATTTTGTTATTTCAATATGATACATCGAGAAAATGAAGTTATGGCTCCTTCCATAAAGCTTGTTGATGGTTTGACATGCTTTTTATCATGGTTTTGGATCAAGTAAGTAGTATTGGATTTTGACCTTGGATCTTGGTTATCCCTTTGGCAAAGATCAATATTGATGCATGTCTTTACCCCGTCTTGTGTGGAAGGTCGTAGGATTTGACTCACACCTTCTATTTACTTATCAAAGAGTTGATGATAGGGCTTGTAAACCTTATAGCTATTATTAGGATTCTCTATACTAGAGACAAGGTGTCATTTGACGCCTTTATTAGCTTTCTAGGCAATTAGGTCATCAAAGATGGTTATATTCATGCTATTCTTGGATTTATCTTTAGTAAACGTCAATAGATGAGGTGAATTATCTTACACATATTGCTTATTTCAATATTAGTGACTTAACAACCGAGTGGATTGGCTAGTTCTCCCATTATTTTTTTTTTTATTATTATTTTGTTTAGGACTGTCTTTTACTTAAACACCTCTTGTAAGGATACCTTACTATTTCTTTGACCCTTGCATAATCTGGATGAGGTCTATCAATTCAATTGGGGATCCCCTGCCTTCGCTTACATATATAATAGACTCAACCAATTTTGCAATGGTGGGAAGCAAATTATAAGTTATGCTTACATTGTTAAGACATGTTCTTATTTTCTCTTTTTTTTTTTTTTTTCTGATTTTTCTAATCTCTCTTGTATTAACCCTTACTGATTGTTTTGTAGTATTAGGCTTATAATTTAGGTATGGCTATCCCACCTTTAAGATAGGCTAAGTACATCCGTTCATATTCCCACAGATGGCTCATTGGGTAAAAATGAAGACTGTTATGGTAACCATGCACAATTTACCTATTCATTAGCTTGAGATAGTTAACGTCACCCCTAATCGGGTACTTTCAAGCTCTTACTTCTCTTTTTTCTTTTCGTTTTTTTTATCTTTTCATTTCTAATTAGACTTTTATTATTTTTAAGTGAAGGTTACGCCTTAGGACATGTTGAGGGATAACCTAGAGTGGTCATGGCTTGTAAGGAGTATTATAAGTAACGAATGTTACTAATCAGTCTTGATTATTACTTTTGGTATATCAGTAAGTGTACTATTGACTATGGGGTTAATCTAGACCCTTCCCTTCTATGGTTGCTCATTTTTTTTCTCCTTTAATAATTACTCCTTAGGCTCTTTAAAGAGATAATTTGTTTCATTGCTTATATGGAATGTTTGTCAAGGAGTTTTTCCATTCGAGGAAAGAGATTATAAGAGGTTTATCAAAACTCATCTTTATTATCAAAGGGCCCCTTAGGATCAACCTCCCATTTATCATAAACAACTCATCATTTCTTAACAACTGAATTTACAGTGGCTTAAGCGTTGTTGATAATTCATTTTAGTTGAGGATCTTATTGATGTTTTACATGTGGTTCCTGACGCCACTTTTTTAATGAGTACCACTGTTGTTATGGTTTTCTTTGTTTCACAACCTCAAGTTATACCATTCATATTTGTTGCCCCTTAGATTATAACAACTTTGACTACTGTGGTATTAGGTGAGGTTTACACTACTATGACTTAAGGTACATGGTCTATGACTTTCAAGATTGATACTTAGTCATAGTCCTTCCTAATAGCTCACACATTTTAATAGAATTTACACCTACTATGACTATTCATGTATGTTATGCAAATGTATTTTCTATTCCTTATATGATGCGTGAATGGTATAAAAAGTTTCCTAAAGTTTCTAGTAAGAATACCATGTAGTAGAATTAATAAAACCTTATTACAAAGAACTAGGAAAACTAACAATTATCTCCATTTTTTGAAATGTTTAAAAAACAAATTATGTAAAACATTACATAAGGTGTTTATCAAACACCTACCTGTTTGGAAGCTTTTTGGGTCTTCATATGGCAAAAAATCAATAGTAAACTAAGCAGTTATCCATAAAAAAGGCTAACAACACTTGAGGTAATCCACACAAAGCAAGATAGATGTTGGAATTCATGTTTTTTATGTTAGCAAAATGTGTTGTACAATTGTGACTAACTGGGTCACGAATGTGAGTGTTAATTTTTTCAAGAGATATATAGAAAAATTCATCACGTTCATTTATATAGAAAGCTAGTCACAAGCATGAGCATGAAACATGTATGCTTGTGACCATCGCATGTACACCTATGCATTAAGAGTCATAACTTGTACATAAGGGTTTAGTAACTGCTATGGTTTATGAACATTATGCATAATCCATATAACGTTCCTATGATTCAATATCTATCAAATAATTACATGTACATCTGTATAAGTTGGACATACACTTGTATGTCATCAAATTATTTTAATTTTAAATTAGTTAAAATTCTATCCAAACATGTCAAGATTTCTTCAACTCTCAAGATGTGTGCCTGTCGCCTATAGAGATGCACAACTATATATCGAGGCAAATCTTTGATCATGATTGGTCCATTTGATTTGAATAAATATGGTATATTTAACATGACTTCAACCTATAACACATTCACTATTATAAAAATCCTCTAACTTAATCTATCTACTCTATAAGTGTCCACAAGGTACCTATTATCTTAAATCTAGATATAAATCATGAATGGTCTTTAGCAAGACATCATATTCACTTGAATAGTAAAGTGTTAGCAAATAACGTTAAGCTTGATCAACTTAACAATTAATACACAATACGATCCCTTTGTCACTATGTCTTAGGAGGTTGAGATATAGAAATGTGTCTATTTAAAAAACCTTCATATTTATATATGTCCAAAGTGATATTGGATATGACACCAATTAGATTCAGACGTAATTTATCTATAATATTCTGAGCAACAAAATAATGGGTAGCACCGCAATCAACTAAAACAAGTAAAGAAATACCATAAAAGAGTAACTAAGCAGTCACTACCCTTAGATTAGCCTCAACCTACTCCTACACCAAAGAGAACATTCGAGCATTGCCACCCTAGCTGTAGGACCCGCCGCCACGAGTACCCCTACTACTGAGAATTTCTGTTCTTTTATTAAATAAGCTGAAAATCGGGTACCTGCGACGGGAATCCTACGAAAAAGGAAACCTGCTGCTAATTACATTGCATACGGAAGCTGAAACTGAAATTGAGATATACAATGAGCCCAAACTGGCTTTTCATACATATATACACATTTATACAACTGTTCTGTACATCTGGTTACATTTACAGTAATGTACAAGACCTCATAGGTCCAAAACTGAAAATAAATACATGTACATGCAAAAAGGGTGTGTGTGGGTCCTCTCTCGCAAGCCTCAATCCACCCGCTCCTCGCCAGCAGTAAACTGACCTAAAAATGAAGGAAGAAGGAAAGAGATAAATGATAAAGATCACCCAGTAAGCATTCCTTACTTCCCTCAAACCCAAGCAAGCAACAAACATGGGCAAACATACCTGGTCTCGGCCCTAATCATACATCTAGTCGCTTGCTGGTGCTGAATCTGGTTACTCGTTATCTGTTTCTCATTATTAACCATTTCATGTAATACATGACATGACATGGTATCTATAATAGCTGATGATGCATGTATATGGATAATCTATATGTACCCAAAGGTACTTGCTGTGCTGATCAGGCTGATGAACACAGAGATTCGGCATCCTGGTCAAGTGGGTTGAACATTATAGCTGAAGGCTAGAAAGTTAAGTACTGTGCTGAGCAGACTGACTGGTGTCAGAAAGTTGGGTCCCACCGATGCCCCCTTGAGTTCACCCAAAACTATAACCCATACCTTAGGTTCTGAATGTTGAAAACTACTGAATTCGAATCTCTGGATCCTCTTTCAGGCTACATGCTATGCTATGAATGCATATGCTGTATTTCTTATTTGAATTCTGGGTTATTTGATGATTATTAGCCCTTGGATGGATTACCAAACCTTTAATCATTCAATTTATGAAATTTTGGGAAAATTCACAAGACGTACGGGCGTGCTGGGAAGACGTACGGGCATGCCTGCGCACACACGGCCGTGTTGAGCACAGGCACACGGGCGTGTGCCCAGACACACGGGACCGTGCCTCGGTCGTGTGTCTGGCCGTGCAAGCTACTGGAAAATCTGGCCATTTCATGCATAAAACGGACACATGACTGTGTCCCTTAGGACACACGGTCGTGTCCTCTGCTTTTCAGACCATGTGCACTTCGTGCACACGGCCGTGTCTTCGCAGAGGCAAGGGCACACGGGCGTGCTCTTGCGGGCACACAGTCGTGCGCCTTGTCCTGCTCAGACATGACTCCCCTGAAACTACAGGAAACCATACAAATCCATAACCAATCTGAAATTAAACTTAAATACACTTCAATGGCACTCCAATAAACACATACTCATCATCAATTTCATCATTCATCCAGAACTACTGATTCCACCATGAAAATCCGATGTTTCTCTCACTATACACACACAAACAAGCATGCATGTTCTTTGGGTGGAAAGACAAACATACAAGGCCTCATATCATCATTCTAGAAACAACCAAACACAAATGGCATGTTGGAAATGGAAACACACATTTACAAACAATCATCAATCATCAAAGCAAGATGGGAATGCACGGAAGAAGTACGAAACACTTACCTCTTGACTTGGCTGCTGGAGATTTCTAACTCAAGCTATTCTCTCTGATCTCTAGCTGGATTGAGAGCCGCTGGAAGCTGGATCTCGCGTCTAGGGCTGGGAACTACTAAAATGGAGAAGGAAGAACTGAAATAGGTGAGAAAATGAGCTAAATCTCCCGTCTCTCTCACTTTAATCCTACCTGCACGGGCGTGTAGGCATGATGCACGGGAGTGCACCAAGGGAAAATGAATATAATTCATTTCCCGCGCTTCGTATGATTGAAACCTCCCTAAAGGAATCATACGAAGGCCACACAGCTCTGAAAAACTACTAACTCACCCCTGAACTCCTCTAGACTCCCAAACTATTTCTAGATTCTATTTCTAACCCCAAAACTCTACCCTTAAGGGCTTTTCTAACTTGGGATGCTACACTAGCCACCTATAGCTCTTCTAGAAAAATGACACTCAAATGCTTTATAACTTGGTTGCTTACACTTGAAACATACATTTTGCCCAATCAAACATTCTCTAGAATATCTCTTATGACATTTCCCACACATAAAAAACTTAACTCGGGCCTTTTTATGATCCTTAAATTCTTTCTTATTATACATTTATCTTTTACCCTTATCTTTATTACTATTCTAATAAACCTTAACAAATATCCCCATTTTTTTTTTAGACAAATCTAAGATGTCAATACTCTACTCAATGCATTTTTATATCCTGTGAGAGATAAGCACTCATTATCATATCACTAGTAATAAATAGATGCAAACTATGCACAAATTTTTACACATGCCCTTCTCAAAACCTACCAATCCTAAGACATACCTAGCCAAAGATTTGAATCATATAACTTAATTTTAATAGAACTATCTCTTTAAGTCAACTTAATAAACTCTTAAGCTCTCATGTAAGTTAGATCTACAGTCCTAAACTTCTCATTGAATAATCTTTGAAAATCTTTTTAACTTAATCAGTACTCATAAACATATACCTTAGCCAACTGCCACTATACCTTGGTATCTCCTTTTAGCAAATAAATAGCATACTAAACCTTTTCTTTATCATACATCTTAAATAATCTTATGACACTCTCTATAGACTCCATCTACTCCTCTATCACTATAGGATCTTGAGAACCACTAATTTTTTATGGTTAATGAACTCTTGATAGACTATAGATAGGGTGAAACCTCTTTTTACCTTGATGTCCATAATCTTTCTCATAACTCAGCCTAATCCTTCTATCTAATATAGGCTCTTCATCTGTATCCCTCGTAGCCTCCTTGATAATCTCCCTAACCATAAATATGCTTATACCAATGGAAGACCCCAAAGACTCTCTCCTAGAAATAGTTCTCACTAAACCTATAATCTTAGCAATTCTCACTAAACCTATACTCTAAGCAACCTCTTCTCTCACACCCAAGGTACTAGGATAGGTATATCTTCTCATTTCTAAAATTTTAGTAACAATTAATTAATTAATAGGAATTCACATTAGAGGAAAGAAATACTTACAATGAGTAAGCATATTAAGTATTGGTTATCAAGGACTATCAGACTTATGACTATATTTAATTTTTGAATATAATACAATTTTGGAAATAATTTCCTTATGAAAATAATTAAAATACTTGTTTTAAAATAAATTCTCCAAATTCTTACTCTAATACCAATATTACTATGTTTTTTATGTAATAACATCGCATTACTTAATCATCACATACACATATGTGAAAAACTAAAATCATATTCATAACTCATAACTACTTTCTTAAACACCTTTCTATTAAGTTTCTATTAAATTGTATATAATGCAGAACACAATAAATATGCTTTTTTTTTTATTAATGGTAATGCATAACATTAAAAAAAAAAAACATTTACAATCGTAAAACATGTAATTGCTTTGAAAACATGAACTAAACTGAACATGAAACTACACATAATAGAATATAGACTAAACATAAATCTTAATGTATTTAATACTTAATTCTTTATTATTAACTTATCTTATTATCTTTTAAATCTTATCTTAAATTCATTCCTCTTGTTCATGAATGCTATAACATGCATGTCATGCTAAAACATACTAAAAAATCATGACTTAGTCAAACACTTTTCTTTTCTTAAAACTTGCATAAAATCATAATCTTAGAAAACTTGTCATAATCAATTTGAAGATCTTATCTTAAAATCTTAACATAATCGAGATGAAGATCTCAACTTAAAATACATTTATACAGCTATCATAAGAACATCATAAAAATTCATATACTAATCAAACTGATAGAATACAGGGATTTGACACCTCGGTCATGTGAGTCTTAACTAATGCATGATCAATACTCAATTTCTATTGACTTTAGCTAATAGTAATGTCTAATTTCTAATAGACATTGGTTTCTCAATTTTTAATAGGTATACGAATTCATAGACCCCCCCTTAAGTCCACCTCTAAAAGATGTTTGAAACATCATATTTTCTAATTTCATAAAACAAACATATTTGGCCCAAAGGTGTGAAAGCCATGACAAATCATTTTTTATTCTTTTGCTTAGAAACATCTCATCTGGCACATCATGCCATGAAAATGCATAAAATGCATTAAGTTTTATTATGCTTATTTACTATTTTTCTTAATTTTCTCATGTAATTAAATGCTTAATTAAAGCATAATTGTTTTTCAACTCTAGACGTCATGTATAATCATGCACCTTAAAACTGCACAATTATGACCTCATAAATTTTAGTTTACGTGGAATTGACACATACATGATTGTGACTCACTATCTCATAGTCGTGCCACTATAGTATCTCTTTCATCTCATATGTATGATCATGCGTGAACAATTGTGACACTATAGATACAAGTGCACAGTCATGCGTTCTCATATGTATGATCATGTGTCATACTTTATATCATCAAATCTTAGCCAAATAGTCACTGATCCATAGTATTTCAATATCAAACTGATCCATTATCATTCATCATCAACTAAACATCATTTTACATACATATCAGCTACAATAACAACTTACACAATTCATTATATCTCTTCCCATTATGAAACTCATATCATGTGGATGTCATCTATTCACATCCTATAATCTATAAGGTCTGAATCATTTCATACAAGATTAGTATTATTCACACAAATCATAGTAAATAACAAACAAATTTAAACCAATGCATACTTGAAGGACAACTTCTAGCATGAGTAATATGAATAACACATATCTCATATCATAACACGTAGATCTAAATGCTTAATTATCTTGATCGTTATTAAATTCAACTCAAACATCATTATACAACATCAAATACCACTTAAGTACTATTGATTTAGCTTATTGAATTAACCAATCACAACAAGCGACAAACATTAAGTATAAGAATACACTTACTTGCAATGCTTATGCATGCTTTCTCTTTAGGTAAACCTTTGATCATTGGCAATCATCTGAGCTCTATCTCTCCCTCAATTCGTTGTATTCTGCTCTCTAGAATATTTGAATTTGAAAACTTAAGAATTATGATTTTGAATGAACAAAATTGTTTTATATTGGTTGTACCAAAACACAACACACATGATCTTGTAGGCTATAAGGCACAGTTATGCATGACGAGATTTCAAAATTCCTAACCCTTTTTGTGTTATACATGTGGCAATCTCTTAGGTTGACAACTGTACGGGCCAAAATAAAGCCAAAAGACTAAAATGGTCGTACAACTAAGTTAAACTAATTTAACTTTATTACCCTTAGATCTCACCTAAAATACCATTTTCAGAAAGTAGGTAATTGTAGTCGCAACATTTGAAATCCATGTTGTAACAAGACAAGAAAGTAAGGTAACTACACAAAAGAGAAGGCGCAAAGTAGCACATAGGCTAAACATAAAATTCTTTGTTTCACAGGAAACTTTTATTTTATTATTTTATTATTTTATTCTTTAATTGTCACTTTAATTAAAGCCGCTATATAAAGACAACTTTAAAAAAATTAGAGAAGGTTTTTTTTGTTGAAGTTACGAGAGAGAAACACTGGACTTTATTCATAATTTTTCATGAGTTCTTCAATCATGCTTGGTTAAAATTTGAATCCATATCGAAAGAGATTGAAACCATCAAAATAGTGCCTAATTTGAAAAAATCCAAAAACGCCTTGCCATGCATGTTGCACATACTAAATAGACACGCATAGTGGTAAATATTATAAAACCCCCATACTTAAAAGTCACCAACACTCCCCACAAAGCCCCCCACCACCCCCCTTTCCCAAACTGAAAACTAATAATTATTCCCTTGTTTCCAACCCTAACCACCACCCATGATTCGCGTGGTGGTCAAAACACCCCAACTTGATAGTTTCAAACCCAAATTCAACACCAATAAATTATACACGTATTCTAACACAATTTCATTAAAATTGGAAATGTTTCAAGCTTTACAACAAAAAATTTAAACCAGAACTTTAAGACGTATATATGCCCTAAACTCACACCAAAAGCTTAAATCTCTACACTATAATGTAAAAAGCTTGATAAAGAATAATTTATTGACGTTCTTTACCAATTTTTCATTGGAATTCATTTGAAACTTAGAAATGAATTTAAGGTTTCTTGATATAACAGCATTCATGGTGGTATTTGTTTTACGTTAAAAAAAAACTAGGTCAATTTTGTATAGAACATTTAAATGGTGGTCATTTGAATTAATATTCCACTTCTAAATTTTAGAACATACAAGTATTTCATTTCAAGTGGAGATGTCGTTTCTTTTCATAATATATTATAATATTATCTATCATAATTTTCATATAATTTTAAATATAACTTTAATGATATGAAATAATATTATATATCAAGTTTAATAGATTTTTCAAAAATCAATCAACTCGAAACGGAAAACAAATTCAGTCGTGCCGTTTCCTCCCACCCCACCAAGTAATAAACGGTTTCTCTTGTCACCGAAATATAACCATCTGATTTTATGATTATATCTGCTTATTGCCTGCAGGTTAAGAGCACAAACATATGATGGGATCGTTTCTTTCAAGAGCTTTGCTGTATGTATCACTATCATAGCAAACTGCTTCTGAGATACTTTTATTTTTACGAGGAAATGAAGTTAATATCGGTACATGCTTTACACAGAATGGTTTTTGGATATGCATACCCCGCTTACGAGTGTTTCAAATCAGTAGAGAACAACACACCAGAGACTGACCAACTCCTGTTTTGGTGTCGGTACTGGTAAAGTTTCCTTCATTCTTTAATAGTTATAACGTCCTTATAAGCAAATTTTACTGTTTTTTTATGAATTTTCAGGATTCTGGTGGCTTTGTTTACAGTTGGTGAGAGAGTTGGTGATGCCTTCATTGCCTGGTATTTATAATTTATTCCACTTTTTTTATCTGGTTTTAATTTCTCTTCATCAACTTCATCATGGTGTTACTTGATTTGCTGCTAGGTTACCAATGTACAATGAAGCTAAGTTAGCATTCGTTATATACCTTTGGTACCCTAAAACAAAAGTATGCATAATTCATCCTGTTATTAATTAATTATTAACACACACACACACACACACGTATATATATATATATATATATATATTTATATAAGATTTTATTAACAAGTAATTTTCTTCAGGGAACTAGATATGTTTTTAATTTCTTATTGCGGCCTTACGTCTCAGAACATGAGACAGAAATTGATCGCAAGTTGTTAGAGGTGAATGTTAAGGCCAAAGAGATCGGTCTTCTCTTGTGGCAAGAAGCTGCTAGTTATGGGCCCATAAAGTTCATTGATATTTTGCAGTACTTTTCTTCTGAGTCAGCATCACAGGCTCAATGTCAGGTATTGGGCTTATTGTTGGTAATTATCAAGTCTTTGTAAGTGAGAACCTTGCTAATTATTTAGAGCAAACAGCAACAGCAGCATAATGATGGGAGCGATGGCTCGAAAGAACTGCTGCCGAAGCAACATCAGCCGGGTTCGTCCGGTAAAGTAGTAGAAGAAGCCAGGCATTTGCCAATGTCAACATCTCAAGTAAGCTCCAAAACTAGTCAATCTGCCAGACAAGTTACTGGCTTGGAAACAAAAGCACTGGCAACTGAACCGGCGTCCTCCTTAGATTATGAAAAAAACAACTCCAAGGCCATTTCTAAAGAAGCTACCCTGCGGACACGGAGCATATGGAGGATATTCGGGCTGCGTCCAACAGATAAAACTAAATTTGTCTCTGCATTTTATTAGATATAATGAAATCGCTTACATTTGAACACACTTATGCTATGAAAGGCTCTCTATGCTTATGTTGACGGACAGCCATTGATTAAACAAGTAATTGATTGTCTTTCTTTCTTGAATATGATAAATTCTACATAATACGCAGTTACGCCATTTCACACGAGCCTGAATGTTCTTACCACTATCCTATCTAAATGGTCGGTTCCTCATTTAATTAATTATTACAAAGAAGCAAACAAATTTGTACATTCCATGGAAAATGTGGAATAAAATATAAATGGGAAGAGTGATTGACTGTGTCGTGGAATCAACACCACCAGATAAAAAACCAAGAGATGAAGAAGACAATTCACAAACGAGAAGCTATCAATCAGTAGATGGCTGCCACGTAGACAAAAAACTTCAATGCTACGCATTCCCAGATGAGAAAATCAAAAGCAATACTCATCTCTTTATTTTGGTAAAACTCTCACACCGCCCCATCTGTCCTAACCACACACCCATTTTGTGGTCACCAGTCGGCACCTTCCCTCTCTCATGTAAACGTGTTTTCTACATACCACTTCAAAATAAAAGGAATTCTGAATGAATGTTTATGGATTTATTGGAATTAAATATTAAAGGTGGAATTAAGGTTGTTTTTTTTTATATTAATTCGTAATCTTCTATCATCTTTATTTTACTAGTTAGTATTTTGAAAGAAACCGCACGGCGGAAAATTAACAATTCTAAATGAAAACCATACCAAACAGATCCCTCAAAGGAAAGCTACCTACTGATTCATATTTATATAAAACAATGTAAAAGGAAAGCTAAAGAAAAAGCACAACGCAAAGGGAGAATTGCCCAAAGTTAAAACCCTTAACTACTTCAACTCTTGTGACTCACGAGACTCTCACAAATCCAAAGCCATCACAAGACTCACAAGGGCAAGTATTAAAAAGGTCGATCGAAAGAAGAAGAATTAATGGAGACAGAAGAGACAAGCAGTATGGCAGGTGCAACAAAGACGAAAAGTAGTGAGCAACAGGTGCTAGATGGTTCCGATATAATGAAGTTGGTTGGGAATGAGGAGGTGTTTAGCAGCTTTGTTGATCACAAGTTCCATGAACTTGATAGAGACAAAGATGGTCAACTCTCTGTGAAGGAGCTTCAGCCTGCTGTTGCCGATATCGGTGCTGCTCTTGGCCTGCCCGCTCAGGGTTCTTCTCCTGAATCCGATCATATCTACTCTGAGGTTTCTCTCTTTCTTTTTCATGAAGAGTTATCTAAGTATCAATTTAATATGCATGCTGATGTGTTTAATTTTGGCAACTAGAACATTTTCCCATTTTAATTATCTATAACTACGCATGTTCTCGCTCTAACAAGATTCATATATACTATGGGATTAATTTTCCAGTCTTGCCTCACATTCACTTTCTAGTTTGTATCATTAAAACATAATATATGAATTTAGGTTTTTTTTTTCTTTTTTTCCAATAAGTGATAATATATACAAATAAAAAATAATAAAATTATTGATGCAAGTTCCGAAGTTAGTAGAAAAAGATAAAGTTGTTGCAGAAGAACTTGACTTTTTGTTCTTGATTACGTTGTTCAGATGTTATCTAAAACCTACTAGTCAATTCATGTTCCACTCGGTATAGTTTAGAACTTGAAATCTTCAGTCATATTTTATGTTTTGTTTTCAACCTGTTAAATCACATTTTCCCTCATTTATAGTTTGGAGGTACATGAAGTAATGAATCCAAATTTATAAACTATATTTTTGGTCGGTGTTGTGACTTTTTATTGCTTGTAAGTTAGGCTAGTGGTTTTGCCTTTTGAAATGCCGCGCATCTGTTTTTCTACATTTCTATTGTATATATCTTCAGTGTGAAAGGAGGAACCTAGGGACCATGGAATGTTGTGGAAACTACCGACTCTGCCTTTCTACAACTTTACGACACTCTTGAAAAATGTTTACATAAAATAGTTGGGGACCAAAGTCAATCATAGATCTGCTCTTTTATGATTGCAATGCTACTTGCTTGCTTGCTGTAAAAGTTGATAAGAAATGTCTTCTTGTCAACGAACTTGCTCGGTGATATTAAAAGTGATAAAAATCCGGTATCTAAAGCTGCTTAACTCATCGTACACTTGAGAATATAATATACTTTCTACTAGATATCGCAATCGGGTTGGATGGGCTCGAATTTCCTATTTCTCATCCCCAGCCTTGTTACTTGTCAGCAATCTCGTCTTCGTCTTATCCTCTTTCGAGGATGAGAAGGAATTCCCCTCTTCAAGCAGGAAAAAATATTGATCTCTGTCCTGTTCTGGGTCTTCACCAACCGTTTCCACTAAACACTATCATCTGCTGTAAGCACAACATCATTTTGATGAATTCTCTTTGTTAATCCTGTCAAAAACAGCCAAAATATATGAAATAAAAATTATATATATTAAAATTTTTGAAAAAACCTCATTTCTTGCATACGAAGAAATGAGGTGCTCACCGTGCATTAAATGGCGGGCAGTTACTCAATTCTTGCATACGAACGAAGAAATGAGTCACCTATCATGCATTAAATCGTGGGTAATTGGGCAGCAAAAGGGAGGCTTATAAATTGGCTTCCCATGCTACATTTCCAACATCTCCAAAATTTTCTTCCAGTTTTCATTTTCAAATTTGAGAGCGAAATTAGAAAATTTTTAATGTGTGTTTCTTTCCATTATAAAGAGATAAATTTTGTACTCTCCGTGTAAAATAGAGAGATTATAATTCTTGATTTTTCTTCATAGTGATATTCTTCTACTTTTTTCCGTAGTTTTTATTCTATTTCATTAAAGTGTTTTCCATGTAAAATTTGTATGTTTTTCTTTTCTCCATTATTAGCTGCAATCTTGCTCTATCTAGTTTTTTATTTAGTAATCAGTAGTATCAAAGTCTTGTGTTGGGTATGTATATTTACTTATCATATACTCTATAGTTGCCATTAAATTGGATCCTCCACATTAAAAAATAAGTAGATTATTATTCACTCTACAAATGTATAGGGATACTATTCACATATTCAATGCTATTCATGTAAAACAGTACGGGTTATTATTTTGCTGACAACAGTGTATGATAAAAACAATAATGACAAAATTTGAGATTGAAAGGTTCAACGAGAGTAATTTATCACTATAGAAGTTAAAGATAAAAACAGTATTAATAAAAAAATAATTGTTTGGTAGCTATTAACAAAAGACTTTAAGGTGTCACGAATGACAAATGGAATGAGATGAATGGAAGTGCTATTGTAAATCTTCATTTGGCATTAGTGGATAGGGTATTGTCAAGTATAGAGGAGAAGCAGATAACAAAGGAGACCTAGAATCATCTCACTAAGTTGTACGAGGTAAAATCACTCCACAACAAAATTTTTCTTAAGAGAAAACTTTATACGCTTTGAAAGTCTAAATCTATTTCAGTGAAAGAGCACATAAACAATACAAATACTCTTTTCTCTCAACTCATATCATTGAGTCATAGAATAGTGACAAATGAATGTGTTGAGCTTCTATTTGACAATTTACTTGATTCATATGATCAACTCATAATTAACTTAACGAACAATGTCCTCATGGACCATCTAGTTTGTTATGATATTGTCGTTGTTATTCTTGAAAAAGGCAAAAAAACAAGGAAGACAGGCAAGTAAGTTCACAATAAGTAGGGGCATCGACAGTGATAAACGAGAGATCAATAGAATGCAATCTAAGTAGGAGTCACAATTAGGGTAGGTCAAAGTCTAGAAGTAAGAAAAAAGTTAAATGCTATAACTATGGTAAAATAGGTCACTTAAAGAAGGATTGTTGAAACTTGAAAAACTCTAGCCCTTATGAAAATACTGCAAGCTCTTTAGATGATGGACATGTTTTAACTTATAAACCAATGATGATAAGTGAAAGTAGGAATAATTTTACTGATGTATATCTTTTTGACTCAAGAGTTATATTTCACATGAGTACTTGAAGAGAATAGTTTCATCATTATCAACCTATCTTGGAAGGATTTATAGACAATTGTACTAACCAAGCTTTGAAAATCATTGGTATTAAAACCATCAAACTGAAGATGTATGATAATATAATTTATACTATTTAAAAGGTTCAATATGTGGCGAGACTGAAAAAAAATTATTATCTTTAAGGTAATTGGATGATCTTAGGTGCAAAGTCGTAATCAATAACAAGATCATAAAAATAATCAAAGGTGTACTTGTACTAATGAAGGGATTAAAAACAAGTGTAAACTTGTCCATGTTAAAGGGAAAAACTCTACTAGAAACAGAAGCATCGGTTGCCTCAAGTAATGAAGTATCTATAAGGATGTGGCACCAAAAACTTAGACACATGTTTAAACAAGGAATAAGGATTCTTGTAGATCAAAAACTACTTCCAAGGCTTACAAAGGTATCTCTACCTTTTTGTGAGCATTGTGTTATAAGTAAGCAACATTGTCTGAAGCTCAACACATCAAATTTTAGAAGTAGGATATTCTAGAACTGGTTCACTTTGACATATGACAAGCACTAGTTCATGAAGATAAAGGAAGAAAGAGAATAGAAGAAGGAAAAAACTAAGAATAATATGTGAAAATACAAATTTTATTAATATATCCTAACATAAGGTAAAACATTTTCAATTTTTAAAGAATAAGTTTTATATGACTCATGCTCAACTTATCTTAACCGAGCCTAAAATATACAACTAAGACTTAAGTTCGAGCTGTGGGAGCCAAGTTTCGAGTTCAACAAAAAATATATCTTATAAATTTTAAATTTTTTTTAAAATATATATTTTCTAATTAAGTAAACATGAGACAAAATTAAATTGTAATGATTAAAGAAAAAATTAACCAATAAGGTGAATAGAAAGTTTCATATTACAAAGAGATATTTAAACAACTAGCTCCACTCATATGAATAACCTTACTCTTTTACCTTTTTTTATCATAATTTAGCTTCATTCAATGTTTTATTTTATTAAAAAATAATAAGTAATAAATTTAAATTTAACAAATGGTAGAGCACAAAGCTGAGCTTGTGTTGATCTCAAGCTTGGCTTTGTAAAAACTCATTGAGCTTCAGACTTAACTCCTTTGAGTTCAGTCAAACTCGAATTTAACTTGGTTTGAATCAACCTCTAAGTTTGAAAGTAGAAAAGTGTCATTCGATTGAAAACAAATGATAAAAAATCAGTCTCCCTACATATATATTTGAGCATAAGGTATCAAACTTACATCATTTGTAACAAAAAACTCCTCAAGGTTAATGTGATAATTATGCCCCTTTGCTAGTAGAGATGGCAATGGGGAAGGGAAGAGATGACTATTCTCGTCCCCTTAAGATGGGATAATTCTTGTCACCTCCCTACCCTCATTACAACAATTATGGAGAATTTTTGTCTCCTCTTATGAGAAATAATTCTCTCTTCGTCACTCCTCTTTCTCTTCCCTTTCCCTTCCCTTTCGTTAGGTATTATCATAGTAATGAAATTTTGGTGAATAATTAAGAGTGTAATAGATGTTTTTGTAATATAGACTTTAGAAATAGGCACAAGGCAAGGGCAGGGATGTACCTATCACCATCCTTGCTTCCTCGGATTGTTTTTATCCCCATCCTTGTCCCCCAATCTCAATTATGATGGAAAATTCTTTCCCCAATATGAGACAGGGTTGGGCAAAGACCCCATTCTTAAAGTGAAGTTGTCATCCTTTTGCTAAGTCTATATTTATTAGATTAGCATGACTCACTTCTATAATAGCATTATGGTTAACATATAAGTTACTACTGTAGAATCAATCTTTAAAGAGTTTTAAATTTAGTATTTATTATATTACCATAAATTGCACCACACATGCAAGAATTACTTATCACATAATCAATTTTCTTGATTATAACTTATCTATGTTAAACGGATATATAAAGATCTATAATTAAGTTTTTCTAGTATTTATTTTTCTAAGAAATTGATATTTTTTAAATTTAAAAGAATCAGATACGCATACAGAGATATTAGTATATCTCATAGTGGGCATTTTTGGATACACATTTTATATAGGTTTTGGATGAATTCACTCATGGAAAACAAGAGAAGGTGAGTAAGACTGAGTTTAAAGAGGTTCTCTTCTCTCGGATATTTTACTAGGCATGGCTGCTGGCTTGAAACGAGACCCTATAGTCATCCTCCGTATTGATGGAGAAGACCTGAGAGAGTTCATCAATGGCCCTAGCTATGAAGCAGAGGTGGTCTCCTTATTCTCTCAAATAGACTCACCTCATACATCACTACGTGATTACATTATCAACGCTCTCAATAAACTTACTGTTGATCAAGGGATGCCCCCTTCCTCTGATTCTTGGGTAATCTATATTTTGTCATATAAACTTCTATATATGTAATTCGTGGTTACTTCTTTTATATATGTTTCTTCATTTATTTGGTGGTTTTTTCTCTTGAGCATTTCATAGGTTATTAGCAACATTGTGGAACCAGCCATGCAGTCTTGCATTATAGATGAACATGGAAAACCTGTGTCTCAAGAGACATTCTTGGTGGAGTTTAAGAAAGTAGCGGAGTGTGTAGCTCAACATTTAAAAGAGCAGCCTGTTATTGTTGCGCATAGTGAGAACACTTTCGACGGAAGTAGCATTAAAAGACTTTTATCAAACAAGTTTGAACTGGAAAAGGTTAATTTGTTGTAAACATTAATTGCTTTTCTTTTGCCTTAATGATGAAACCAGTTTCTAATTAATGATTCATTTCGAAATGCAGACAATGAATGCAGCTATAGAGAATGTGCCAAAAGATCGTAACGGGAAATTGCCCAAGGACTATTTACGTGTAGCTTTGGATACATTGGCTCCGTCAGCTGGTTTACCTCCATTTGGTGCTGTTGATCAGGTTTAAACCTAATTAAGTTCTGATTCGCCCCATTTTACACCTCTAATTTCATCTTGTAAATTAACATCTTTGATCACCATCTTAAACAAACCGTGCAGTTGGACAAGGTCGTTGGTGATGTTTTTAAAATGGTGAATGCTGATGATGGGAAGATAACAAGGGAAGATGAGTTCAAGAAGACTCTAACTGAAATTCTGGGAAGCATTATGCTGCAATTAGAGGGCAATCCCATCTCAATATCTACAAATTCGGTTGTGCATGAGCCTCTTGCCACTCCATCTACACTTTTGCAGCCATGTTCCTAGTTACACACATCATAGGCTTTTAACTATAGTATACATATATGTGTGTGTGTGTGTGAAGAGAAACAACTTAGAATAAAAAGAGAATAATTTTTTATATGTTTAAGGACAAGTGCTGCTAGCTGAAGTTGTGTAATATGTTGTTGTGGTTGTGAAATTTGATGCTCGAGATATGCAAATATTAAACTAATTAATTAGTTGGAGCGAAAAGGTGGTTATTGTGTCTCCTTTCATTGTACTGGCTAGAGGCTTGTATTAATGGAATTCGGAACCTTCTATTTAATAAATATAGTTGGGTATTGGTGTCAAGTCTGTGAAAACTTGGTTCTACATTTGTGTATTGACAACCTTATCTTTATCTTGGATTTCATATTGGGGACGGAGGGAAATGGCAGTGCCACTGATGAAGGCCCTTATCAAATTGATAAAGTCATAGGTGGACGTGTCCCACACTAAACCTTCTCTTGGTAAGGTTTTCGTGTAACCATAATAAACAACGCAAGCGACAAAAGGACCTACCCAAAACACCCAATGCCCTTTCCATAATGGGCCTCCATGAAGCAATGCGGGGCCTAAGCACCTAGCCGGGTTCAGGCCCACCCCTGAATATCCAGCCTTCCCAGTTACTGTTATGGACATGAAAACTGCTACTGCCATTGCCCCTGCCACTATACAACAAACCATTCCCAACCCAAGTTCCTCGCACCTTCTCTTATCAAATGCCACTGTTACGCCAGCAAATAGTACCACAAATGTGCATGTAAACTCCAGTATTAAAGCTGATTCTGCATCTATTCCAGTTGTTTCCCCACTTCCTTCAATAATACACCCACCATAGTTGTACTTATGTGCAGCATTCTTGCTCATTACACTATTTAGTATACCAAAACTGGTGATTGAGCCTAAGCATTGAGCCAACACATATATGGAAGCTCTTGCAGGAGTTATGACACCTTTCAAAGCAGCAATGAAGGTGAAGATCGGGTTCATATGGCCCCCGGAAAGTGGAACTGTCACCATGAGGAAGAGGAAGGCAATTACGAATACGGCAAAAGGAACAAGAAGCTTAGGTTCAGCCTCATGAGAATTCAAGCATGAGATAATGGAAGTTGTTAAAGTAAATATAAGACAGGCAGTTGCTACTAACTCTGTTGCAGCTGCCCTCCACATCTGAAACAACAAATCACATGAAAGGACAACATCAATATCTTTATGTTTCTGCCCTTGAAACAGACTAAATATATCCTTCGGCACATGAATGATAAATTTGTGCAGCTATTCTTTGTGAATGTGTTAGGCCGATTGAGTTACATGTGAGAAATAAAAAAGGCTAAGGGGACACGTGAGGATAACTGAGTGATGGGTGTTGTGACCGTTTTGAATGATAGACGAAAAAGGTGAGGGGGAACGTGCCAACAGCGGAGAAAAGGAGAAGAGAAAGTTGGGGGAGAAGAGCGGATCTTTTGGCAGTTAGTGTTGAGTAGGAAGAGTGGGAGAATTTCAGATGGGATTACCGCTGGATTCATCTTTATTAAAGAGGAAGATTGGCTTTATAGACATCAGGAAATTGAGCAGTGTGATGAATTGGATGTAATTACCTGCTAATTTGTTATTCAGCATCAATCACGTTCTGGGTTGTTTGGTTTGGTCGTTTTGTGGTGCTGTGTGTGATGAATTTTGCAGAATGAGAATACGAAGCTGCTAACACTTGAAATCGCTACCCGATGAAGTAGCTACTAATTAAATAATATGGTTGGCTAGACAAGCTTACCTCTGGGGAGTAAAATTCATGGGAGCCAATGCAAGAAAGGAACAGTTCCCTTGTTAAATTCATTGTTACACGATGATGATTATGATTGTTATGAGTTCCATAGGAGACAACCGAATTCATTGTTTAAAGTTCTAAATAATAAGGAAAAGGAGGAAGAAAGAAGAGGTACAAACTAATCAAACACTGAAAGATCATACTTCATATAGTCTTTGTAAGCAGCCAAAAACTGTGGTGATAAGGTGAGAAACGACACAGATATTGGAAAATGCATAGGCCTTGTGGAACCACTTAGTATAGCATAATTCTTAGCATGTGAATATGCTTTTACGTGAGTAATTATTTATATTTGCTGATTATATCTATATATGCCGGCTTTAACTTAAGTGGGCATTGTTTAGACCATATAATCCATTTGGAAGATATTTCATTCAGTAAAAGCCAAATATTTTGCTTGGCTGGCCATTAGGTGATGGAGACAAGCATAACATTATGTCTATTAATCCAGAAGGCGACAAGTATCTGTAAGACATAATACATGCATGTTATCTCATGATAACTAAAACAAATCAAATTTTAAAATTCGGAAGCGTACCTCCTACCATAGACATATTCTGAGCTCTTGAAATTAATTTATGCAATTCGTCCCAAAACAAATCGACCTCTTACAAATTGAAAGTCAATACTTTCAAAATTCAAACTGAAACCTTAGATAGGATGGGTACTGTGTATTCAATAGATTTTGGGGACTAATTATGTATTCTCCTGAAAGTCTGATAGTGCTCCCATCAAACACTAAAGGTTGCTTATCATGAGTAATAGCCCTTAACCTCTCAAAATGATGTCAAATAGCATTCAAAAATTCTAGCCCAAGTTATGTCCAAGTTCACACACAATTAGGCAAGTTCCAAATACAACATAAATGAGAGTACGTCCTTGATAAACAAAGGTGCAAGATGTTGATCCTCAAGTCTGAAGGAAAAAGATCCACTAACTTGAGGTTGATTCAAGCTTAAAGTACTTTTGATACAAGCTCAAAGGAAATTCCACCCACTTGTTCCAAAGTTCACCCACTTGAATCTCCACCACCAATCTTCTCTTGCAAATAGATTGGATAAAAGAAATAAGAATTCACAAGGGCCAACAAGCTCTAAGGAATCTAAGGAAAATTTCAATTTTTCATTCAACCAAAAAACTTCTTTACAAGGAGTTGAGTTGCCTTTATATAGGCAAGTTTTAACTATGGTTAATTTTAATATAAACTCTAGTTGACCTAGCTAGCTTATAATTACATGTGAAAATGAAAAAAAAAAATTACAAGATAAATGGAATAATTCTCCTATTACTAATTACATTGTAAAAATAAAATATAAATACAAAAGGTCATGGGCATTCAAATTTGTGATAGAAGTCATTGGAAATTCAAAAATATCCAGGTTGTGGCGTTAGAGAAATTTTGGAGTCAAAAACATGCAAAACTAGTTGAAAAAGGTAGGAAAATTCACATGGGAGGCAGCGACTGGGCACTAAACTGGAGCGTTGGGTGTTAAGCGCACGGATGGGTTGCAAGTTCTATGGGCATAGGTTTGTGCGCGCACATGCTTGCTTGCACAACAAGGCATCACAAAGCTGCGCATATAGGCATGCATAAGTGCGACATGTCACACGTGCAAGCACATGTGTAGAGCAGAAGCATGTATTGGAGGCACACACGAGCAAGTGTAGAGGCGTGCACCTAGGCTGCTTTAATTCCCTGCTTTGTTTCAACCTGATTCTTATCTAAATCGAGTTCCTTTTTTTTTTTTTTTTTACTGGCTTTGTATAAAATCGCTTAATGAACTGGAATGCCTCGAATTGCTATAAAGGATGATTATGATGCCTAAAATTCATTCGAATACATGACTTGAATCTATGTTTGTTCACTTGCATTAGAATTTCTTCAAAATTGGTAGGCCCGGTTTGAGTAATCTATTGTAAGCATAAGATCAACCTTCTTTGATTATTTTAGAGAAGAGGAAAGATGTTTGAATTCATATCAATTGCCTTATATACAAATTATCAAATGACAATTTTGCCTTTATTTATAAAGTGTAAAAACTATTATAACCAGCCGTATAAAATATTAGAATTAATATTTTACTTCAAATAATTCTAACATTCTCCCATAACATCCTTTATGTTTAAGTGGAAATTAAAATTGTGCGAATCATAATGATAGATCCCTTTGAATCAAGTATTATCTTCCATGTATCACAAACAATTTCTTTTTCTAAATAAACTTAAACATGAATCCAAACTTTATAAATAAACCTCAAATGTTTATTCCTGGTCTTACATTATGGTTGCTTTCTTAAAAAAAAATATATACAACTCAATAAGAAGTAAACCAACATAATTAATTATATAAATATGCAAACTGTAACTTATAAACATAAATCATTACGAAGTCCCAAAAGTACAATATGATCTTTGAAAACTTGAGGTGGCGTGCCTTTAGTCAAAGAATCAACAATCATCTGCTCAGTCCAAATGTGTTATATAAGCATTTTTTTAGTCTTTATGTGCTCTATGATTACTTACTTAATGTTGATATGTTTACTTTGACTCCTATTTTATTGTTTTTAGCAAAAAAGACATAGCAATAGAGTTGCGACAATATAACTTTAATGGTCTCGAGATGGATTTAACAATTTTAGTTCATAAATGAAACTTGGTAACTACATACCATATGTAGTAGCCTAAAGAAAAACAACAAATTCAGCTTCCATGATAGAAGTGACAACTAAAGAGTATTTTACACTTCTCTAAGAAATGGTTCCTTCGGCTAGTAAAAACACACGACTAGATGTTGATTTACGCGAATCAACACAACCAACAAAGTTTGAGTCTGAATATCTAACAATTTTTAAATTATCAAATCTCCTGTATGTAAACATTAAATTCTTTTTTCCCCAAAGGTATCTCTTAACCTTTTTTGTATCTTTCCAGTGATTTAGATCAGGATTACTTTAATATCTCTCTAGCACTCTAACTGCAAATACAATATTTGGTTAGGTACAAACCTGAACATACATCAAACTTTCTACCATCGAGTCGTATGGAATGTTTTTCGTTTATTCCTTTTTAATATCAAGCTTTGGACATTGATCCAAATTCAATATGTCACCTTTGACAATGGATGCAACACTTGGTGAATAATCCTTCATATGAAATCTCTTAAAAACTTTATTGATATAGACTTCCTAAGATAACCCTAAAACATAATGGGATCTATTCCTATATATCTTAATGTTAGTGACATAAGATACCTTACCCATATTTTCATATCAAAATTTTGAAAGAGAAACTGTTTCACCTCATGTAACAATCCCAAATCATTGGTTGTTTGTAATGTATCATCAACATACAATACAAAAAACAATACAAAAAAGATGATTTTGCTCCCACTAAATTTGTGATATATACATTAATCCATGATGTTTTCTACAAAGCCAAATGAAAAAATAACATCATAAAATCTTAAATATCACTATTGGGAGGCTTGTTTAAGCTCGTCTATAAAGTTCTCACCACTACTCAAAATACCAATCAGATTATTTCATATAGACTTCTTCATGCAAATCCCTATTTAGAAATATAGTTTTCATATCCATTTAGTATAAATCAAAATCAAGACAGGTCTTGTGTCACTCAATATTGCCATTAGAAATCCTTTTGGTTTTAAAAACTCATTTACAACTTATAGCTTTCTTTTTAATAAACAATTCAATAAGATCCCAAACTTGATTATATGTCATCAAATTCATTTCATCTTTCATAACATTAGACCACAAATCAGATTTATCACCCTCAATAGCCTGTGAAAATATTTCAGGATCATTTTTAGTAGTAATGTTATAGTCAGATACTTGTGAATACACTATATAATTAGTAGGAATTACTGATTTTCTAACTCTATTAAATCTTCTTGAAATTAGTTCAATAGCCTTTGGTTAAGACTATTGTTCAATTAGTTTATCCTCTTATGAAAGATGTTTACCATGATCCTCTAAGTTTATTTTAGGAAAATGTGATTTTGGTATAGTTGGTTCTTCTATGTTCACTTTAATAGGACGAACAACCAATAACCTACTTAATAGAGGAGTACTACTATCAAGGATCATGTCCCTAGTTTAATCAAAGTCTTCAAAGATCAAGTATTTGAGTTGATCACTCTCACTAATCACGTGTAATATTTAAATGTTAGAATGGTCTTTCTGGGTTGTGATCATGGTTAAGAGAGAGATTTTATAGCCTAAGATTAGACTTAGGAGAGTAGTAGGAGTAGAATAATCTTTTTAAAGTATGTATATGGCATATGTAGAGGGCACACATGACCATGCATCTTATAGACACAAGCCCATGCGTCTTTGTCATCATACACACCTGTGCATCTCTTATTGCATGCCCATGCATTCCTACTAGTGGAGCTACCATATATAAGCAAAATTTCTCCTGTTTTAGATAAGCTTACCCATTCTTTCTTCTTCTTCCTATCTCAACCCTAACTCTAGATCACAGAAAATTCAGTTTCTAGCAGTCAATCTAGATAGGATTCAGCCAAAGTTGGAAAGATAGAAGTTTTTAGCAATTTTAGGTAAGTATTTCCTTACCAATTTCCTTATTTTCTTATATGTCCCTATTTTGGGTGATTAAATGAGATAAGAAGCATGTTTAGAACTTAAGCAGTAGTATTGATATGATAAGATGATAGAAATTGAGAGGTTTTGAGGTAAAAGCATGCTTAGAGTTCTTGTGTTTGTGTTAATGTGTGTTTTATGTATTTAGAAACATGTTGGGTTGTATTTGGCTATTATTGATGGGAAAAATATGCTTATAGTGTTGTAATTTGCATGTGTATGTGCTAAAATTAGTTTGATTTAAGATTGATAAAGATTTGGGTAGAGTTTGGTTTGGATTCTACATGTTTCAATCATAATTTATCGAAACAAAGCAAGACGCATGACCATGCACCTGTTAGATGTACACCCTTGTAGTTATGCTTTTGTAAAGTTAGAGTCATGTACATGAGGTGTGCTCTATTGGATTTGAGAAGGGTTATGACCATGTAGGTTGAGGTTACAACCATGCATAAATAGAAAGCTTAGCAAAATTTTTAGGAGCTCGCACGTTCTCTTACACGGCCAGACACATAATCGTGTAACTTATGCACAACCATGCGTTTGAGGGTGCACACTCATACACATAGTAAAAGTTAGATAATTTACAGATTAAGCAAAACATCAATGATAAATGAATATATATATATATATATATATATATAAACCATAAGAAGAAACAACAAATTAAGAATAAGAAAAGAGAAGAGAAAAAGACACAGAAAATTATAACAGAGACACCTTTAGAACAAAGAATAGAAAGCAATAAGTTAAAATATTTTTTTAGAATCATATCTTCAAACTTACATAAGTAGGAGAATTCAATAACAACTTAGAATTAGTTTTAGTAACCGATAAAATACGATCAGAAAACAGAACTAGAAATAGAAACAAAAACAAAAACAAAGACTATTATTAAGCAAACAAAACAAAAAATTATTAGATACACAATAGAATATAGAACAACTTATACAAAAATAGTTATGAAGTATACAAAATTGAGAGCCAGTAACTCTACATCAGAACACAAAACAATTTATTCAGAACTTATCGACTAAATAAGTTACAAAAGTAGGAAATTTCAGTAAGAGATACACATAATAGAACCATAACAGTTCAATGATTAAACATGATGTAATCAAAAGAGAAGAATAATAAGATAACATACATGATATACATTACATGATATGACATGCTAAAACAATAGTTTCAAAAAGAAACCAAGTGATCCACCTACATATTTTTTTTTAAAGTGAAAATACGATAATCTGAACATCATTTTAAGAGTAAATATAAATGGCCACCCGTGAGTTATATGCTTGCTAGAAAAAAAGCCAATGTCTATTATAGTTTAACAAAATACACTGATGTGTATCAGTTATCAAATTTCAGCTTCCTGATCGATGTGTCAGGATGTTCAAACTTATAAAGCCACAGTGTTAAATCATTATATTTATCAGTCTACATAGCATAGTAGGTATCTTTGGATACATAGAAATTGTAGATACAATTTTCACTCAATCTTTCAGTAGTTTATGATCTTTAAATCCTAGTAGTATCTTCAAAAACATTTGCAAAAAGATGTTTTTGAGAAAACATGCTTAAGAGCCCAAACATGATTTTCAACATGATCAAACATGATTCAACATCCTTTAAATCATGTCATGCATAACATAAGAATAAGGAAAGCAACGAATTTATGATAAGTAACAAAAAAAGAAGTGAAACTTATCAGACAGACTAATAAGTGATAGAAAAGTAGAATAAGTAACATTTGAGATATAATTACATACAGAACATTAGATATGTAATAGAATAGGCAATCTTACATAATAAGTTATGAATAGAACAATAGATGAAAACCAAAACAACTATGAATTAGATACCATGGTTTATAAGTAGACAACGACTCGTGACAAGTCACGAATATTGCAATACGATGTATAACATAATTAGAAATTATATAAAAACTAGTCAAGATTTAGAAGAAATCATAAATGCCACTGAACAAGCATGTAATAATCAAAATCAGTTTTAGTAAGAAATAAAATTAACAATAATATACTAAAATGAAAATTTAGACAAACATTTATATTCAATCATAAATACTATAAAAAGGAAACAGAACACAAGATAGATGTACATGCATGATATACATCATAAGTAGAAACACAACAAAGTTTAACTAAGACTCGAGAGGAGTCAAAAGTACCTTAGCTTCCAGATATTAACTAAGAGAAGAAGATGATAATGAATATTAGAAAGGGAGTTATATGCATTTAGGTTCATCAGTCTAGATACCTTTCGCATTGAGTTGCATACGTGTACCCATATACGTAATTATAACAAATTATAAAGTAGAAATTTAATAATAAAGTACGCTTGAAAAGGATAAACTTATAAAGCTAGTAATGAACTAAGTTAAGTTTTTCAGATAAATAGTCGGACTAACAATAGACTAAACAAAGTCTACCAAGCTAGAGATCAGATTAGTAAAGTAATAGAGATAGAATGAGGAAAAACTAAGGACAAGTTAAGCAGAGTGTATGCTAAGACAAGGAAAGTAATTAGAAGAAAAAATAATTAAGAAATATGATGAGCAAGAGAAAAAGTTTAGAAATATCTTCAGTTAAGAATCTAAATACGAAAGAAAGCATAAAGTTTTTGTAGACACCCTATTTATAAAGTCATCCCTAATAATGATAGCCTACAATAGTTTTTATATAAGATTTTGAATCGATACCTAAGATTTGTGAACTAAGAACATACAATGGACTTGTTATGAATGATTAAACCTAGTAACTAGAACTTTTAAAATAATCATTAAGTTAGTAATACTTAATAGAATTAGATTCAGCCATTTTTTAAGTCTATTTAGCATATGGTTACATAAACCTATTTTAATAAAAAAATTTTAAGGTTTTAATTTAATTAATTAAGATAGTCGATTTAATTATGATAGATTTAATTTAAATAACTAAGAAATTTAAATAATTGGATTTAATTAGGATAATTATTTTAATTAGATGGACTTAATAAATAGGAGAATTAGTTCTATAAGGATAATTGGATTTAATTATATATTAGCATAATTAGAGGATTAATTCAATTAGGATAATTTAATTAGATTAAGATATCAAGTTAATTAGAATATTTAAAATGGGATAATTAGAATTAGGATAAATTAAATTAATTAAATAGTTGGAATAATAAGATAAGTAAGGAAATTAATTAGCAAAACAGGATAATTAGAAAAATAATTTAATTAGAATTATCTAGGATAAATTTTTAGATTTAAATTATAAATTTAAATAAATCTAATCCCTTGGAAATTTATATAAGGAGAAGGGAAGGAGAGACTACTAAAAAAAGACATTTACATTTTAAGATGATACTCTGTTGAAATTTCTTAAAAACATAGCAAAGCTTCCAAAATCATAATTTTAGAATTTTCTTGAAACTTTAATAAACATTTTAAGAGAGTTGAAATAACGAAGTCTGTTTAAAAAACACATCACCGAAGTGTATCAAAGAAATGTACCATATAAGCCAAATATTCAGATATATATCCTAAGGGGACATTAAATAAAGAATGATATGCTCATTTCTTATTTTTTATTTTTTTATTTTGTTATGTTACATATTATATTATATTGTGTGTGTGTATGTGCGCGCGCGCATGCTGCATGTGGTGTATATTATTTAACATATATAATATATATTTTTTGTAATATATTTTTTTATATACTCCAGTATATATTTTATATTTTATAGGTATTTTGTATATTTTATTGCATGTTTGTTTTGTATGTATTTTAATATTATGTATAGTATTCTGTAAATTATATTTTATATATATTAATGTTGTAATTTTTGTGTATTGGATTATATATATTATATTCTATTTTAAATATATATGTATACTGTGGGTATTTTATTATATATTATGCTGTATGTTTATAATAAGTATTTGGCAAATTATATTATATATATATTAGTATACATTTTATATATGTGTAATAGATATTCGATAAAAGTAAATGTTATGATTTGTATGTATATTATGCATTTGATGAGTGTATAAATTTTACTCTATATACATAATAAATTGTTTGTATATATAAATTTTATATTTTATATTTATTTGAAAAAAAATTGCGTATTTGTATGCATTATATTATATATTATATTATACATGCATATCAAGTGAATGAAGTAGACTGCATGGGCGGCTGGGTTGCTGTTTCTCTTTTCCTGGCTGGGCTGCAAAGTGTTTATTTTCTTGGTCGGGCCGTTTTTTCTTGGATCAGAGTTTTACTTATTATTTTATAAAAATAATTTGTTCTAATTTGTAGAATTTATTTATTTATTTTAGGTTTATTTAAGATTAGTAAAATATATAAGGGTGTGTACAAAGGATTGTAATTTTTTTTTTGTGTTTTATTTTATTTTATTTTTCTTGTGGATGAATGTAATTAACAATAATATTGTATCGCGTGATAAAAAAATGACTTAATTAAATTTGGTAACGCATCTAACAAACACACCACAATAATGGAAGTTAGTCTTCGGATCAAGCAATATGGGTGTCTAACACTTTCCTATTACCATACTCGACTCTCCGAACCTAACTTATTAGACAAATAAAAAAGGTTGGGTCGTTTATAAAAGATTTATAAATCACCCGTCCTTACCAACATATACTTTCCCGAGGATGATGACTTCATAAATTCCATAACAGGCTGCAAACCTGTTGTAGACTCCTCTTGACCACGTTTAGAGTGGTTAAATAAAAGTGATAAGTCTGTCTTGGTTCGACGTGACAAGAATTGACACCATAGTTTTATGACTAACCACAAGATTAGAATAGAGTAGAACCCTACTTAATGGTAGAGATAAAAGATACTTACTAAGTAATTTGTTACTCATCCTCCTTTGTTTTCTCTCTTACAAGTCAATGTTTTAAATAGCTAAGCTTGAAGCAGGAGATAGCTGGAGAGTGGAATACAGTTTGAGCGGGTTTTTACCTAAATTTTTAGTTTATATATATATATAGTTTTCAACAGATAGCATATTAGTTCACATGCATTGTATTGTTTATGTATAAGTGTATAGTATCATGTATGTTTTCAGTATTTATTAAATGTAATAGTAAAATAATAAGTATTCTTTTAAGATATTGTACATTAGGTTTTAGAATCCTATCACATGTCATTTATAGCTTCCACACAATGCATAGTTTTCAAATTAACAGCAAGTTAGTAGGGATTCTTGTTATATATTAAGGATGTTTTATATTATAAGAATAATAAGAATAATAATAATAATAATAACTAAATATTCAGTAGTACAGTCATATATAGCAATGACTCATATATCATATTGTCCTTAAAAAATTTAGCATTTCTTAATTCGATAATTCTACTGGAATGGTTTGGACAATAAAATCTATATCTATTAAACTTCTTAACATATCCAATGAAAAACACACTTAATGTTCTTAGATCCACTTTTTTCTTATATGAATTATAAACTCTAACCTTAGCAGGTTAACTCCAAATGCATAAATGTTTTAGACTCGGTTTCTAACCTTTCCATAAATCAAATGGTGTTTTAAAAAAGACTTGGTTGAAACTTTATTCAAAATATATGTTGTTATGATGGTGTGTCAGACAAGGTGTATTGGGTAACAATTCTTTACTCTTGAAGAAATTTTGTAAATGGACCAAGTGTTTGTCTAAAACCAGTGTATCTACCATAATATTCACTACCTTGGTCAGATCTCATTATTTTTGTTTGTTTATCACATTATTTTTCTACTTTTGCTTTCTAAATTTTAAAAGCATTTAACATTTTGTCTTTACTATAAAACATATAGAGATATAAAAATCTAGTACGATCATCAATAAAAGTGATGAAATATTTGTAACAAGGATAGAATTATCCTTTTAGGCTTGAAATCAAGGTTAAAAGTGAGATTTTGTGTTAGAAAATAGATTTATGAGGGTTTAGGGCTAATTTAGTCATTTAGAAGCTATATATGGCTTGTACATAGGTATTCTTGAGAGAATATTCCATGTATGACACAAAAAACAAAGAAATTTGAGATTTCCATAGAACACACAACTATGCATGTGTCATATGTTTTAGCCATATATACTTTTTATTTTTAAAGTTTCGTAGTTTCTAGCTTTCATCATCTTCTTTTTTTTCTTCTCTTCTCCTAATGAACCCTAGAGTTGTAGAGAGAGATCATTCAGTAGCCCAACTCTAGATTAGAGATCCATAAAATCTTAGAGAGAAAGAGCTGACTTTCGTGGCTAGAGGTACATGTTCTCTTACCTCTTTCACCTTGTTTCATAGCATGTTTCTTCTAATTTTTGAGTTTCTGAGAAGGTTTTTTGTATTGCTGAGTTTGCCTAGCTTGTTTGAGTAGCTAGATGATGATTTCATAGTTGATTTTATGAAACATGTGTTTATATCCTATATACATGTGTTTCATGCTTTATTTTATGAGTATGACTTGATTTGGCTTGGTTGAAATGAGACTTTATGAATGTGTACATGTTGGTTAAAGCCTTGAGTTTGTATTCATGATTGATTGAAGTTTGGAAGTGTTTGCATAAAAAATAGTTAAGATTTCTAGGCTTTCACACGAGAGAATACAAAAATCAAATTGAGCATAGATTGTGCACCTGTAGATACATGCCCGTGTGGCCTCATTTTTGCACGAACACGGTCTTACATGTAGTCATGCACGCTTGAAAAACCTAAACACATACTCGTGTGATCGAGCACATGCCTATGTGCCATTCCTAATTTCACACACCCGTGTAAGTAAGACACAAGAGTATTATAAATGTAGCTATACATCATACAAGTATGGGACATGGCCTTATGCCTTGACACATACGCCCATGTGGCTCACACCACACACTCGTATGGCCTGCCAAAGTTTTGTAATTTAATTCCAAAAACTAGCACGACCGAAAGCACGGTTAACACACGGTCTCGTATGTCTTCCCACACGTTTGTATGCCTAGTAACACACACTTGTGTACCTTAAGAAAAACACAAAGCATCCTCTAAAGCAAACTTAAGCCACTCTAAGCTACTTTTAAGCATGTAAAACTCAATAATATCAAGATAAAACAACATATCATGCATGATTAGCAGTATAGAACACAACTTGTCATACCAATGCTTTTAGAAACGAATCCAAAGATCTAATAACATGTTTCTAAAAAGTATAAATAAATGATGTTCCAGACATCAAAAGTGAATACAAGGGAACGTTTATGAGTTCGTACACTCGTTAGAGAGGGAAACCAACGTCTATTAGAGAGGACATGGTTATTGACCAAGCTTATTAGAACGAGTGCTAGTTGTGCATCAGTAAATTTCAACTTACATGACCATGGTACCAAATCCTTATATTCATCAATCTAACCAACATAGTAGTTATTTTTAAATACAATATATTTTTATTCTGTTTTCCAGTAATACTATATACATATATTCAAGATTTTCGAATCACAACTTATATTTTAGAAAGAGTTTTTAACAAATAGACCCAAAGGTAAACTTTCATAGTTTTCAACAGTGACATAACATCAAAGCATGCTTATCATGACATATACAACATTTCATAGGAAACAGAACAAATGAAGACAAAGAGTACTTCAATAACATAAAATATCTATATAAAAGAGAATAAAGAAAACATGAAAACAAAATATCACGTGACAAGTTATGAAATAAGATAGAACTTGAAACTTACTTGTGTTAGAGAAAGGAAACACTTACTGAGTGATTTTATCACTCACCCCCTTTCTTTGTTTCTTCTTTTACAAGTTAGTGATTATAGGGCTGAGTAGAAGTAAGAAGGCTGTCAGATTTTGAGAATACAATTTGGCAGTAGATAGGATGTTTATGACTCACATGCTTTTGTATAGTTTTGACTAGTGCATATGTGTGTATTATATTATTACACAATATACATAGTATGTTTTATAAATAAGAGACTGGGGGTTTTATATGCATGATCAGTATGTTCTAATTATTATTAATAGTAATTCACATTTATAGTTTCTGCATGCATAAAAATTTTAATTCAGCAGTAGTTTTTATTGTAAGATTTCTGTTATAGGTCTATTATTAGTATAATATTATTATAAAATAGTAGTCTATAGTGACTTATGGCAGGGGTCGCCATAATATTTCTAACTGATAAGAACTAATGTCAAGACAATAGATATCCGTATGTATGATTTCCAATATCTCACTATTCCTATTGGCATTTTTCTTTAATTTGTTAGTCTACTTACCTTTAATGCATTATATACAAGTATCGAAATCAGTAAATTCAGATTTTTCAGAATATCTAAATTTACTAATATCTTAATTCTATTGATAGAGATATATTCTAATCTTTTATGCCATAAAAGTAAAAAATTCTCAATTATGAAGCAATGTTTAATACCAACTGATTCTTGTGAAGTTGCCAAATTATGTGAGACATTAATTTAAACAGACCATTACACACAATGTAACATAACCAATAACAATAAAATTCTTAAATAACTTCATAGAATTCCTAGAAAAGTTAAAAGTGTATCGCAAAGGTATAAGTCGTGAAACTAAAATCAAGTTCCTAGAAAAACTAGAAATATATAAAGTTTAGTCTAAAATTAAAACATGTCCCGAATCTAAAATTAAATTACAAGTTCCAATAGCTTTTACATATGAAGGCATCTAATTTTCTGAATAGATGCAGCTTTTACTTCTCAATGGTTTCCTTTGGTCTAGAAAACCCCTCAAGGTACTTGCAACATGGATTGTAGAACCATAATCAATCTACTTATTATTATGAAAAACACATATATTAGATTCATAATAAACTAAAGATAAAAGATTACTTTCCTTTTTCAGCCAAACATGTTTTTTAGGATAGTCCTTTCTCACATGTCTTTTCTTTTTCTAGAAAAAACAATGCAAACCATCCTTCTTAATAATAGGAACAGGTACAGGCATCTTCACTTTCCCTTTAGACTTCATACCAGAAGATGCCTCACTTGATTTAGTTGTTAAATGCATAAACTCACTCTCATCCTGTAATAGCCTCCCATCTCTTACGCACACATGGTCAAAGATTTATTAGTAGTCTATTTATCCTTATGTGTGTTGTAAGAGGTCTTGAATGGGTTGTATTGTTGCAAGAGAGTGTTTAAGGATGTAATTCACTTGGAAATCATCATCTATCTCTATCTTTGTAGCATCCCAGGTTAGAAAAGCCCTTAGGGGAAGAGTTTTGGGGTTAAAAACGAGATTCAGAGAGAGATTGAGAGTCTAGTAAAGTTTAGGGGTGAGTTAGTAAGTTTTCAGAGTCGTGTGACTTTCATGGGAATCCTTTCGGAAGGATCCGATCAGGCGAGTGAGCAGAAAATAAGTAATGCTTATTTTCCCTTGTGCACGCCCGTACACCCTTGATGCATGACCGTGCGTGGCCTAGTATATAAGTGGAACCGTGAGTTAAGTCATTCTTTTCTCACCCATTTTCATTTCTTCAGCAATTTCTCTCTTCCATTTCAGTTTCTCTCATTCCTAGAGAGGAAATTCAACAGCAAATAGCTCCCGATCAAGTTAGAGAGCTAAGAGAATAGTTTGAAAGTTTATTTTCAGAAGCATGGCAAGAGGTAAGTGTTCTTTCACTTCTTCTCGTAATTTTCCAGCATGTTTGATGAGTTGTGATGCTTGGATGAATGTTATATATGTTATATGATGATGGTTGATGTGTGAAATGTTGATTTTGGCCATCCTTGATCCTTGCATGTTGATGGATTATGTTTTAGTAAGAAAGCTAATGCTTCCATGGTGAAATGCGTGATGATTGTTGCATGTGAGATTTGATGCTTGAATTGTGTTATATGAAATGCTAGAAATGCATATGTGGAGTGATTTTGAGTTTGAATGCAATTGGCATGAGTTTAAGACAAGTTTCCAAGCAGTGCTCTTGTTGAAGAACAAGACGCACGGTCGTGCGCCCGCATGGCACGGCTCTGTGCCTTTGTTTTTCCAGATGCACGCCCGTGTGCACGCTGTGTGCACGGCCAGAAAATGCACATGCATGCCCGTGTGTCTGTAGACACACGCCCGTGCGTGCGCTTTCAATGAAATTCCCAGAAAAATTCCAGTAGCTTGCATGGTCAGGCGCACGACCAGTACACGACCCCGTGCGTCCTGGCTCACTCCCGTGCACTCTTCCCGCACGCCCGTGCGCCGACAGATTTTCAGAAAAAGAATTTAAAATGTGAAGTAAAGCATGAGCATCCAGTTTAATGATATAAATGCTTCAAATAAGCATCAGGTAAGCACGAATTCAGATAATAAGCTATATATGCATATCATGGCATGACATATAGCTTCGAGAGGATCAAGGGATCCGAATTCAGTAGTATTCAGTATTCAGAACCTGATGTACGGGTAAGAGTATAGGGTGGATAAGAGGGGGCATCTGTGGGATTCAGCCTTCTGACACCAGTCAGAACGCTCAGCAGTATTTCAGATTCAGTTTCTGACACCAGTCAGAATACTCAACAGTATTCCAGTTTTACCATCTGGCACCAGTGTAGCATCCCAGGTTTTAGAAAGCCCTTAGGGGTAGAGTTTTAGGGTTAGAAATAGAATTCAGGAATAGTTTGGGGAGTCTATGAGAGTTCAGGGGTGAAATGGTAGTTTCTCAGAGCTGTGTGGCCTTCGTATGATTCCTTTAGGGAGGTTTCAATCATGCGAAGCGCGGGAAATGGATTGTATCCATTTTCCCTTGGTGCACTCCCGTGCATCATCCTTGCACGCCCGTGCATGTGGGTAGAAAAGAGAGAGACGAGAGAGTTATTTCATTTCTCACCCATTTTCAGTCGATTTCTTCTCTCCATTTTCAGCAGTTCCCAGCCCTAGACGTGAAATCCAGCTTCCAACGACTCCCATTCCAATTAGAGATCAGAGAGATTAACTTGAGAGATAGTTTTCCAGCAGCCATGTCGAGAGGTAAGTTTTCTCTTACTTCTTCCAGCTTTCCCAGCTTGTTTGGTGATGCTTGGAAACGTTTGCCGGTGTTTCTAGCATAATAGAATGTGTTATGTATGTTATATGATGCCATGTTGATGATTGAAATGTTTATTTCCATCCAGATACATGCATGCCTTGTTTGTGTGTGTGTGTTGTGAGAGAAAGTTTGATTGGCCATGGTGAATTCAGTAGTAGTGGATGGATGATAAAATTGATGATGCATATGTGCTATTTGAAGTGCCATTTATGCTTGTTTTCAGTTAATTAAAGTTTGGTTGAGAAATTGGTTGGTTTCCAGCAGATTCAGGCGAGCCATGTCTGAGCAAGACAAGGCGCACGACCGTGTGCCCGTAGGAGCACGCCCGTGTGCCCTTGTCTCTGCGAAGGCACGACCGTGTGCACGAAGTGCACATGGTTTGGAAAGCTAAGGACACGACCGTGTGTCCTGAGGGACACGGTCGTGTGTCCTTCATTTTACGTGAAATAGCCAGATTATTCCAGAAACTAGCACGGCCAGACACACGACCGGGGCACGGTTTCGTATGTCTGGGCACACGCCCGTATGCCTTTGCTGGGCACGCCCGTGTGCTTTTCCCTTGCACGGCCGTGTGTCTCTCTTGCACGCTGGTGCGTCTTCCCTGCATGCCCGTGCGTTCAGCAATTTTTCCCAGGATTTGCAGAAATGACTTATTAAAGGTTTGGTAATCCATCCAAAGCCTAATTGACATCAGATAATCCAGATTTCAGATAAGAATGCAGCATATGCATAGCATGACATAACATGTAGTCTGAAAGAGGATCCAGAGATTCGAATTCAGTAGTTTCAACATTCAGAACCCAATGTATGGGTTTCAATTTGGGGTGAACTCGAGGGGGCATCTGTGGGACCTAGCATTTTGACACCAGTCAGTCTGCTCAGCATTTCAGTATTCAGCTTTCTAGCAAGTAGCTAGAATGTTCAGCCCACTTGGCCAGGATGTCGAATCCCTATGTTCATCAGCCTGATCAGCACAGCAGGTACCTTTGGGGTACGTGTAGAGATTCGCATGCATGCACATCCAGTTATCAGTTTCATACCATGTCATGACATTTATTTCAAAATATGATTAATAATGAGAAACAGTAATCCAATATTCAGTTTCAATACCCGCGAGCGCATAGATGTATGATAGGGCCGAGATCAGGTATGTATGCCCTTGGTTGTGCTTGTCTGGGTTGAGGGAAGTAGGGATTGCTTACTGGGTAATCTTTATCACTCATTCTTTTCCTTCTTCCTTCCTTTTCTCAGGTTTTGTTGCTGCTGGCGAGGAGCGGGTGGACTGAGGCTCGCGAGAGAGGACCCACACACACCCTTTTCAGCATGTACATGTATTTTCTTTCAGTTTTGGACCTGTGTGGTCTTGTATGTATTTTGTACATTCCCAGATGTAAAGAACTTTGTACAGAACAGTTATATATATATGAAAAGCCAGTTGGGCTCATTGTACAGTTTAGTTTAAATCTCAGCTTCCGCATGCAATGTATAGCAGCAGGTTTCTTTTTTTTTCGTAGGATTCCCGTCTCGGGTATCCAATTTCCAGTTTAATTAATAAAAGAATAGTATTTTACAGCAGCAGGGGTACTCGGGGCGGCGGGTCCTACATTTTTGGTATCAGAGCGTTTCTCTGTACCATTTTAGTAGAGATTTGAGTTGTAAGTGTGTGGTGCTTGTTTTCTCTCCCTCGCAGCCATCATCCAGACCCTCCTCACAGCACAGTCAGGTATCTTTTTCCAGCTTTGTTATGTTTGTGTTTCTAACCCCGTTTGCTTGTGATACAATAGATAGAGAAGAGGAATATGTCCCTAGATTCATAGATGAGGCCAGTAGTAGTCCTCCTGTCCGTCCCATGAGTGTGAGTGGGGGGCGGCGATCTCAGAGTTCCTCCCATGTGTCTGTCCGACAAGATCAACTCAGAGAAATGATAGGGGAAGTTGTCAGAGAAAGTCTTCAGCAGGCTGGTGTGGGTATTGTTCAAGAGCCAGCCAGAGTTCATCCCCCTCAGTATGATACTCATCAGTCTTCAAGAAGAACAGTACAGCCACAGCCACAGCCCCAGTCTCAGCCTCAACCAAGATATTATTCAGTGCCTTAATCAGTCAGAGAGGGTTATCAGTTTCATCCTCAGCCTGTCAGAGAAGGGTATCAGTATCCGGTTGGGTTTACAAAGTACAGTCAGGCCATGAGTACAGAGACAGTGGGTACAAGCTCTTCAGAGAGGCTGCATCCCATTTACCATCTACCAGGGCCGTATCAGTCGGTAAAGTTCAGTGGGTCTAGGGATCCCGCAGTGGCAGAAGAATGGATTGAGTAAGTGGAGAGCATTATGGGTCTCTTCACATTATCAGAAAGAGAGAAAGTCAGATTTGCGACGTTCTATCTCAGGGGCGACGCCAAGGGTTGGTGGAGCATAGCTAGGTCTACCATCCCTGAGGAGCAGATGACATGGACAGAGTTCAGACAGCTATTTGATGCCGAGTACAGGGGCGTCGAGCTAATGTATGCAAAGGCCCAAGAGTTTATTGATTTGGTTCAAAGGCCTAGCTCAGTGAAGGAGTACGCTACAAGGTTTAATGCCTTGGCGCGATTTGTCCTTAGTTTGGCGGGGACCGAGTTGGGGCGAGTGCAGAAATTCATCCACGGCTTACATCCAGCTATAGCTAAGGATGTCTTGACTGGGCCGTATCCTTCCCAGCAGTTCAGTGGTGCTTTGGGGAGAGCCCTCAGATCAGAGGTCAGTCTTCAGAGGATAGACGCCTTGGGCAGAGAGCAGAGATCAGATGACAGAGATAAGGGCAAGAGGCCAATGTCGGCCAAGAGAGCAGCCAGAGGTGTTCAGAGACAGAGGACTGCAGCACAATTTTCCCTGCCACAGTGTTCTCGATGTGGCAGACGTCATACTGGCGAGTGTCTTGCTGGCCAGATCGTATGTTACTTGTGCCGTCAGCTAGGGCACAGGATGTTTGAGTGCCCAGCCAGAGGTGGAGCTGGTGTTGGGCCCAGCAGAGGTGGTGGTGGTCAGCCCAGAGGTAGAGGAGGTCCATCTAGAGGCGGTGCAGAGAGAGGTGGAGCTGAGTGAGGTAGAGCCGATTTTCCCCGGCCTGGAGCTGGAGCACCTGGAGAAGGTGCCGGTACTTTAGGAGGAGATGGAGGCGGAGGCAGAGCCAGAGTTTATGTTGTTCACCGGGAGCAGGCAGATGTCATACCCCATGCAGTGACTGGTCAGATTCTTTATCTTGGTACTCTTTTGTTTATTTTGGTTGATTGCGGGGCCACACACAGCTTCATTTCCAGGGGAGTGGTAGAGAGATTAGGGGTTGACCCTAGTGTGGCCGATAGGAGTATCCTAGTTGAGATGCCAGATGGGGGTTATGTGGTGAGTGATAGAGTCCTCTGTGGTCAGATGATAGAGGTTATGGGTAGGCCCATGAGTATCGACTTGATTCTGCTGGAGTTAGCAGATTTCGACATGATCTTGGGGATGGATTTCTTGGGGAAGTATGATGCCGAGATAGATTGTGGAAGAAAGAAGGTTAGATTCCACATAGGCCCTGATTGTTTCATATTTGGTGAGGGCAGAGTAGAGAGTATGTTGATCTCATGCATCCAGGCGAGCAGATTGATGAGGCAGGGATGTGTTGGATACTTGGCCAATGTAGTGTGTGGCAGTTCAGTAGGGCCAAGTATCGATGAGGTACCCGTTGTCAGAGATTTTAGAGATGTCTTTCCAGACGAGTTGCCAGGGTTACCTCTAGATCGGGAGTTGGAGTTCAGTGTCGAGCTTCTCCCTTGTATGGCTCCAATCTCCAAGGCTCCGTACCGGATGGCTCCAGCTGAGCTTCCGGAGTTGAAAAAGCAGTTGCAGGAGCTGGTTGATAAGAAATTTATCAGACAGAGCTGTTCGCCGTGGGGAGCTCCAATCTTATTTGTAAAGAAGAAGGACGGGTCAATGCGGATGTGCATCGACTACAGGGAGTTGAATAGGATGACGGTGAAGAATAAGTATCCCCTGCTGAGGATCGACAACCTCTTTGATCAGTTGAGAGGTGCAGCAGTTTTCTCTTAGATCGACTTGAGATCTAGCTACTATCAGGTCAGAGTAGCAGAGAGAGATGTCCCCAAGACTGCATTTAGGACTCGTTATGGGCATTATGAGTTCGTGGTCATGCCATTTGGATTGACCAATGCCCCAGCCATTTTCATGGACTTGATGAACCGGATCTTTCATGACTGCCTGGACCAGTTCGTGGTGGTATTCATCGACGACATTCTGGTGTATTCCAGAAGTGTAGCAGAGCACGAGGAGCATTTGAGATTCGTGCTTCAGAGGCTGAGAGACCAGCATCTTTTCGCTAAGTTCTCCAAGTGTGAGTTCTGGCTTGACAGGGTGGCATTCCCAGGTCACGTGGTGACAGCAGAGGGTATTTCAGTGGACCCCAGCAAGGTGGAAGCGATTTTGAGTTATTATAGGCGGGTTAGCAGGCTATTTGAGTTCTGGCTTGAGATTCTGACAGTGAAAGAAGTCAGAAGCTTCCTCGGGTTAGCAGGCTATTATAGGCGGTTCATTGAGGGGTTCTCCAGCCTAGTAAGGCCTCTTACTACCTTGACTAGGTGCAGAGATAGATTGTGGAAGGAAGAAAGTGAGATTCCACATAGGCCCTGATCAATTTGTGTTTGGTGAGGGCAGAGTTGACAGTCTGATGATCTCCAGTATTCAGGCGAGCAGGTTGATGAGACAGAGTTGTGTTGGATACTTGGCCAATGTTGTATGCAGCAGTTCAGTGGGTCTGAGTATCGAGGAGGTACCAGTTGTCAGAGAGTTTCCAGATATTTTCCCAGATGAGTTACCAAGGTTACCTCCAGAGTGAGAGTTAGAGTTTAGTGTTGAGCTTCTTTCAGGTACGACTCCAATCTCTAAGGCTCCGTACTGGATGGCTCCAACCGAGCTTCAGGAGTTAAAGAAGCAGCTTCAGGAGTTGACAGATAAGAGATTCATCAGGCCCAGTTGTTCACCTTGGGGAGCTCCGATTCTGTTTATTAAGAAGAAAGACGGGTCGATGAGGATGTGTATCGACTACAGGGAGCTGAACAGAGTAACAGTAAAGAACAAATATCCCCTGCCCAGGATAGATGACTTATTTGATCAACTGAGAGGTGCAGCTGTGTTTTCGAAGATTGACTTGAGATCGGGTTATTATCAAGTCAGAGTGGCAGACAGAGAGTTCCCAAGACAGCATTCAGGACCAGATACGGGCACTATGAGTTCGTGGTGATGCCGTTTGGGTTGACTAATACCCCAGTAATCTTTATGGATCTGATGAACCAGGTGTTTCATGATTGCTTGGACCGGTTCGTGGTAGTCTTCATTGATAACATTCTGGTGTATTCTAGGAGTGTGGCAGAGCATGAGGAGCATCTCAGATATGTGCTTCAGAGATTGAGAGATAGACAGTTGTATGCCAAGTTCTCCAAGTGTGAGTTTTGGCTTGACAGAGTAGCATTTCTAGGTCATATGGTAACAGAAGACGGTATTTCAGTAGATCCTTGTAAAGTGGAGGCTATTTTGAGTTGGTTAAGGCCGAAGACAGTAAAAGAGATCAGAAGTTTCCTTGGGTTGGCAAGCTATTACAGGAGATTTATTGAAGGATTTTCTAGCCTAGTGAGGCCTCTCACTGCCTTGACTAGGAAAGAGGTTCCATTTGTGTGGACAGATGATTGTGAGACATGATTTCAGGAGCTTAAGCAGAGATTGACTAGTGTTCTAGTTTTGGCACTACCTCAGGAGGGAGTGGAGTTTGATATTTATACAGATGCGTCCCATCAGAGGATTAGAGTAGTATTGATGCAGAGTGGTAGGGTCATTGCCTATGCCTCCAGACAGTTGAGAGATCATGAGATGAGGTATCCTACCTATGATTTGGAGTTAGCTGCAGTTGTTTTCGTCCTGAAGATTTGGAGACATTATCTTTATGAGGTTAAGTGCAGCATCTATTCAGACCATAAGAGTCTGAAATATTTCTTCACCCAAAGAGAGCTTAATATGAGACAGAGGAGATGGTTAGAGTTGGTGAAAGATTATGACTGTGACATCAGATATCATCTAGGGAGAGCCAATGTAGTGACAGATGCATTGAGCAGGCGAGTAGCCTTATCCAGTCTTTCAGTTCAGAGAGAGCTGTAGTATGAGATTGTCAGAGAGCAGATTGAGATTGTGACTGCAGGATTCTTCAGGCTTCAGATCAGATCTTCTCTGTTTGATTAGATCAGAGACAGTCAGATGTCAGATGAGTGGACTTAGAGCATGATTCAGAGAATGTCAAAGAGATCAGTGTCAGACTTTGAGTTCAGAGATGAGATCTTGAGATTCCAAGACAGAGTATGTATGCCGCAGAGTTCAGAGTTGAGGCAGATGATTTTATCAGAGGCACACAGTACGGTGTATTCAGCACACCCAGGCAGCACCAAGATGATCAGGATCTCAAGAAGAATTTTTGGTGGTCACGCATGAAGAAGGACATAGCAGACTATGTTTCCAGATGTCTGATATGTCAGCAGGTTAAGACAGAGCATCAGAGACCCTCAGGTTTACTTCATCCCTTGAGTATTCCTGAGTGGAAGTGGGAAAATATTTCTATGGATTTCATTTTTGGTCTTCCCAGAGTTCAGAGAGGATTTGATGGCATATGGGTGATAGTGGACAGACTCAGTAAGTCAGCTCACTTTCTGTCAGCCAGACAGGGCATGTCTATAGATCAGTTGGGGAGACTGTATATCAGAGAGGTAGTCAGACTTCATGGTGTTCCCAGGACGACAGATAGAGACTCCAGATTTTTATCAGCTTTCTGGAGGTCATTACAGAGAGCCTTGGGGACCAAATTACAGTTTAGTTCAGCATATCATCCTCAGACAGATGGGCAGACTAAGAGAGTTAATAAGATTCTGGATAATATGCTCAGAGCCTGTTGTATGGACTTTCAGACCGATTGGGTAGAGTTGATTCCCCTCATGGAGTTTGCTTATAACAACAGCTATCAGGTGACTATTCAGATGGCTCCATTTGAGGCGTTGTACGGTCGGAAGTGTAGATCTCCTCTTCATTGGGATGAGGTTGGAGAGAGAGATTCTCTGGAGTCAGTTATAGGTCCAGAGATAGTTCAGGGGATGATTGAGCATATCAGGATCATTAGGCAGAGGATGAGACAGGCCCAGGATCGACAGAAGAGTTATGCAGATCTGAGACGCAGAGAGATTGAGTTTTCAGTAGGCGACAGAGTGTTTCTGAGGGTTGCTCCATACAGGCACGTTCTCAGATTTGGCAGAAAGGGGAAGTTGGCCCCTAAATTTATTGGTCCCTATGAGATTCTTAAGATAGTGGGGACAATTGCCTACAGGTTGGCTTTGCCAGCTAGCATGGATAAAATTCATAATGTCTTCCATGTGTCTCAGTTGAGGAAGTATGTGGGGGATCCTTCTCATATGCTTCAGTTTTCAGAGATTGAGTTGGCAGAGGGTTTGAGTTATCAAGAGCTGCCAGTACAGATTCTGGACTACAAGGTCAAGGTTCTCAGGAACAAGTAGATTCCCCTTGTAAAGGTCTTATGACGTAATCAGAGAGTGGAGGAAGCTACTTGGGAGGTAGAGTCTGAGATCAGGGATAGGTTTCCAGAGTTATTTAGGTAATTCTGAGGTCAGAATTTTTATAAGGGGGAAGGAAATGTAGCATCCCAAGTTAGAAAAGCCCTTAGGGGAAGAGTTTTGGGGTTAGAAACGAAATTCAGAAAGAAATTGGGAGTCTAGTAAAGTTCAGGGGTGAGTTAGTAAGTTTTCGGAGCCGTGTGGCTTTCGTAGGAATCATTTCGGAAGGATTCGATCAGACGAGTGAGCGGGAAATGAGTAATACTCATTTTTCCTTGTGCACGCCCGTGCACCCTTGATGCACGACCGTGAGTGGCATAGTATATAAGTGAGAGCCGAGAGCTTTAGCTTCTTTTTCTCACCCATTTTAGCCAATTTCATTTCTTTTTCAGTAGCAGCTCCTCCCAACCTTAGAGAGGAGATTCCTCAGCAAATTGCTCCCAATCCGACAAGAGAGCCAAGAGAATAGTTTGAAGGATTAGTTTTCAGAAACAATGGCGCGAGGTAAGTGTTCGCTTACCTTTTCCTTGAGTTTCCCGGCTTGCTTTGTGAACTTTGATGCCATGGATGAGTTCTTTGCATGTTTGTGATTGTTGGGAATGATTATATGATGTTGCATGTTGAATTGGATGATGGATTTCCATCCTTGACTCCTTGCATGGGCTTTGATCATGTTTTAGTGAGAGAAAGAGCTTGCTTCCATGGTGAATTCTTGAATGCTTGATGCATGTTGAGTTTGATGCCTCAAATATGTTTATTGAGGTGCTGAGATTGTGTGTTTAAAGTGAATTTGGAAGTGAATGAGAAATGGTTGACAATTTCGTGCATTTTCCAGGCGGTGGTCGTGTTGAAGAACAAGACACACGGCCGTGTGCCTGAATGGCACGGTCGTGTGCCTTTGTTCTCCAGGACACACACCCGTGTGCACGCTGTGTGCACGGGCAGAAAATGCACACACACGCTCGTGTGTTCGTAGACACACGCCCGTGTGCAAGGTTTCAGTGAAATTCCAGAAGAAATTCTAGTAGCATGCACGGCCAGACGCACGACCGACGCACGGTCCCGTGTGTCCAGGCACACGCCCGTGCAGCAGCAGTTTTCAGAATTTATTTAATTAAAGCATGAAATTGATTAATTAAGCATACGAATTTAGAATAAAGGCTAAATTGCTTCAGATAAGCATCAGATGAGCATGAATTCAGATAATTGAGCTGCATATGCATATCATGGCATGACATGTAGCTTCAGAGAGGATCAAGGGATCTGAATTTAGCAGTATTCAGTATTCAGAACCCGATGTACGAATAAGCATATAGGTGGAACACGAGGGGACATCTGTGAAATTCAGCCTTCTGACACCAGTCAGAATGCTCAGTAGTATTTCAGATTCAGTTTCTGACACCAGTCAGAATATTCAGCAGCATTCAGATTTAATCATCTGACACCAGTCAGATCGTTCAGCAGCATTCAGAGCTTTCTAGCTAGTAGCTAGATTGTTCAGCCCACATGGCCAGGATACCGAATCCCTGTGTTCACCAAGTCTGATCAGCACAGCAGGTACCTTCGAGTACAGAGAGGTATTCAGATGCATGCATCCATCAGTATTTCAGTTAACATGACATGACATACACATCATGACATGAATAATAATGAGAATTTAGATAAATCAGATATTCAGAATAACAGTTTCAGATTCCAGCAAGCGCATAGATGTATGAGTAGGGCCGAGGCCAGGTATGTGTGATTTTGTGATTGTTTGTGCTTGCTTGGGTTGAGGGAAGTAAGGAGCGCTTACTGGGTGATCTTTATCACTCATCCCCCTCCTTCTTCCATCCTTTTCAGGTGGTTCGTGCTGTTTTCGAGGAGCGACTGGATCGAGGCTGACAGGAGAAGGCCCACACCGCGATCTCAGTTTGTACAGTTTTCAGTTTTGGATCTATGTGATCATATTGTACATGTTTTATGTATCCAGATGTACAGAAACAGTATGTATGTATATGAAAAGGCCATTAGGCCCATTGTATAGAACAACTTGTATATTTCAGTGACGTATTTCAATAAAGCTTCCATATGTGCAGAATTGTATAGTTTTAGTTTTATTATTTTCGTAGGATTTTCCGTCGCGGGTACCCGAGTTTTCAGATTATTAATAAAAGCTCCCCAGATTATTCAGTAGCAGGGGTACTCGTGGCAGCGGGTCCTACAGTTATCTTATGATAACCAAAACAAATTAAATTTCAAAATTCAGGAGCGTACCTCTTGCCATGGACATATTCTAAGTTCTTGAAATTGATTTATACAATTCGTTTTGAAGCAAATCGTCTTCTTCCAAATTAAAAGCCAGTGCTTCCAAAATTCGCAATAAAACCTTACATAGGATGATAACTGTGTATTCAATGGATTTTGAGAACCAGTTTTCAATATTCTTGGAAATTTGATAACATGCCTATCAAATGCAAAAGGTTGTTTTATAAACAAATTGTCAAATGACAATTTTATCCTTTTTTATAAAGTATAAAGACTATTATAATCACTTATATAAAATATTAGAATTAATATTTCAATTTAAATAATTTTAACAGTAACATTAGGATAATAATCCTAAACTTGATTGCCATTAATTGCCAATAAGCCTAGACAACATTTTCCAAACAACAAACACAGGTATAGAATAGAATTTCTCTAGAAATAATAAGACAACCACTAGTTTGGTAGAGATTGAATGATTCTATGTGTAGGTGTGGAGATGCTGACGTGGAATAATCTTTTGTTCAAAGGGGGAAAAAAAAACATAAGCTTTTAGGAGTTCAATTAATATTCAAGTCTACTTTACAAAAATGAGAAAAATGGTCTTTTTATAGGCATGTCACAAACCATGGCTATAACTAACTTAACCCTAGTTTACTTATAAATTTGAAAAGTTATATGGAATGATAAAACGATTATAATAATTGCAACACATGGTTAAAATTAAATAATATATGAAAATGAAAGTAACTTGCATGCCCTTTTTGTTTCTTTGTCCATGCAAAAGTTGCCTTGATCTTGAATTTCCTTGGATTTAACCTTTAGCTTGATGGTTTGATCTAGATCTTGAGAATTTTTGGCATTCAAATTCTTGTTAAAAATCATTAGAAAATTCAGAAAACTTTAAGGGCAGAGTATTAGAGAAGATATGAAGGCAAAAACATGCAGAATTAGCTTAAAAAGGCAGGAATTGCACACACAAGGCAGAACTTGGGCATCATGGCCCATGACACAGGGATGCTAGACGCAAGGCGAACAGGCAGAAGCAGGGCGCTATGGTGCCATGCTACAACACACAAGATAGAAGACAGATGAGCGCAAATGTTTGCACACTTGTAGGCGGGCGTGGGTGTTGATGATGTACAATATACATATATTGGACTAATTCTTATTTTATATATTTATCCAAACATTAGTGCACTTAAAAATAAAGAATGCCAATAGGAGTTATATGTATATAACTTATCAATGAATCATTATCATCAAGAAGACTGACTCTAAAGCACTCACTCTATCACTTATCCTGTTACCAAGTTGCAAGGAAAAAGGTAAGTTTAAACTAGGTTTAAAAAATCAAATTAAGGTTTGATGGTTCAATACAAAAATATAAAACACGACTGGTTACTAGAGGCTATATATGGGTATTTATTTCAATGAAACTTTTGCTTCGGTAGCAAAATTTGATACCATTAGAATTGTTCTGGCTATTGTCACTCACGATAAATGGAATGTCTATCAATTTGATTTAAAATCATCTTGTTTAAATAGTGTTTTAAATGAGAAATTATTGTAGACAACCAACAAGTTATAAAGTTAAAAGGGAAGAAAGAAGGCTTATTGGCTCAAAAAATATTTTTATGGCCTTAAATAAGCACCAAGGGCCTGATACTCAAAAATTGATGGATATTTAAGCAAGCTTAGACTGAAAAAGAGTTTTAGCGGGCCAAATTTGTATGTTAATGCTGGAGAAACGAAAGTGTTCATTATATGTGATAAGTGTCAATTACATATATATATATATATATATATATATATATATATATATATATATATATTCTAAGATCAATTTACAGAGTTTTAAAGAACAATTAGATTATTTTACTCTTATTACATGCATATTTGTGGATCACAGCTTTTTATGTTTGGTTTTATAGTAAATGATGAATTTAATAGAAATCAAACAAAAAAGACATTGATGAAAGACTAGTCGATGATTCGAATTGAGTCCAAAAAAGAGCAATTGAAGCATAAAGGGAAAAAGAAAGCATTGCTCATCATAATTGAGCTTTATAATGTAAAACTAGTCTTAATCAAAGTTATAATAGACATTTTAAGCTTTTCAAAAAACTATTATGAGAAAAAATCTATGTTCATTTTAGACCTTTAACTATTATTACAAATTCAAGTATTTTTGGTGAAATTTTATGTTTGACTATTAAATACTAAAATAATCATAATTTAAGATTCCATAGTTTAAATCAAGTGATTCAAAATCCAAATTAAACTAGACATCCAATGTTAAAACTTTCATGAACATAAAAAATTCAAATTCTAAAAATTACAAGCCTTGATGTAGCACCACAATACCAAATGCAAGAAAATTCTAATGGTCACGTGCTACGATTGCAATGCCCAAACATAAAAAATCTGGCAAATTACAAAAGCAACAGGCTATGTCTCTTTAGCTTGGGCTCTGGTGTTGTCTGATGGAGTTCAAAGAAGTAGGAAACCATCGCATTATCATCTTCAGAGGCAGAATACATCACTGCAACATCATCAGCCTGTCAAGCAATATGGCTTAGAAGAATTCTTGCTGATTTGGGCCAAAAGCAAGCTGCAGCAACTACAATCTATTGTGACAACAAAGCTACAATTGCAATGACAAAAATGTCAGCTTTCCACAGCAGAGCAAAGCATATAGAAACAAGACACCATTTCGTTCGAAGATTGGTATCAATTGGAGAAATTAGGCTAGAATTTTGTGGTACAAATGATTAAGTTACTGACTTATTTACTAAGTCTTTGTCCCAGCTAAAGCATGATAATTTTTGCCAACAATTGGGCGTCTGCAATTTTGAATCACGGGGGCATGTTAAGAAATAATTCAAAAATTAGTGGGTTAGTGTTAGTGGGTCAATATCTTAGCTAGTGGTTAAATATTGTTGCTATAATTTTGCTTATATTAGTAGTGGTTAGCTAAAAAATCTGCACTAGTGGCAGATTTAATGCACTTTATCAGTTTGATTGTACAACCTATAAAGGCTCCATTTGCTTTGAATAAAGTTATTCTATTTTCTCATTAAAACTTGTCCTATTGCAAAATACTTTCCGCCAACATATATGTACAAGATTTCTGTACATATATTTTGCTGCTATTGATACTGGGTAGGAATATTTTTAAACAATAGGATCTTCTCCTAGGATCCTTGCTCAGAGATAATAATGTTTTATCATGGTGAACATGAAAGCAGCAGAAGTTACATGGAATGCTCAAAAGTGTTATTTTCACTGAGTCATTACAAGATTTAGAGGTTTGTTTCTATTAGAGCTGTTAGGTGAGTAAAGTGTGTGTATTTTCTATATTCTTTTTCAATTATTATCCTTTTTCATGGAAGTAATTACTTCGTTTTAGAATGCTCTTTAACTGAAACATTTGATTTCGTATTACAGTAAGAGGTTTCTTATTTAATATCCGATGCACTTTTGCCATCTGTGGGAGTCTTAACAGGCATCAGAAAGAGTCCCCCTTTCGAAGAAAGGACGTATATCAGTGATATGCCAGGGATTCCTTTAGTCAAATTCGCTGCGTAAAGCATCTGAATTGCTCACCAGCCAGGGTAAGTAATTATGATAACTGTAAACACTTGGTTGATGAATATGCTTATGCTGCACATTCTTACTCTTGACTTCCTTCGATGGAGCATTTCCGTGCAACTCTAAGAGCGTTATACTACACAAAAGAGTAAAATTGAGTGAGGACCAGTTTGATGTATTGTTTGATTATCATGCCGTATTTACATGCTTTTTGAAGTGTCTTGTTAATAATAATCCTCATCAGGCTTAAATGAGCCCTGTTGTGTTTTCCGATATGGTTAGATTCTTACTGATATAAATAGTATGACGTTGGCAAGATATAGACAACTGTTTAAGAATTAAATTCAATATAGTATTGTATTCCAAGAAATGAAGCATCACTCGAGTCTCCCGTTGGAGCGCAAGAGATTTTATACTTCATATTATAATCCTAATCCTTTCCTTCAATAAAATATTTATTACATTTAGTATTATTACAAATAATCTTAAGAGCAGAATACGATTAAAAATAATACAAATAATATATAGATTATAATAACTGTTATTGCTTTGAAAAAATGATAATATTTATATGTAAAAAAATTAAAAATTTACAATTTTGTATTGCTTGTAACATGGTATATATTATAACAAATCTTCTTCTATTAAACTACCCTTTTATTCTATTAATGATTTGAATAATGAAAAACTTAGAGTCATAACTTAATAGTGGAGTGTTGATGCGTTAAAAGTTTAAACCTTAACTTCCTAGCAAGTGTACTTGTTCAAAGTAATACGGGAAGTATTCAGGGTGTCGTATCCACGGGATCGCGTAAGCAAGTACCAAGACGGCACCACTCCTAATTTTATTTAAACTATCGAATTCGAGTCTAAAATAAGTATGAAAAATTAAATAAAAATAAAATCAAGCAATTAAGAAATACGCCTAGGTAAATCGAATAATAATATGTGAGAAAATGCTAAGATTTCGGGTTCACTAATTCACTACAATGTAGGTTTTTCGTATGCGTATATATATCTTATGTTATTCATGTGACAACGAAATTTCCTAAATTGATCAACATTCTTTCTCAAGCAATATTAATCCTATTTAGCAATCTAATAACCTAAATATCTCTATCTAGGTTAAATTAGATGCAAATGCATTAAGTTCTATGGAATCCACTAGCTTCGGCATAAGTCTATTGTGCCTATGACTATTGCATGTATTATCAAATATATCTCTATATTTAATTAATCCACGGTTCGTATTCTCATTGCTTTTATGTAATATCACCTCTTGGTCTCAATCACACAACAAAAATCCTATTAAAATTGGTCAAGTCTCAATAGGCATTAAGTTCAGAATGCAAACTCACATGAAATAACATGTTCATAAATTATGATCGAAAAACCTTACATATTCATGAATTAGCTAGTCCTAATCTTAGCAAAAATTATTTAGTTCATCATTAAAAACAAATAAGCAATAAGATTCAAGCAAATTATAAGCATAATGGAGAAAATAAGAATAAAACCAGATGAATGTTGAATCTCTTATTGAAGTTGATGAAGAAATATTCTCACAATTATCATCTGAAAAGCTTTTGATTAAATCCCCAAAATAAAATATTGAATATCTGAAAATTGTGTGAAGAATCTCTCAAAAACTCTCCTAGGACGACTCTCTCTTATTCTAAAATTACAAAGTATTATATATACTTAGGGTTAGGGAAGAATTTCACTCCTAGTGAAATTTTGAAAAATTTTGCCCATGTCGCGGCATCATGCTGTGGCTTGGAGGTTCTGGACTGCTGCTGCTGGGTCATGTCGTGGCATCATGCTGCGGCATGATGATTCTGGACTGCATGCTGTGGCATGCTGATTCTGGAATTTTTCTGCGGCTCCTGCACTACCCTATGCTGCGGCATGATGTCGCGGCCTGTAGCTTCTGGAATCCGAAAATTTGGTCTTCACCAAAGTTGTAGCCCTGGATGTTTAGTTTCATTTGAATTTTGAATCCCCTCATGTGGACTTCAGAATCTCAAGTTATGACTATTTTAGTGCTCAGTGGTCAGACACAAAATTTCACCAAGAAGACCTGACTTTGCGGCAACGGTTGAGGGCCCAAACGAACTCGGATTTTTCCCCATAATAGCTTTTTGAAAAGCTTGAGATGTCCACTACAACTTCAGTGAAGACAACTTTGTCATTACAGAACTCAAACATATTGAAACGCCTCATTTTCTGCTGTGGCGCACAATACTCTCCTTTCCCGTTTTTGCTCTAGCTGCTTATTCTTCTTTAGATTAAAGTCGAACCTCCGGCTAGTCTTTCATAAGTGTCTTTTTGGCTTGATTTCCTTTGAAATTACATTAAAATCAATATTTCCTACAAAACCAAACATGAAAACCCGTGATCCCAAGATATGCACACAATAAGGGTAAAATGGTCAAATCACCCCTAAAACTCTATAAATTTACCACGGAATTATACATGTAATTGACACTTATCAAGTGTCAAACAAATTTCTATGAAATATGAAATTATTAAATTTTAATAATTTCATATAGAAAGAAGTTTGTCATTATAGAATTTACTAAGAAGTAAGGTTTCTTTAGTTCATTCTATGGAGAAACACTGATGGAGAGTTAAGATTGGGACATTCAAACTAAAGGTATCCATCACCAGCATGGGCTTAATTTTTTTGTATTTAAGATAAAAAGGGTTAATTTTAAAATATTATTTTTTTATTTTTGTTACAAATATTAAGTTGACCAAGATATTAAGTTTTATGTTGATGTGCTTCATGTTCATAGATTTCACTACTGTTTAACATGTTCTCAAATTGCTTGAAAAAATTCTTTAAATTTTCATGCAATTGCCCTAAGAAGCTGATAGAGTTTTGAAATAGTAATAGAGTTTATTTTTAGTGTATTATAAGGTTAAACCATTTGGACAATAGTAATCGCTAGAAATTAATTAAAAAAATTAAGAAAAATAAATCAAGCTGTAGAAATAGGAAAACATATTCTTGGAAATATAAGCCATTTACATTCTATAATTGTTTGCAACTAAGACATAATTATTAAAAAAAATTAATTAGAATATACTGGGATATTTTGTTTTCAACATGACCGCCTTAGGTTCTTTAACTTTTACTAAAAATGCTTAGAAACAAGCTAATATTTGGATAATGTAAGATATACCCTAATGTTACTCTTAACCTAAGTAATAATTAGAGATGATAATTCGGTTCGTAAAAATAGATACTTGGTCTATGTCTCTCCTAATGATATATATTTATAATTTCTTAACTCTCTTGCATATTCTTTAATATTGAGTTATCTTTACAAATTTTAAATTATTATAAATATATATTGATGTTTAATAAATATTTAATTATTTTTTTAATAAAGATGAAAAAGATGTAGGACTACAGGATATGAAGGGGAAGGGGTCCTCTTATGAGGGTTGGAAAAAAATTTCCCCCTACGAGGATGGAATGAGGATTCCCTATCATCCCCGCATCAGGGATGGATCGAAGATAGAAAAAGGTTTTCTTAATAGAGATGGGGTAAGAATTAACATATCTAATCTCTATTTAGTTTGCTGCCATATCTAATAATAATTGTCTCGGTTCACGAAGGATCTATTTTGATTTGTCTTGGTTCATGAAGGATCTATTTTGATGATTGTTAATATTCTGATAATGACATAATCTTCTAAACGATGATTACTATGAGAAAGATAAGGGAAATATACAGCTATCTACACCATTGTACAACTACACCTTTGCTTCCTTAGTTTGTTTTAGCAAAGAAACAAAAAATATTTATCATATTAAGTCCACTATGGTCATTTTTATTTTGGTTCCAGGAATTATCCCTTTTATACTTATCGGTGTACTTATGAATGCCGTGCAAGACAAAAAATGTTCCAAGATATTTTGTACATTCTGTTGCCTGGTACCCTACAGAGGCTCCGGGCTAGACATTCGAAGAATCCCCCATTTGGATTTGTTTGTTAATTAATATTTATACGATAATATCAATAATCAGTCTTGTTTTCTGTTTGATCAGCATGCACCTATTGACTTATCTAGGTTATTGTAGTATGCTATATACTTTTTTCTTGTTAGTATAGTTAATGAAACCCTTATTTGGTCTCATTCAGCAGTTTATAACAGTACCTATATATTATATAATCAATCTTTAAGTTACCATACCAACAAAAATGGAGCTCAACTTTTCTAACTTACGCCCTTTTGCACTGACGTTGACATTGTTAGTTGCTGCTATGGGCACCTTTGCAGGCATTTCACTTCAGTTTCTTACATGTTTTTTTCTATTTTACTTGTGGAGGTAGTAGTTAAGATTATTCTTCATGGGTTTTTGCTTTGGTTCGCAGATTGTTATGACCCTTTGGATCCCAATGGAAATATTACTGTTACTTTCGACATCCATCAGTGGACGGATACTGGCTATGTGGTTAGTATTTGATTCATAATTATATGTTGTAGTATGAGCAGTTCTAACATATGATGAATCAGGTTTTACCATTTCATAAAGACTGAGTTTGCTTAGTCAAAATCTGGTAGGGTTTAAATGAAAAAAATTCGTTTATTTCTAAGATGATGTACAGTCTTCAATTTTCTAAGATGATTTTGAATTTTGTTTGCAGGCAAGAGTTACAATTCAAAACTATTATCAGTATCGCCATGTGGATAAACCTGGCTGGAAAATAGGGTGGACATGGGCCCAAAGGGAAATCATCTTGTCAACGTCTGGTGCTTTTGCCACCGAGCAAGGGAACTGCACTGAATACAGAATCAATGCACACTGTTGCAAGAAAGATCCTGTGCTTGTAGATCTCATGCCAGACGCCTCGTGGGAAAATATGACTGAGGGCTGCTGCCGTGGAGGCCTTGTTTCTGCCTATGCTATCAATCCAGCTAAGTCATTCTCATCTTTTGAAATCACGGTTGGTAACTTGGGTCGCAATGCCTCTGAACAAGCACCCCAAAACCTCACTCTATCGGCACCAGGTCCAGGTTACACTTGTGGCTTACTTGAGGATGCTGATCCCACGGTTTCTTCTGCTATAGGGGGCAGAAGACAGGTTCAAGTTTTCAGTAAGCAGTTTATATCAACTGTAAATCCATCTAGGATTTGACAATACTATTAGTTCCACAACTGCTTTAATTTGAAAATGCAATTGGCGTTTTAAAACTGACATGAATATTTCAAATCTCGAAATGAACAGCTGAGGCTTAAACTGCCTGTGCTTAATTGAATTCAAAGTTTGGTGCAGAAACATGGAAATCAACATGCACTTACTCTACTTTCTTGGCTAACCAAGCACCAGTCTGTTGTGTTTCACTCTCTACATTTTACAATCCCACCATCACACCATGCCGCAAGTGCAGCTGTGGATGCGGAGAAGCTGACCAAACGGCAATCTCATGCATAAGGTAAATCCTTATGATTTGACTACTTAATTTTCATAGCAACTGAATGCCATTCTTACCTCTCTACGTAAACATTTGATTGCAGACAAGCTTTGCCATTATCGCAGTCAGATTTTGCGAACGGTCTAGACATTGTGCGATGCACCGATCATATGTGCCCAATTCGAGTTCATTGGCATGTGAAGAACAATTACATGGACCATTGGAGAGTGAAACTAACTGTATCTAACTACAATTATAAGAGAAACTACTCAGACTGGAATGTGGCTGTTCAGCATCCTGGCTTCAAACAGAATTCAACCACATATAGCTTTAACAGCTTCAAGCTTCCGTCTGTTGGCTTTGCAGGTACATCAAGTATGGATTTGCAGTAAATTATATTAAACTATTCGTAGATTGATAGGGAAATTCAATATATGTTAATTGTTGCAGATGAAGTGACTCTATTTTGGGGATTAAGGGATTATAATGAGGAACTGTTGAACGCTGGTGATCATGAGGTTGGTTCGGTTAGCACAGAGATACTGATGGAAAAGGACTTGAAAACATTCACATACAGAAATGGATGGGGTTTTCCTAGAAAATTACACTTCAACGGAGAGGAATGTGAGATGCCACTTCCAGACACATTCCCAATGCTACCAAATGCCTCCTCATCATATCTCAAGCCCACTAATTCTCTTCTCCTTCTCCTTTTACTATACCTCACCCTCAAGCTTAACTAATTACCCTGTCTCTGCCGCAGCTTCCTAAGCCATATATTTATATATGGCTTTCAGCCATTCCATTGTTTGTTGCTTGGTGTTGTATTGACTGATAAAACAATGTAATTGTACTTGGACATGGCTATTTGTATTGTTTTTTTGATTTTTTATTCATTGAGTTGAAGGAAGGATTAATTTAGACTTAAAGAAAGAGTATTATATATTAGAATTGTTCATATATAAATTAAATTAAAAATGCATTTGATAAATTTTTTAAGGATTGTATTTGTTTGAAAAATTGCAACTCTTCGTATACTAACTTTTCAGATGAAAATTTATAATTTTTCATCAACAATTACAATTCTTTTTCTTGTCTCTCTTTCTCTCTCTCTCTCTATTTCACTGTTTGCTAGATGCAAAAAATTTTAATACTTGTCATATTCATTAATGTTATTTAAAATTGACCTCGCAACAATCTCAAGAGGAAAGGAAGCTAATATTATTTTTTGGAAAACAATTTACATGTTTCAAAGCTGTGTACATCATTCTTTATTTTTTCACTAACCTTCAATATTTTATTCTCCCTTTTAGTCTTGTTTGCAATCTTCAAATATTTTTTTCTAACAATCTAAAAGTAATAATTTGGCATCATAGAGACTGTAACAATCAAGATGATAAATTAAAACTTTGTTCAACTGGATTGTTTTGATGACACGAATTTCACTAGATGGAAAGACAAAATTAAATTTATACTTACTAACTTGAAGATTATGTGCTTGATCCAAGTCTTCCTCTGATTCCTGCACCAATAGATAATGATTTTGATGAACTCAAGGCACAAATAAAAAAGAGAGAGGAAGATGAAATCATGTGTGCAAATCACATTCTTAATGTTCTTTTCAGTTATCTTTACAATCTTTATATAGTTAAACCTTCTGCAATTGAAAATTTGAAAGCTTTATAATTTAAATACAAATCCGATGAGGAAGGTACTAATAAAATTCTGATATCTAAATATTTTGAATATAATTTTAATGATAATAAACCTATATTGGCACAAGCATATGAATTATTGATTATATTAAACTAGTTGAGGGCTACAGAAATTGAAAATCTAGAATCTTTCAAAGTTGGTGCAATTATAGCAAAAAATGGCATCATCTTGGAAAGTTCTTCATATCATTTCAAGAAATTTTGTTTGGAATCAAGGGTGAGTGACAAGAGTGAAAATTCTTATGAATGCAACATCAATGCCAATACTATAAGCAAGCCCTCAAATAATTCTAACAAAGAGAAGCAAAGTAAAGGAAAGTTTTTTAGTCCTAAAAATGATCAAAAGAAATTCAAGAGGTCAAAGAAAGGAGACTTCTTTGTGTGTGGAAAACCAAGCCATTATGTTAAGGATTGTAGGTTAGAAAACTCCAAAACTAGAGGTCAAATCCTTAGAGGAAAATGATGAGATTAATGCTACTGTGAGCGAAGTCAACACTATTCAAGACAAAATATCTGATTAGTGGTAAGACACATGTACTACTATTTATGTTTGCTATGATAAATCTCTTTTCAAGACTTACTATGAAATTAATAATAGATAAGAGATTCAAATAGGAAATGAAGGAAGGTCTAAGGTGTTAAGCAAGGGCAATATTGAATTTACCTTCACTTGGGGCAAAAAGGTGATTATTACCAATGTACGTCATATTTCTAACATGAATAGAAATCTTGTTAGTAGGGTTCTATTGAGCAAGCCAGCCATTAAATCTGTATTTGAGTCAAAAAAATTAATACTGTCTCAAAGTAGTAACTTTGTTGGAAAATACTATTCTATTGATAGAATTGTCAAGTTATCTACTATAACCAATAATTTTATTACTAATAAAATTAATACTTTTGTTTATATACTTAATTATATTATTTTATGGAATTGTAGATTAGTACATGCTAGTCTAAGCACCATGAAAGGGATGCTAAAAAATTATTTGATTTGATGTTATATAAATGAGTTTAAAAAATGTGAATTGTGCTTTAAATAAAAAATGAGTAAAAAGCTTTTAAAAAGTGTTAAAAAAAAAATACAAATTGCTAGATTTAATTCATTCGGATATATGTGAATTAAATGGTTTATTAACTAGACGAGGTAATAGATATTTTATAACATTTATTGATGATAATTTTAAATATGCATGTGTATAAGTTGAAATACAAAAATAAGGCTTTTTAATGCATTTAAGATTTATAAGGCTAAAGTAGAAATTCAATTAGGTAAGAGAATTAAAATTTTGAAAAGTGATAGAGGAAGAGGATATTTTCCTAAAAAATTTAATTTTTGTTTATGAAAAAAATGACATAATTCATGAATGTTTAGCTCCGTGTACACCTAAAGAAAATGGTTTAGCTGAAAGAAAAATAGAACTTATTTAGAAATAGATAATGTTTTATTGTTGCATGCTTTGTAGGGTGAAACACTTCTTGTTACTTGTCATATTCTAAATAGAATTTCTATGGAAAAAAAATGAAGTCTCTATAGATTAATTATGGAAGGAAAGTAAGCTCAACATAGAATATTTTAAAATGTAGAGATGTCTTGCATATTGCAAGAATAATGGTCCAAAAAAGGCCAAGTTGAGACCTAAAGGAATCTAGTGTCCATTTGTAGGTTATGCCTCAAATAGAAAAACTTGCCTCAAATAGAAAAACTTATAGACTTACAAATCTAAAGTCAAATATTATTATTGAATATAAAGATATGGAGTTCTTTGAACATTTATAAACCTCAAGTAATAGAGTTCAATTATCACATAATGATGCAACGCTAGGAAAGACATCTAAAAAGGTTGGTGAGCAACCTCGTTCACAAGAAATTGATGAGCAACATAACAAACAAAGAAGAAGCACTAAAGTCTGAAAAACTATGATTTTTGGATGGGAAGAGATTTCCTCATTAAATTTCTTTTTACCTTGTTGAAGGTTAAAGAGACAAAAATGTGAGGAAAATTCTTATTATTCTTCAAATGGAGGATGATCTTAAACCTTATAAAGAAGTTATGGCCTCTAGAGATGCAATTTTTTGGAAAAATGTCATTAGTGATAAAATAGATTCGATAATGTCAAATCACACTTGAGACCTTATTGATTTGTCTCCTGCTTTCAAATCTATAGGCTGTAAGTGGGTATTTCGAAGAAAATACCACATTGAAGGTACTTTATACACTTATAAAGCTAGGTTAGTAGCTAAAGGTTTTTGATAAATGGAAGGTACTGATTATTTTGATGCATATACACCTGTAGTAAAAATTACTTTTATCAAAATTATATTTGCTTAAGAATCAATTCATGACCTACATGTTCATCAAATAAATGTCAAAACAACATTTCTAAGTGGAGATCTCGACACAGAGGTCTATATGGGACAACATAAAGGTTTTGTTCCATCGAGAAATGAACATAAGGCCTGTAAATTAGGCAAGTCCTTCTATAAACTAAAACAAGCCCATTTGCCTATATGTTGATGACATGGTACTTGTGAGCAATGATATGAATAACATCATAGAAATGAAGAGGTTTTTGTCTTTCACATTTAAAATGAAAGATCTTGAATAGTTTAATACAATATCAGGTATTAAAATTAAAAGAAATAATGAGGGATATCTATTAAGTCAATCTCATTATATTGAGAAAGTGTTGAATAAATTAAGATATTTAAAATATAAAAGGTAAGTACCCAATTTTATCTGATGTAGGACCTGTCGCCACGCATACCCCTACTGCTGAATATTGGGAAGCTTTTATTAATAATCTAAAAATACGGGTACACACGACAGGAATCCTACGAAAATAAAATTCCTACTGCTGCTATACAATCTGAATACAAATACGGAAGCGTAAATACATAAAACTGAAAATACATAATGAGCCCATAATGGTTTTTCTCATATATATACATAAACTGTTTTGTACACTGTTTACATCTGAAAAAACTAGAAAAATTTACAAAATGACCCATCAGGTCCAAAACTGAAAATGTACTGTGGTGTGGGCCCTCTCCCGTTAGCCTCGATCCACCCGCTTTTCGACAATAACACGAACACCTAAAATGAAAGAAAGAAGGAGGGGGATGAGTGATAAAGATCACCCAGTAAGCGGCCCTTACTTCCCTCAACCCAAACAAGTAACATACAATCACAAACATACCTGACCTTGACCCTATTCATACATCTAGTCGCTTGCTGAATATGAAACTGATTAATCTGATTATCTGAATCTCATTCATTTACTGATATCATTATTATTCATGTCATGATGTGTATGTCATGCCATGTTAACTGAAATATCTGAAATAACTGATGATGCATGCATCTGAATGTTGTGAATATCTGAATGTACACGAAGGTACCTGCTGTACTAATCAGGTTAATGAACACAGGGATTCGACATTTTGGCCATATGGGCTAAACAGTCTAGCTATTGGCTAAAAAGTTGAATCTGAAATACTGACGATCTGACTGGTGTCAAAAGGTTGAAACTGAAGTGTTGAACAATCTGACTGGTATCAGAAAGCTGAATCCCACAGATGTCCCATTGAGTTCACCTATACTCTCACCCGTACATCAGATTTTGAATACTGAAATCTACTGAATTCAGATCCCTTGATCCTCTCTCAAGCTACATGTCATGCTATGGTATGCATATGCAGCTTTATTAACTGAATTTCTGATTATATGATGTTTATCTGGCTTTTAAACTGATTTCCCATTGCTTTATTAATTAATTTCTGAAAAACTGCTGTTGCACAGGCGTGTGGGCAAGGCACACGGGCGTGCATGGCTAAGGCATACAGGCGTGTGCCCAGACGCACGGGGCCGTACACTGGTCGTGCTGCTGGTCATGCATGCTTCTGGAATTCTTGGCAATTTCTCTGAAAAATCATGCACACGGGCGTGTCCCTCAGGACACACGGGCGTGTGTCTATAATTCTGGTTGTGCACACAACGTGTACATGGGCGTGTGTTTGAAGAAACAAAGGCACACGACCATGCCATGCAGACATACGGTCGTGCGGCTTGTTCTTCAATAAGAACACCCGTCTGGAAAATACACTAAATCCATGTCAATTTACATTCAATCTCAAATTAATTTTCAATATACATTCCCAACACTTCAATAAGCATAGAACTCAACTCAATCTCCACATGCATCAATCACACATTATTCCACCATGAAAGCATATCAAATTCTCTCACTAAACATACTCAAACATGCATGCATGGTTCAAGGATGGCAAATTCATCATCTCACACACAAATCATCATCATCTAAGCATGCATGAAGCTCATCACATGTCAAGCATTGAAATCTATCAAAGTAAGCTGGGAAAACTCAAGGAAAAGTAAGCGAACACTTATTTCTCGCCATTGCCGCTGGAAAGCTTTTCTATCAAACTAATATCTTGGCTCTCTAGCTTGATCGGGAGCTACTGGAGGCGGCACTTCCTCTCTAAGGTTGGGAACTGTTGAAAAAGAGAGAAATTTTGCTAAAATGAAAGCTGGGTGAGAAATAATCTTAATTCTCTCGGCTCATTTTTTATATAAAAGCAGATGCACGGGCGTGCACATGGGAAAATGAAAATTATTCATTTCCTGCGCATTTGCATGATCGAATCCTCCCTAAATGAATTATATGAAAGTCACACAGACTCTGAAAACTTCCTAACTCACCCCTGATTTCTTCTAGACTCCCAATCTATTTCTGGATTTCATTTCTAACCCCAAAACTCTTCTCCTAAGGGCTTTTCTGAATCTAAGATGCTACATTTGAGCATCAAATTAATTAAAAATGATAGAAGAGATATGGTTCAACTTGAGTACATAAGTGTTATCGGAAGTCTTATACACGCTACAAAATGCACACAACTAGATATAGTTTTCATTGTTAGTAAATTAAGTGAATTTACTAGATATTTGAGTATTGATCATTGAAAGGTCATTGGTAAAGTTTTTGGTTTTCTTAAAAAGACTAAAAATCTAAGTCTTCAATACTTAAAGTTTTCAACTATATTAGAGGGATACGCAGACATAAGTTGGATATTGAATTTTGGAGATAACAAAGCCACTACAAGTTGGGTGTTTATCTTAGAAGGAGGTGTAATTTCTTGAAAATCCAAGAAATAGCTTGCATAACACACTCATTAATGGAGTCAAAATTTGTTGCATTAGTACAAACAAGTAAAGAAGCTGAGTGATTAAAAGATTTTCTTTTAAAAATTCTATTTACTTCAAAAAATATGAATTTAATTTTGATTCACTATGATAGTCAAGCTACTCTTGCTTGAGCGTATAGTAATATATATAATGGGAAGTCAAGACACACAAGTTTTCAACATGATTATGTGAGAAAGTTAATCAAAAATGAAATTATTTTTCTCATGTTAGAAATTTGGCAGATTTATTCACTAAACCTCTTTCAAGAGATTAAGTTAAAAACAACTTTTTATTTTAATTGGGCTGAAACTCTTTATTTAATCTATCAATGATAATAACCTTACTCATCACTATAAAATGAGTAGTTTAAAGTTCAAAGAGTAATAACAAGTTATTGATATACAGATGTTTAAGTACTAAAAAATGGATTCAAAACTTAAAATAAAATACTTTTTGTCACACATAAAAGGATTAAGTTTTAATTCTTTTAATAATGTTCAATTTAGAGAACAAGTGTCTCAAATGTGACACATTGAAAAAGTTTCATCCGTATGAATTTCGAAGTGGTGTCATTTCAAATGAGAGTTAGAGTTTCTCTTATTAAAGTTCATGAATTTTGAATAACATATGACTCTAAAAGTATTAAACGAGTATTTGAGTGAAATACAATAATTATATATATATATATATAGTGACACTTGACAAAGAATAATATGTTAAAAGTTTTAATGCTACATAAAATTTTATTTTATCTTATGAAACTTATACTAAAGTAATTTTTAAATCAAAAGATATATTATTTTATATATAAATATAATTTGATTTTTTAAAAATTTTAATTTATGCTTAAACAAATAAAGGATTGTTAAAATTATTCAAATATAAATTAAATCGAAAAAATTAATTTTTAAAGAGTGTGTTTATTTAAAAAATTATAAGTCTAAGTATAATAATTTCTTAGATGAAAAAGTGAAATTTTTTCACCAATTATTACAATTTTTTATATCACAGTTTTTTAAATAAATATTTTATTTTTCACCATAATTACAACTCTTTTTCTTCCCTCCATGTATGTAAAATATACACCACGTAAATATCTGTTTTAATGCATGTTAGAATCGAAAATGCACATATTAAATTCTATTTTATAGGTGCACTGACGTACAGAGATGTGGTTATTACAAGTCTGTCGTCTTTCTTTATTGTGTTACTCCTGAAATTACGTGTCGGCGGCCGGGCCGGGCCGAAATTCGTACCGTCTGTGGGATGGCCTTCTGCCACCTCTACGTGAACGACAGAATGATTCCCTCCCACGTGGCCACGTTTTGTCGGGTACGAGTCTTATTGGGGCTTCACTCAAAAATAAGAGGCTCCATTTCCCTATCAAAACGATCACGCAACTAGATCCACCGTTCAATCTATGCAAACTCAATCTTAAGATTATTAAGAAAGAGAAAAAAAAAAAAAAAAAGAAAACTAATAAAAGAAGTTCAATTGGGTTCTAGCTTTTGATTGGCCGCGACAATAATAAACAACAAAATTTCCAGCCGTGTTCATCACTTTCTTTCGCCCTCCAGATTTTCCAGAGCGAGCTTAATATATATATATATATAGAGAGAGAGAGAGAGAGAGAGAGAGAGAGGGAGAGCGAGAGTAAACAAAGGGAAATAGCTATGGCTCCTGGTGACGAGAAATTACAGGAAGCCATTTCATCGATCGTCATTATCATCGGTACTACCCTTAAATGAGCTACTGGTTTATTTAATTAGTTTTTTTTTTTTTTATCAGGTTTCCAATATTATTTGTTTGTTTGTTTTGTTACTTTTTTTTTTTTTAAGCTATGCAAGCGGAAGCGATCCCTCTAGTGAACAAATTCGAGCTCAAAGAAGACGAGAAATCTGTGTGAGTTTTTTTTTTTTCTTTTGTCTATTTGTTATTATGGAGTTTGAGATGTATAAAGTACATGAAAACTGATATTTTCTTCTAGTTAATTGGATTGATCATTACTGGATTTTATTTATGTTGTTAAAGCTGTTTGTGAATGGTAAAGCCTCTCATTTTTGTAGGTCACCGCTATTAATTTTTGAGGAAAAATTCTTACACACTACTGCCTATATCTTTATATGAATTGTCGTATTATGTAATCTTGTTTTATATAAATTAATTTTCTTTTTAATCTTAACAACTGCTGTGATTGGTGTGTGCGCTATTTGGTTTATGAACTCGGTTCCATGCATAAAACAGGGTTTTGACATATAACTAATATATGTACAATATATGTACACGACATTTGTACTAAAAAAAAATTCACTCCAAATTGAAGGTTCTTGAAGGCATGCTTTGGATATGGCTTTTTGCCCTTTTTGTATTTTGCATAAAATGGTTACAGTCAAGATTTAAACCAAGATTTTCATAAGAGAAAGTGGACTTAGTTTATAGGTAGCCACGTACCTTGGCTTGTAATTTTTTAAGCAACTCCTCTTCAGTGTTCTCTAATATATATTAGTTGCTTTTATATTGATGAGTTGATTCAATTGAACAGGTTTCCTGAGGGAGTCCCATGGGTCAGGTATCATGGTACTTACAAAGACCTTAATATAAACATAATATGGCCGGGAAAAGACTTAACCTTGGGTAAGTATTTGGTTCTTGTGCTTTGTTTTGGTGTATTTCATTTCTATATATATTTTTTAAAGCATTAATTATTAGCCAGAGATGTTGCTGATCTTTTTTTTTGGTGGTTGTTTTGTACTCTTAAGAATGCTTTTATGAAGAATAAGAAGAAAAGGATGACATAATTCTTGTACTTTACAGGGAAAATAACTTTTTTTCTTGATACCCTTTTGCTTATTCAAACCAATTTTTTTCAGGGGTTGATAGTGTAGGCACAGTTTCTGCATCCCTTGTGACATACGCCTCTATTCAAGCTTTAAAGCCAGACCTGATTATAAATGCGGGCACTGCTGGTGGCTTTAAGGTATGTGCTTTGCTCTTTAGGAAGTGGGATTCCCTTCTGTTTTACTTAGCAAAAGAAGAAAGAATTTATGGTTTCCATCTGTATGTGTAAGCATCAAGGACACCATATTTCTTCTGCAGGCCAAAGGAGCAAGCATTGGTGATATTTTCCTCATTTCTAATGTTGCTTTTCATGATAGGAGGATACCCATCCCTGTAAGTGCTTCTTTATGTTTTTTTCATACTTCTTGTTGTCTATGTGGTGATGCAAAGGATCTGAAATTTATATTGCAAATCTGCTTGATCTAATAACTTTGCTTTCTGATAGCTTAAGTATAGATTAGAAAGTTGACAACTAACTTCATTTGCATCTTTATATTCATTTTGGGGTCTCTTGTAGGTTCTTGTTTGATTTTATAATCGTGAATGATTTATCTCAGGTCCTTTCAGAAAGCTACAGCTACTTTTTGTAGTTACCTTTTTTTTTTCCTCTCCTATTGTTTGAATACAATGATAAAATAGACGAGTGGGGATTAAAGGAAGAGAAAAATTTGGGAACATGGCGACATGTTGAAGCAGTTATGAATTGAGAAGTATAAAAAGGATTGTTGCGTAAGGGGAGGAAGGAAAAAAATAGAGAAAATTTGTAGTGGTAGGGAGCATTCTAAACAAATTAGGGAGAGATTATGGCCTCTTGAAGGCCAGTAGAATTATGTTTGGTTTCTGTTTTTGTTCTTTGTAAACACTATTATCATTCAATATAGAAATCCTATTTTCATTCCATTTTATTTGTGTTGTTTGGATTTATTTTTTGAGAGTTAAGAGATTTATGGGTTCCTATTACTTTCATAGACCCAAAAAAGAAAAAAGTGGTGTTATACATATAAACTCTTGTACAAATTGATATGCAATCACTCTTTTATTGCCATTTCATTCATAGTCATTTATTGAGCATTTGTTGAGTTGACTATATATATGCACTCTTTTGCCGATTTGTATCATGTTAATTTGTATAAAAAAAAAAAATAACAAATTGTGTATATCCAGTATTATTCTTTATATTTTGAACTCCTGTTTATAAATAGCTGTTGCATGTGACTGTTGGACTTAATCAACTTCTAGACCGCTATGTTCTTATACATTAGATTTTCAACCTGCTACAAGGTTTTTGAAACCTCATTAGTTTAGCTTTGTATGGCAAATCTTCTATTAATATTTTTTCACTTAGCTTTGTTCTGCCTTGTTCTCTATAGGTCTTTGATCTGTATGGAGTTGGCTTGAGGCACACCTTATCAACACCCAATCTTTTGAAGGAGCTTAACTTCAAGGTAACAAAAATGCATTAGAATGCTGGACCTTTTGGTCATGTAACAACTCAAAACTCCTTGATGATTTATTCTGAATCCTATCTGTTTTTGGTATAGGTTGTCAATTTGTTGATAAATTGGCCTCTCATCATATTTCTCGTACATAAAATTTCTTTTTTTAGTTTTTTCTTTTTGTTTTGAACAATTTTTCTGTGCCTATGATAAACTTATAAGGTGAAAACCAAAAATTGTGTTTTTTTTTTTTTTTTTTTTTTTAAGTTTAAGTATATTATCAACAAACAAGTAAAGTTCAATAAAACAAGTTGGGCCAATTAACAATTCTAGATGAATCTTGCATTTTCAAATGAACATTATGGTTGCCCAAATTATGCCAGAAGACTGTATTGAACACTGAATGATTGAGACATTTGCTGCTTGATAGGTTTATACAGGGGGTTGATCCAACTTTACTTTTGTATCTGAGAATTCGAAGTTGCTAACATATCAACATAGCAAAGGACATAATATGGTTTCCTGTAATCTATACATATTAAATTAGACTATGCAAGAGTTTTCCTCATTAGTTTAAGTGCTTTAAACTGTGATGTGGATGAACAATTCTACTTGATTCACATATGTGCGTCTGTTTTGAAGGCAGGCCTTACTGCTTATTGCTATCTGAATGTCTTTTACTGATGCCATAGTTTCTAGGTGAGTGACATGCAGCGTATTTTATAACTGTTGTCCTTATAAAAGCTATCACTTCAACCACTTCTATTTTGGTACATCTTAGTCTATTGAGGGCTTTCATTAGTATATAAGAGTTGTTCTATATAGCTCGTGTTAGAGACTTGAAATTCATGAATATGAATTTGGTTTTCAAACTATTTCACCTTGTTGGTGACTGTGTTTACATAATTCAACATATCTTTTTGTTTCAGGTCGGCAAATTATCTACTGGTGACTCTTTAGATATGTCCCCACAAGATGAAGCAACCATTATTGCTAACGATGCAACAATTAAGGACATGGAGGTAACTGCATAAATATGCTACATCTTACACCGAGTTTGGTACGAGGGAAGGGAAGAGTAAAGGACAACAGAAATAATAGAAGAGGACTTACTTTCGGATGCTCTGAATCTATGAAGGGAAAATAAACTAGTATATATTAATTTGACAATTATACCTTCATGTTATGGTTCACTTTATGTAAACCGAGGGTAGATATATAAACTATTCTGCCATTTAACATGCCAATTTGCATCCCTCTTCAACTCATTGACGGGATGGATTGGATATCGTTAGTTGGAGGAAAAGATATGTTATATCTTCAACTAAAAGGGGAATATGGTCTCTTCTACGCCTTTTTACTAACTGTTTCCTTCTGTGTATGTCCTAACTGGTTGGGGATTAAGGAACTTAGTGGTGATGTTGGTCATTCTTGGTAGCATAAATGAAGAACTGCATATTTGGTTGCTGACCTTTGTATTTGCTTTTTCTTGGGAAACACACGAAAGAGAACTTAAAAATAATTGTCTGAATATATTTTGTTTGCGCATAATTCTTCATTGATAATTTAAAATTTTTGGATTGCAGGGAGCAGCTGTTGGCTATGTTACTGATCTTTTGAAAGTCCCTGCAATATTTGTCAAAGCTGTGACCGATTTAGTGGATGGTGAGAAGCCAACAGCTGAAGAGTTCCTGCAAAATTTGGCTGCAGTGACTGCTGCACTTGATACTGCAGTCACTCAAGTTGTTGATTTCATCAATGGAAAGCGCCTCTCTGAACTCTAAAATTCTGGGTCTTGACTTGATTTTTCTGGAAAAGACCAAAAAAAAAAATAAAAAAATTTCGGCTAGTTTCTCATAAAACTGAAGTTCCTATATGATTGTAACACCTGATTGTTATAGTTTTGGTGGTTGTATTTTATAGTTAGCCTGCATCAAATCTGATTAGACAACCTATATATTCGGTCTGGTGCACGGGCTCCTGCAGCAAAGTCTTAAGACAGAGATCTTTTTTGGTTCACTGTCAGTCGTAGCCAATAAAGACTTTGCCTGTGACGGGACGAAGATTAGGAAATATTTATGATAGCTGCCTACAGTCTGCAATAGAATTCTCTTAATCCTGTTTGGGATATGTTTTGCAATTAACAGATTGTCCGAAGGAATCGTGGCATTTTGTTAACAGACATACCTCTACATCTGTTACCAGCCATGTCGTAGTCTCAGGTTTTATACAAATAAGAAGGATTGAAGCGTATTAATGACTGATCGACTGAGCTCTGGCATAAAGAGAAGCAACGTACAACTTAAATGAGGCTGAGCTAGTTTCGTGGCAAGTGCCTTGGAAACTTCTTCAAAAGCGTACTTTTTAGAAACAATTTCTGAGACACAGTTTTTATCTAATCTAATTGGCCGCAAAATCCGAGAATATGACAACTTGGCTTCGTTTAATGGTGTTGGGATCCATGCAATGGAGAAAGGCAGTGTCTGACTGATATGCCTTATTGTAGAGCATGTTGTATGATCGTTGGTACAAATTATTCATAATCCAAGGTATTTGAGTGACCAACCATTTCTAGGGAATCTGATGTGATAGTTCACCAGTTCATTCCCAATTCTTCTCACTCACCAACAACATCGTCACATAACATTATATCTTGTGTTTTTGGCTCTACAGTACGGATAGGAACCCAATAGTCCTTGTGGTAATTAAATGGCCAGTTGCATTGATCAGTAGACAGATCAGGTGCTGCATAAATTCAAGCGGGCCTGCTGTCTAAGTGACATGTTCAACTTAATGCAGGCAGTTTGCTAATACTGTGACCAAAGAAAGAAACACAAGGACTTCACCCATCCGAATCAGGTCCCTTTTTATTTGCAATTTGTTCAGCCTTTCATTAAAATTTGATGATTAGTTGGAAGACAAAACAATGTGATATCTCGTGAGCAAGTATCTTCATCATCTAAAGTGCCTCTTCACCACACACCACACATCACAAGAAGCACTGCACACTCTTTCATTATATGTACACATATGATTATGTTCACCATGCGCCACCAACTCTCAACTCTACAACCAAAAGATATAAAATTCACTTGATTTTCAAGTCCTTTCTGATCCATTTCCAGATTTATCTAAACAAATCATGGGTTTCCATTTACCTGGTATTGTTCAAGCTAAGAAACTTCTTAGAAACTTCTGCAACCCAATCATCCACAATAGCATTTGACGTCCCAAAAGGGCATCTTGCAGTTTATGTTGGAGAGAACGAAAGAAAGAGATTTGTCATACCAGTGTCATACTTGAACCGCTCTTCATTTCAAGACTTGCTAAGTCTAGCTGAAGAAGAAATTGGATATGACCATCCAATGGGCGGGCTCACAATTTCCTTTAAAGAACACATCTACATTGATCTCATTTCTCGCATAGAAGAGCCATGAAAGAGGATACTAACAATTATCTGCAAATCCAGTTTTATAAAGTCAACATTTTTGAATATCCTTCAAAAAATTTTATTTTTCTTTTTCTTCCCTGAGGAGAGGAAATGAATTTCCCAGAAAGGAAAATGTATTTATTCTCACAACCAAAATGGTAGTAAATGCATCACTAAATGGAAAGTTATGTTCTTCAAGTTCAATTGGCTTACATTCTTATTCGTACCTATACTTTTCTTCAATTTAATTCTATAAGTAGTCCACCTTTCGAACACAGCTTATCAGATCATGTTGATGCTGCCCCAATACTAGCCAAGCAACATCATTTAGTGTATCATTGCCTGTTCATAGAGGAAAAGTTCATATTGATAATACTTGTTTACTGAACACGATTGCTCATCCTTACAGAACGAATACTCTGAGACATCGTACGTCTCTGTCCACTTCATCCTATTAGCTTTCAAGTGCCTTTCTTCCTCGTTTATTTCCTGAACCACCGATTGTGATTCTAACAGTTACTGTAAAATATTGACTGACAGAGAGGTCTTCCATGTTTAGTATACACCCTTCAATGAATTTCAAAATCAAGTTATTGGATATTTATTCCAAACACCCCATGATATGATTGTTTCATTCTGACAATTTGTTAGATATATATTTCAATTTCTTAGATGTGGATTAAAGAATGCCATTTTTTCCTGAAAAAGATCCTTCAACAGATTATATTCTCAGCATTTACATGTTAGCTGTTTACAGTTCCCTTGACAATATGCAATTGTGAGTTGTTAGATGGCTCTGAACTGTTTGATGGAAGTGCTTAAGTACTATACCATGTCAAATTCACAATATCGTTTCATCTCCCATACAAATCAAATGGGTCCCTGACATCGCAGCAGTAACAAGTAGCTTATTACGTCTCAAGTATTGTTGCTAACTTGTTAAGGTTGAACTGGAAGACAGCGCCATGTGATCCATCGAAACTCATGTCTACCCTAGGCCCCATTAGGTTGCCGTTCACCATTCATTTCACATGGATTTTCCCATACAAGTTGGTTCACAGGAGCAAGCAATATAAATCTTCACATCATCAAGTGTACAGTTTTTGCTCGTTCTGCAAGTTTTTTGTATCATCTTCTTGTTCATCCCCTTGAGATATAGACATACATATAATTTATGGGTTTCCATCCTCCCTGTATTGCTCACGTTAAGCGAATTCTTCGAGGATCACTCTTCGCAGCAGACCAAGATGCATCAATGGCTGTAGAAGTTCAGAATGGCCATTTTGCTTTGTATGTTGGAGAAAACCAAAACAAGAGATTTGTGATTTCGATATCATACTTAAATCACCCTTCATTCCAAGAACTGCTAAGTCAAGCTGAAGACGAATTCAGACTTGAAAATCCAATGGGTGGTCTTGCAATTCCCTGCAGAGAAGATGTGTTTGTGGATCTAATATCTAGTTTGAGTCGGTCATGAAAGAGTACTGCAGCATAATTCAGTACTAAACAATTTTGTGTAGCAGACATAACTAGAACTTTCTTTTTCTTTGAGGTGAGCCTTGGAAGATAGCTTTGTATATGAAAAGAAAGTGCATACAGTCTTACAATGTTACTAAATTCTCATTCAAATGATGTTCAGTACATAGTTTTGTTCCTTTAATCTGTTCAACAAATTTTTCATAATTTTTTTTCCTAAATCAGATCCTATTACTTGTTTCTTGAATTGGGATCTTGCAGTACAAAGATTCCCCCTAATTTTGAAGCTCTACCGTGGTGCATGATAACCAGCAGGCATAAAAGAAGGGGTAATTATAAAGTTTTCCAAAACAGCAGAGTTGTTTATTCTAATTGGATGCTATCTAAGCAACTTCAGGGCGTTGGATGGTATTGCTTAGAGATCTTACATAAGTTGATTGGAAAGTCTAGAGAAGATACATATATGATACAAGATCAATCAGAAATCACCATGTGCTCATTAACTCAAATAAGCTTTTGGCAGTTTGGTTGCAAGCGCCGTGAATTAAGATCACAAGTGATGTGAAATCTTTGTACCCCATTCTTTGTGTTAACCGTAAGTTTCGAGTTCCTTTGAACCACTGCAAAATGCCGTAGCAGGTTTTTCAAGTTCCAGAATGAAATTATGAGAAAAGAAGTGATATCTAAATAACCTATTAGAGAATGTGATATAGAATGCTGAAAACGTTCTAATGAAGCGTGCCAAGGCTTCTGCTATAGAATGCTGTGAGGTTATTCATTCTGTTTAATCATAATCTTTGCAGCGTTGCAAGATTGTTAACTGATAAGCCATTAATAATGAATCTGACGTGATGGACATATCCATTCATATTTTATAAAGCAATCACATCGTTAAAATCCCTTATCGTGGACATTGAAATGATCTGGTATGGATATTGACCTTCCCACTATGATCCATCCACAGTAGTTATTATGCTCTGTCAACAAAAAAAAAGAAAAAAAAAAAAAAAGTGGTCCACTGTTGAGTCTAATCATCACCATACAAAACCACATGTTAGGTCACTTTGTTGCTCCCACTCGGTTCATCACTTCTTCAAGTTCAGGCCCTAATTCTGACAGTCACTGGCTGAGGACATTATCACATGAACTAGCTTCTGTATTTGCTTTAATCAACGGACATTTCATATACACCATTTAAATTCAAGTGGACCTGTGTAGATTGTACTGTCAGTTTGACATATGAACAACTAGAAATAGACTGCAGAATGCAAATACCGGTGTATTACATAATTGGGAGGCAAGCCTTATGAACGTTTCTCATCAATACTCATGATTTCTTTCTCTCCACCGCTTATTTGAAAACTCTCCGTATAGCACTTGGCCTACATGTGTGAATGCCTAACTCAGGTTTTTCACCACCAATTTTCGAAGTCTTCTTTTACGTTAGAAGTTCTGCAAGTCCTTTGAAATAATCTTCTCGTTCTTCCACTTCAGATATAAATATCCATATAAAATCATGGGTTTCCATTACACTCTTCAAGGGTCATTCTTCACGATAAACCAAGATGTTTCAATAGGCACAAAAGCTCCCAACGGCCATTTTGCATGGTAGACTTATTAGTATCTTTGTTTTTCTCCCATGGAGTCATGGAAATTACATTTTTATGTAAATAGAAAAGTGAATGCGATGGCTAATTTTACCAAGCTTCTGTTTCAATTTGTGAATGTTGGTGAAAATGTAATAAAATAATAATTTTATTACAAATAAATACAAGAGCATAATGAAAATTATAAGGTTGAAGCGTGAATATCTCACTCTTTTTAAAGAGATTTGAACCCTCTACAGTTAGCAAAGCTTAAAAATTAATGTAGAAGAGAAAAATTTTGACATATTCAAAGCTTAAAAATTAATGTAGAAGAGAAAAATTTTGACATATTCCCTCTAAGATACAATAACCTAAACTCCTCTAAAAGAACACATCTCTCTAGCTAGTATATTCTTTTAAACAAAAGTTAAAAATATGTAAGTGCATAAGTAGAATAAATAATATTAGTTGTTTATATACCGTCTCCACCTTTTTATATTCTTAACTCATCATAAATCTCTACTAACTTAGATCTTTCATCTTTAATTTTTCATAACATAAATAAGATAAATAATATTAAAAAAAATGTAAGTCACAGGGCACACGAGTGTGCGTCCTGCTCTGCTTCGGCAAAACATGCCTGAAACTTACAGAATCCCGCTCTAAAACTTAACTAATCTGTAATCAAACAATCTCATGCATTCCTAGCACTTCAATTAACACACTTTAATTTCATCAATTATCCACAATCTCATCATAAAGCATCCAAAGCATCATTTTAAACGCATAAACATGCACATACACATAAAAAATGTCCAAGGGTGGAAATTCTCATTATCATCACCTCATTCTCATTATCATAGCATACAAATAAAACATATGAATCACAAATCATGTTGGAAACACATCATATATCATTCATCATCAGCACATGCTGGGAAACTCAAGGAAGAGGCAAGGAAATACTTACCTCTTGCCATGGATGCTCTAATCTTTCTCTCTAGCAAAAATCTTACTCTTTTGCTGGATTGAAAACTGCTGGTTGCTGCAAATCAACCCTAAGGTTGAGATTCTCTGAAAACAAAAGGAAACTTTGGCTGAAAATGGATGAGGATGGGTAAGGAAGCAATAAAAGTAAATTTCTCTCTCATTCCATAAGGGTGCACGGGAGTGTAGAAAAGAAAATGAAGATACTTCATTTCTTGCGCTTCGCATGAAAGAAACCTCCCAAGGAGGATCATGCGTAAACCACACTAGCTTTGGAAACTTACTGACTCATCATTAGACTCTTCTAACTTTCAATCTACTGTTAATTCTCACATCTAACCCCAAATTCTAACTAAAAAGACATTTCTAGTTTTGTGATGCTGTAGTGAGGCATATCATTTTAGCCATGTGGACGACATTTGTGTTGCGTTTTATATATTGAAATAGTTAAATGTAGTGAAATTGGATTGAGAATAATCCTTACCTTGGTTGAAATTGTGGAATTGGAAGTATTGAAAATTACTTTGTCTTGGACTAAAACGATTACCTAAACATTGACCTATTAATGGTAGACAAAGGATGGGTTAACTGGTGAGGTTTATTTGTAAGCCTTGAATGGGAATTGTGTTGTTTAGTTAAATTTATTGTAAGTTCTATCAGGTCACAAATAAGGAAATGTTCATTTTAAAGAGAATACTTTATCAAAATATTTATTAAAGCCAGACTTGAATGTTGTAGTTTCTAATGTTTTAGACTTGCTATAGACTCTGGTGGCCTTATGTCATCCTAGTGTTAGTTTGTACTAGAGGTTTGGGTTGTGATAGAAAACGAGTGATTCAAAAGCCTAAATTTATCTACGTATCCAATGCTACAACTTTCATGAAGACCACAAGTCCAAAAAAGGTCTTTTCATGCTCTAAAACCCTGTTGCAGTGTGACAACAAGCAAAACCTTAATTCAATTAGGACTCGTACTTTCTTCTAACCCTATATATAAATAAGGCTTAGAACTCAATACAGAAGGAGGACTTTGGGTGCTGGAAAACACTAACACTTTATTTTCATATTATTTTTCATGTGTTCTTCGATATACATGGCTAAATTTGTGTACTCATATTAAAGGAATTGAAACCATTAATGTATCTTGTGACACTTGTATTTATTGTATTTTTTTTTCAATTAAGTGTCTAATTTTCTTCTGTTTTGAATGTTTATGATTGATGAATGAGTTGATGAGGAGTACTTTATTCAATTTGTTTGTTTTTTCAATCAAATACTAATGTTGAGTTCAATTACCTAGTGATTGTTTATTTCATTATTCTATTGCTATGTTTCTAATTAATATTGAGTTTTCTAAGAAAACTTAGTTTAAATTGTTAAATTATTGCTAAGATGAGTTTACATTTAATTTCAATTGTTGAAGATGAATAGAAGATTCTGATTAATATTCCTAGTAATTAATGTTGTTTTTCAGACAAAGTCATTTAGGAATTAGGGTTTATTATTGAAGCTTTTTGTAATAGACTAATTAAAAAAAAAAAAAACGAAAAACTTTATGGCTGGTTCTCTTGTTTTTGGGTTAAATATTTAATTGTTTTAAAATGTCATGTGTCAATAAACAAGTTACAACGATGGTAGATATGACATTTCAATCAGAGTTTTCTTCATCTTCATAATTTTTATATTAATTTTTTGCCTTCTAATTTGCTTTTGCTATTTGATTCAGCTTTTAGATTTACATGAAACCCCTATTTTCATTATTTTGTTAATAAACATAGCACACTTAATTGTTTTGAATTTAATCATGAGTCTTTGTGTGATCGATCTCTATTACCATTATTTAGATAATTTGTAGAGTAAATTTATTTTTTTGATAGCTACCACAATACAATAGCTTAAAGGTAGAATTGTCATTTTAGATTCTGAATCCAAGGATAAAAGAAAGATTTGTAGATAGAAAGTAATTTTGAGAGAGTTCAGGGGTAGAAGAGTCTTATAAAAGCCTTTTATGGCTTGTACATGGATATTTTGAGAAGAATATTCCGTGCATGCAGCGAAGTGAGTGGAAATTGAGATTTCCACTGCACACATGACTGTGTGTCGGGTTAGTCAACTATATATTCCTTTTATTTTTCAGTTCGCACAGTTCCCAGCTTATTTCATCTTCTGCTCCTTTTTCTTCCCTCAGCTCCAGTGAACCTTAGGCTTGTTGAGAGAGATCCCCCAACAGGTCAACTCTAGATTAGAGATTCAAAAGCTCCTACAGAGAGAGATCCAGCTTCCACAGCGAGAGATAAGTGTTCCCTTACCTCTTTCATTGTGTTCAAAGCATGTTGTGTTGTTTTGAGCTTTTGAGAACCATTGTGTGCTTATATGAAGTTTTATCAGCATGCTTGAGCTTTGGGATGATGATTTATTGGATGATTGAGTGGCCAATTTCATGAATATATGTGTATATCTTTGTATACATGTGTTGTATGCTTTATGGATGATATGTGACGTGATTGAGATGAGTTTGTGATGATTATATGCATGCTAGTAACAACCTTGAGTGTGTATTATTGATTTGGTTGAGTTTAGAAGAAATTTGAGTGGGATTTTTGGGTTTCCAAACATATTCTGTAGAATTTTAGTTGAGCACACGACTGTGTACCTGAGGATGCATGCTCGTATGGCTTCATTTTTTCATGAACATGGCCTTGCATAGTACCCGTGTACGTATGAAAATCCAGACACACGCCCGTGTGGCTGTTACACATGCCCGTGCGTCCAGTCTCAATTCTACATGCTCATGTAGGTATGACACGAGAGGGTGTTGAGGCAGCTACACGCCTGTGTAGTGTAGGACACGGTCTTGTGCCTTATATGTATGTCCATGTGTTTGTACCACACACCCGTGTGGACAACCCAAGTTTGTTAAATGAATCTAGAAGCTAGCATGCCCAAGGACATGACCAGCACACGGTCTCTTATGCCTTTACACACGCCCATGTGCTTAGAGACATACACCTGTACACCTACAGAAAAACAGAAAAAGAATGTTAAAGCAAAGTTAAGCCATTTCTAAGCACACATAATTCAATAATAAGAAAATATAACATCATATCATGCATGATTATCAGCATAGATTATGACATATCATATCTGATGTTTTCATAAACGAATCCAAGGATCCAACAATATGATTTTAAGGTATAAATATAAGATGTTCTAGACATCAGTTAGGGGTAGATACGAGGGGGCATCTATGAGTTCGCACACCCGCTAAAGAGGGAAACCAGTGTCTACGAAAGAGGACATGATCGTTGACCAAGCTTGTTAGAGAGAGTGTTGGTTATGCATTAGTATTTTCAATATGATTGAACTCATATGGTCAAGGTGTCAAATCCTTATATTCATCAGTCTGACTAGCATAGCAGATATTTTCAGATACAATACTTTCTAATTCAGTTTTTTGTACATATTATATGTATATATTTAGGATCTTCAGATCATCGCTTTTATGTCAAAGAAAGAGTTTCCAAAAAAGCAAGAGCTTTCAAAAAATCAAGTCCAAGGGCAAGTTTTATGGCTTTTCAACATACACATGACATCAATATATACATTCCATGTCATGTATAGCATCTCATGAGAAATAGAGCAAAATAAGACAAAAAATAATACAAAAAACAGATACACTTTAGAGTATAAAAAGAATAAAGAAACAAGAAAACAATTAAACAAATTCACGTGACCAGTAACGTAGTTAGTCAAGGCTTGAGACCTGCTTGTATTAGAGATAGGAAACGTTTGCTAAGTGATTTTGTCACTCACATTTTCTTCCTTGTTTCCCTTTTATAGGTCAGTAAGTAGAAATGACTGAGTAAGAGTGAGATAACTGTTAGATTTTGGGAGATATGACTCGACAACAAATAGCATGTTTGGCTCACATGCTTTTATTTAGTTCTCATAGATATGTGTGTGTGTATTATGTTTTAGCATACACTTTATGAGTAGTATGTTTTATATATGAGTAGTCTAGGGATTTTACATACATGTTCAGTATTCTCCATTTATTATGACAGTAAATTATGTTTTTAGTTTTGTTTACACATAAATTTTAAATTCAGTAGTAGCAGCAACAGTAGTTTTTACTATAGAGATCTTTATCACAAATATATTTTATTTATGATTTATAGTATTTTTCTGCAATGCACAGTGACCTATGACTGGGGTCACTACACACAATAATAAAAAATTAACAAAGGTTAATAGCCATACAAATCTTTGCGACATTGACCTTCCTTCGTTTTACAATAATTGTTATAGCCGTTCTTCAACAGAACTTAGTACCTATGATTCTTATATGGGTAATTTTTCTTACCAGAAGATGAATGAGCATTCATATACTGAGTCTTGCGGTTTTACAATAGTAGGAAATCTTGAAAAGTCTTGAAACATTTACTGGGCCTTCACGACGTTAGCATTATTATTCCCTAGTAAGTGAGGAGTTTCTCGTAGACTGAACAGTTGTTGCAGTTCCTGCCTTTCAACCTTTACTTGGCCAGCCTTGATTGATTTGTCATCCATGCGAAACAATTTCAGCTATTATATTACTACAACAGTAATTTGGTTTGCGGAAAATGGTGTGCGGATTATGGTGCGGACAAGTTATAGGCCACAGTTCATATGCTGTTCACAAGGGCTTGTCTGGTATTATAGGCTGATGATATTGTTTGGAAAGACATGTAATTAAATGAAGTCGTATTCCAGCCTCCAGTTTTAATTTTATTTGTAGGCTTCTGCAAGAATCTAATGCTTTTTACAGCTTCCGGTTTTCTCCTTTAAAGTAGAAATATTTGGTATCTAGGTAGCATTAAAGTATTAGTCCATACCAGATCTCTTTAATTCTCACTGGGGTCCTTGTAGGTTGTTCAACTGAAATGGCTGGGGAAAATGTGTCCCACCAAGAAGATAGTCCTAGTCTACCATCAAATTCATGATCATAATTTGGAAGACAGGGCCATGTGATCCTTCATATGGCTATGTCTGTCACCAAAACTATCCAAATTCCTCTACACCACTTGCTCCGCATGTCAAAGACTCTGCTTGATCCTTTCACCTATATATACAAGTCCATTATGTCCTAAACAAACCAAGTCCTCAGCCTCATTTTCTCTAACAGGAAATCTTCCTCTTCTTTCTCCAAATCATTTGTGTTTACATCATCATCTAGCAATCCATTGACAACAATGGCTATTCGCTTGCCTGGAATTTTGCATGCTAAGCAGGTTCTTCGCCGATCAAATTTATTCTCAAATCATTCACCATCAGTACATGTTCCAAAAGGCTATCTTGCAGTTTATGTAGGAGAGAGCCAAAAGAAACGATTTGTAATTCCAATATCATTCTTAAATGAACCTGCATTTCAAGAATTGCTTTGCAAGGCAGAAGAAGAATTCGGGTTCAGTCATCCAATGGGAGGTCTGACAATTCCCTGTAAAGAAGACTTGTTCATTGATCTTACTTCTCGCTTGAGTGGCTGTTGATTTGCGACAATAGGATGTATTAGAATAGACAATTTTGTTCATTCTTGTACAATTTTTTTTCTTTTCGGTACAGAAGAAGTTTAAATGTAATCAATGCTAATTTCCAATTGAGCACAACAGTATCTCATTAAGCAACATTTAACTTAACTTCGAATTAGTTTATTGTTAACGTGTCTTCACTCAATTAAAAGACATGATTTTGAGAATTAATCAGGCAGGAAATTAAACTTCCTAGTGATTAAAAGGATAATATTATAGATAATCAAATTTGTGCAGTGTTTCTCGTAAAAATAAAAGTTTCCAGATCTTATATAATGTAACCAAGTATTTCAACTACATATTATTTTATCTGTTGAAAAATTTTGAATGAATTTAATTAAGAAGAAAGGTTGAAAAATTGAAAATGAAAGATTTAGAATTTGAAAGGTGAGATGTTTAGAAAATGAAAGGTTAAAGTTATAATATTTTATAAAACAAGTATTTCTATTTAACCTCCAAAATTTTTCTCTGTAACTTCTTAGTTGTTCTTTAAAATTTCTTGTATTAGAGTTCAAATTTGATTCAATTCATGAAATTTGAATAATGGTGTCTTCCATTGTTGTATCATAAGAAATGAAAGTTATTTGAATCTTTGTGCACGAGTGAAGAAGAAGGAGAAGAATCTATTAAAAGGCTACTGGATGTTATATGAGCCTCAATTTTCAACCTAAATTTGTTTTAAATTTCGTTTACCAGTTTTGCTTGTTATATTGAAGGTTCTTCTACTCCCAATCCTAAAATTAGAATTGTTATATTTTTATATATGTTGGTATTTTAATTTAATTGTTTATACATGATATATACTTATTTGTGGTCCCTAACATAAATTTTATTAACAATCTTAAAACTTATTTAACTTTATTAATTATTGTGTTTTATATCATTGTGAATTTTACTATTGATTTTACTGTGAAAAGCATTAGATTTTTGCTATCTCCAAAGGTTGTCATCCATATGCAATAATGCTTTTAAATGATGGCGGAGAAATTCGAATAATACGATTCAGAAAAATTATATACAAAGAGATTAAGTTTAACGTGGGACCATGTCTGATCTCTCTCGATCTTTTAGAAATTATCTATTGACTACCATTAAAAAATTTATGATTATAAAGTTTCCATTTGTTTTTAATAAAAAAAATATATATATATATATATATATGACATTTGGATCAAATTTGTGTTGCATCAATCTTTGTTTCCACTGGAATACTTCAATGGGATGAATTTCCAAGAGGTGGCAACAAAATGGTTTTTTTTTTTAATTTTTTGCAAGATTCTTGATTGGGGATGCCCTTAAGCTCATCAGTTATTTTGATGCTCAGGTTTTATTTTTCTTTTCGAAATTGTGTCATGAATGGCATGAAAATTTTGTTGTATAATGTCTATTCTTTGTTATGAGAATCTCTAGATTATAAATATAAAATTAAAGATGTCGAATCCAAAAAGATTGGTCGCGGGATAGTTCTTAGATTATAAAATGAAAGACTCTAAAGTTGTTATCAGTCAAGTGCAAGAGATTTAAGTGATACTACATAAGATTTATTCTGAAAGGATGGTTCTAAGTGAACCTTCCAAGTAGTTGTCATTATCGATAATATAACAAAAAAAGCTTTATCGATGTTTTTATAGACATTTAACAGTTTTTTTATAAACTGCTAACATCTATACTGATGTTTGCATAAATGTCATTGAATCCTACATCGATATAACTTCTATTAGTATTTATAAAAAACACTAGTAAATATACATAAAAACGCTGTTAAAAGGCATAATTTTTATCGATTTTTTTCCATCTTTTATCGATGTTTTCAACCATTTGTAAAAGTTGATTTTTTTTTTATCTTTCATTCGAATTTGTTCCTTATTTTACTAGCATTTGTTTCCATTTTTACCAACTTTTTTAAACATAGGTAAAAGTCTATTCCCTTCATAATACTATTTCCACCATAGTTTATGCTAAATATACGTATTTTTATCAACGTATATTATATCTTTTATTGGTGCTTATTTTACTTTATACCAATGTTTGTTCCATCTTTCACCAATATTTGTTTCATTTTTTACCAGCATTTATTATATCTTTATTAGTATTTATTTCAACTTGTTAAATCCCAAAAACAATATGACAAATAACCTAGAGGTGAATAGGTTAATTAAAAATTTATCAAGTTTAAAACGTTTTTTCTATTCTACCAACTCAAATATGCATATAATTCAAATTAAACACAACCAAGTAAATAAATAATATAAACACAAATTTAAAGAGAGTAAGGGAAAAGAAATACTCAGCCGATTTATAGTGGTTCGGAACTTCTCCACGCCTCCTACATCCACTACTTCAAGCAACCCTGCTTGAAGATTTTCCTTCCACTAACTTTAACCCAAAGTTACAATAGTTTTAATCCAAGAGATTTCGCCTTTAACACTAGTTTTGATACAAAGGATTGCACCCTTAACTTAGTTTTAATAAGGATTACGCCCCACACTAGTTTCACGGGATTGCGCCCAAGGGTTTGTGGAAATTACAATGGTTTTGGCTCACAAGGCTAATACAACAATTAAGCTCAAGGTTTCCCTCTAAAGGTTTACAAATATGTTTGTGAGAGAAATTTGGAGAAGGGTTTAGATAATGAAAGAATGGAAGTTGTAGTGCTAATTTTCTAACCCCTCAATCTTCAAATCATCTCCAATTTATAGGAAATTGGAAGAAGTAGCCGTTGGGATGATTTGAGAGCCGTTGGAGAGTTTCTGGAAAACTGCACGGGTGTGTCACTTTTCTTGCACGGTCGTGCTTCCCTTAATCTGTATTTTCAACGGTCATATTTGTGCTTGCACGGACGTGCATATCATCATCACACGGGCATGTGTCAATTTTCTTCCATCTGCTTTTGGATTCCAGAAGCATGTACGGATACACGCACGATCAATACACGGGAAACACACGATTGAATTTTTACCTTGCACACGAGCGTGTGTTTCTATTACACGACCGTGTGTTATTAATGCTCTTAATTTGTTTTTATTTGGCACGACAACATGACACGGGCGTGTAGAAATTTTCTTCATGGCACATGGGAGTATGCCTTATGTGTATGGTCATGTGCCCCATACACACGGGTGTGTGCCTTAAACACACGGGTGTGTGCCTCAAAACACATAGGTGTGTGCCTTATGCACATGGTCGTATGCCTCATGTGCATGGTCATGTGCCTTATAAACATGGTAGTGTGTCTCATGCACATGGTCATGTGCCTTCTTTAAGCAAATCTGAAGTGCAATAAAAGATAACACGATTGTGCGGTCTGATTAGACACGATCATGTATTAGATAATTTATGTAAAAAATAACTTTGATCCTTTTTGTAATATTCGATATATGCATGGATCGGTTAGATATATTAACATATGTTTTGCATCAATTCAAAATCCACAAGGGTTCAACAATCTCCCTCTTTTTGATTTGATGACAAAACTTATGTTAAAATGCATTTAAGCACAAAATATAAAATTTTATCAAAAATATTCATATTCATATTAAACACAAAAAAAAGAAAATATTCAATATTATTTTAACGTACCTAACACAACTTTTACTAGCATTTCTTAGCATTTTAGATTGCCATTACATATCAAGTACGTTTGAAACTGGTGGAAACACTAGAAAAAGTTTATAAAATGGAATTACAAGTTATGAAAAAAAATACAAATATGACTCAAACTCCACTATAGATTTAAATAAACGTCATTAAAACCTCCATTTAATTACTTTATTTTTTTTAATTAATTATTCTCTATAATTGATTATTTTTTGTATAAATTGAAAACTTTTCATTCCTCATGTTAAGGGTCATATATTGATTTAAAAGTGCTCACAATGGAACACACGTATCAATCAATGTTCAACATAACTCAACTAAGTTGTTTAGTAATCTAAACAATCAATGGAGAAGTTTATAATTAAAAATAATTCTTGTATGTCATTAAGAAATAAATATTTAATAAAGTACCTATAATGAACAAAAGTATCAATATAAGTGAAGAATATTCAAAAGGACTAATATATAGCAAATAACTAAACAATGTACAATAGTATCAGAACTTGTAATGAACTATAAAGAATCTTGTTTAAAATTCATTATTCCTGGATGATTATTAAAGGGCATGATTGATGTAGGCGACATGATAAAAATTGCTATCTAGAAAAAAAATTAAGGATGGAAGAAGAATGAAGCAAAATTCTTTTTTTTTTTATTAATCAAATTACAAAAAAATGTTTTCTCATTAATTAGCAAACAACGACATTCAATCTAATTCTGCTGGCACTCTAACTCATACCTAGTATAACAAACAAAATAATTAGCCAACATCAACAATTCATCTAATTCATTTGTTACTTAAACTCATACCTAGTACAACAAACACAATAATAAAACAAAATTCGTGTTCAATCTCATTTTTATATTACTCAAACTTAAATCTACTACAACAAATGCAATAAATATTCTATGTAGTCATTTTATCATAAAAGTTACACAAAAAATTGAATAACACATTAAGGAAATAGAGGAAGTGTAGAAATGTCAACCAAATAGAATACAAGTATCTAAAACAATCTTATATTTTATCATATATAAATTTACTTATTTTCATATGAAGACTGATGACTGTTACATAGATGGAGTACCTATTACAAACAAAAGGAAAAACATATATATTAATTATCATTTAAGTGAAAGTGCTACATGAAAATATCCAAGACACATTACCTCTCCATGTAATGACCCAAGGGGTAGAACTGTCATTTTAGGAAAGTTCAAGGGGTAGAAGAGTCTTTTGGAAGAACTTTGGGGCTTAGCTTTAGTTTCTGCGCAAAGGTGGGTGGAAATGGTTATTTTCCACTGGACACATGACCGTGTGCCTAGGACACACGACCGTGTGTCTGCCCTTTTAGCCGTGTATATGTTTTATTCTTCAGTTGCGTAGTTCCCAGCTTATTTTTCCAGTTTCCAGCTTATTTCTCTTCTTCTTCCCTCAGCTCCGATGAACCCTAGGCTTCTAGAGAGAAATCCCCCAATAGCCCAGCTTCAGATTAGAGATCCAGAAGCTTCCAGAGATAGAGGCCAAGCTTCCATGGCGCGAGGTAAGTGTTTTCCTTACCTCTTTCACTTGTTCAGAGCATATTGTTGTTTCCAGCTTATAAGAAATCTTTATGTGTGCTTATTGAGATGTTTCCAGCATGTTTGAGTTGTGTTATGATGGATGATGGCATGATTGAGTGGTTTTCCATGATTTACATGTGTATATACTGTTTCCAGATGATATATGCTTTATGTATGTTATATGGCGTGTTTGAGTTGATGAAATGATGATTATTTGCATGCCAGCAGCAATAGAAAGTGTTTATGGTTGACTATTTGGAGTGTGGAAGTGTTGGTGTGGGAATTTCTGGATTTTCAGACATGTTCTGTAGAATTTAAGTTGAGCACACGCCCGTGCGCCCGTGATGCACGCCCGTGTGGCCTCAATTCTGTATGGGACACGGTCGTGCAGACTGGTCGTGTACGTCTGAAGACCCAGACACACGTTCATGTGCCCGAGAACACACGTTCATGTGCCCGAAAACACACGCCCGTGTGCTTTCCCCAATTCCACACGCCCTTGTATGCGAGACACGGGAGGCTTGAGAAGACAGTCACACACCCGTGTAGTGTGTCACACGCTCGTGTAGTGTGATACACGCCCGTGTGCCCTTTGATACACGCGCGTGTGTTACACCACACGCCCATGTGTCCAGCCAAAGTTTCATGAAATCTTTCCAGAGCCTTGCATGCCCAGGGAGATGATGAGCACACGGTCCCGTGTACCTTGACACACGCCCGTGTACTTAAGAAAAAGTAGAAAAAGAATTGAAAAGAGAAATTAAGCCACTCTAAGCCAATTCTAAGCACACAGAACTCAGAAATAACATCAGAAAGCAGCATATCATGCATGATTATCAGTATTTAGCACGACATGACATATTAGATATTTTTAGACTGGATCCAAGGATCTAACAGCATGATTTTCAGATATACATATATGAATTTTCATATGTCAGATAGGAGTGGATACGAGGGGGCACCTGTGAGTTCGCACACCCGCTAGAGAGGGAAACCAACGTCCGTTAGAGAGGACATAGTCACTGACCAAGCTCGTTAGAGAGAGTGCTGGTTGTGCATCAGTAGATTCAGTAGGACTTTGAACTCACACGGCTAGGGTGTCGAATCCCTGTATTCATCAGTCTGGCCAGTATAGTAGATTTTCAGATATAGTACTTTTTGATACAATTTTTGGTATATACTATATGTATATATTCAGGATCTTCAGATCACAGTTTTATTATCAGAAAGAGTTTTCAAAAAAGATAGTTTTTTAGAAAAACAGGTCTGAGGGCAAGTTTTTACAGTTTTCAGCATATACATGACACCAGCATGTACATTTCATGTCATGTATAAATCTCATGAGATACAGACAGAAACAGATCAGTAATAGAACAGAACAGAACAGAACAGAAATATAACAGAATTCAGTAAAAATAACTCAGAAAATGGATATACTTCGGTATATCAAGAGAACTGAATAAGAAATTAGAACAGCAGAACCTCTTACGTGACGAGTCACGTAGTCAGTTAGTTTTGACCTGCGAGTGTTTGTGTTTGGAAACGCTTGCTGAGTGACTTTGTCACTCACTCCCTTCCCTGTTTCCTTTTACAGGTCAGTGATCCGAGTGGCTGAGCTGGAGCGAGACCGCTGCAAGATTTTAGGGATATGGCTCGGCGCAGCAGATAGCATGTTGGCTCGCATGCTTTTATTTCCTCATGTATATATGTGTGTATTTATGTATTGATATACACTGTATGACAGTATATTTTTATACATGAGTAGCCTGGGTTATCACGCTTACATTTCAGTATATTTTAAATTATTATTATACTGAATTTGGTTTACAGTTTCTTTTTATAAAGAAATTTTTCAGACAGCTGCAACAGTAGTTCTTTTTACTGTAGAGGTCCCCGTTTCAGGTATATTTTATTATTATATACAGTATTTTTTCACAGCGCACAGTAGCCTGAGGCGGGGGTCACTACAATGTTTGGTATTAGAGCTTTGCTTTGAGCCATTTAGCAAATTTTGAAAATCATTTTCAGAAAATGAGTTTTCACATGCATTATTTTTATAATTTGCATGAGCCGAGAGCCAGTATATCCCGGTAGTCGTCGCTCGCTTCCTCTTAGCGTAAGTATTTAAGTATAAGTTTCAGTTTATGTTTAATATTTATCCTCTATGCTATGATTTTCTCGATAGGAGATCCTAGTTACCTAGAGATGTGAGTGAGCAGAGTAGTGCTTCCATTAGACCTATGAGCACTAGTGACCTTAGGTGGTCCCAACACTCCAGAGTATCTCTTAGGCCAGAAGATGTCAAAGATATTGTCAGAAAAGTTATGAGAGAGGAACGACAGCCCCTAGAGAGGGATGAGACCCAAAAGCCTGTCAGAGGCAGAGCCCGTCAAGGGCAAGGTAGAGAGTACTATGATCAGAGACCAGAGGATTTTCAGCCACTAGAGTATCAGTATCAGAGACGTCAGAGTTCTGGGGTAGGTACAGCTGGTACTAGCGGTTCAAAGAGACTGCCTCTGATTTACAGTCTGCCAGGAGCCCATTAACCACCCAGATTTACTGGTTCCAGAGATCCTGCAGTCACAGAAGACTGGATTGAATCAGTTGAGAGTGTCATGGAGTTGTTCACCATGACAGACAGAGAGAAAGTGAGATATGCAGTTTATATGCTCAGAGGTGATGCGAGGGTATGGTGGAACCTCGTTAAGACTTCAGTAGATGTGTGCAGTCTGACTTGGGAAGATTTCAGAAGATTATTTGATGAGGAGTACCACAGTGCAGATATGATGCATGTCAAGGCTCAGGAATTTATAGAGTTGACTTAGGGCACAGGATCAGTAAAAGATTATGCCACCAGATTTAATCAGTTGGTGAGATTTGTGCCAGGCATGGCAGCCTCCAAAATCATCAAAGTTTAGAAGTTTGTACATGGGTTACACCTAGCGATAGCCAGAGACGTCATGACTGGATCGTCTCCTCCTCAGAGATTCAGTGATACCTTGGGAAGAGCTTTGAGATCTGAGGTTTACCTTCAGAGGATGGGTACGTTCAGTAGACTTGTAGAGAGGGCTCCAGATAGAGGTCCGAACAGAGCTGGTGACAGAGGAAAGAGACCCATGCAGTCCAAGAAATCAGGCAAAGGTAGAAAACAGAGGACAGAGCTACCACAATGTAGGACTTGTGGTAGGAGGCATTCAAGAGAGTGCTTAGTAGGGTAGAGTGTATGCTTCAAATGCAGACAGCTTGGTCATCGGGTGTCAGAGTGCCCAGTTCTTAGTGGTGGTCCTCCAGTCAGAGGTTTTCTTGATCCAGCAGGCAAAGGCACTGGAGCAGGCAGAGGTGGTCCCGGTGCACCTGGAGGAGGTGTTAGTCCTTCGAGTGGAGGTAGAGCCAGAGTCTTTGTAGTCAGGCGGGATCAGGCAGAGGTCGTGTCACATACAGTTATCGGTCAGTTGCTCTTCCTTAATACTCCTATTTATGTGTTGATTGATTGTGGTGCCACACACAGTTTCATATCTAGAGAGGTAGTAGAGAGTTTAGGGTTAATCCCTAGTGTGGCAGATAGGAGTATTTGTATAGAGATACCGGATGGTGGCATGGTTTTGAGTGA
>JAJEJH010000614.1:130259-198772 GCA_026122585.1 Anacardium occidentale
AAGGACACCTAAGGAGGTTAAGAGTTTTCTTGGTTTGGCTGGATATTATCGGAGATTTATCGAAGGTTTTTCCAGCATAGCGAGGCCATTGACAGCTTTGGCTCAGAGAGAGGTTCCTTTTGTGTGGACCGAGGTATGTGAGCAGAGATTTTAAGAGTTAAAGTAGAGTTTGACTAGCGCTCCAGTGTTGGCATTACCTTAGGAGGGTGTCGACTATGAGATTTATTCAGATGCGTCCCATCAGGGAATTGTAGCAGTCTTGATGTAGTAGGGTAGGGTAATTACCTATGCCTCTAGGCAATTAAAGGACTATGAGTTGAGATACCCTACGAATGATTTAGAGTTGGCTGCAGTGGTTTTTGCTTTGAAGATCTAGAGACATTACCTGTATGGTGTCAGATGCTGCATATTTTCAGATCATCAAAGTCTCAAGTATTTTTTCACTGAGAAAGAATTGAATATGAGACAGAGAAGATGGTTAGAGCTAGTAAAAGATTATGATTGCGAGATTAGCTATCATCTGGGTAGGGCTAATGTAGTAGCTGATGCCCTGAGCAGGAGAGTAGCTCTATCCATGATTTCAGTGCAGAGTCAGTTGCAGCATGAGATTGCCAGAGAAGATATTGAGATTGTGACAACTGGTTTCTCCAGACTTCAGATAGTGTCCACGCTCATGGATGATATCATAGTTGCTCAGATGTTAGATGTGTGGGTTCATAATATGATTCAGAGGGTCTATGAGGGCATAACGCCAGACTTTAAGATCAGAGACAAGATTCTGAGGTTCAGAGATAGAGTTTGTATGCCAGAGGACACAGATTTGAGACAGAGAATCTTGTCAGAGGCTCACAGTATAGTTTATTCAGCGCATCCTGGTAGTACCAAGATGTATCAAGATCTCAAAAGGGGATTTTGGTGGTCTGGTATGAAGAACGATATCTCAGAGTTCATTACCAGATGTTTGACTTGTTAGCAGGTCAAAGCGGAGCATTAGAGACCTTTTGGGTTGTTACAGCCATTGAGGATTCCTGAGTGGAAATGGGACAGTATCTCCATGGTTTCATTTCAGGACTTCTTAGAGTTCAACGTAGGTACAATAATATTTGGGTCATAGTTGATAGATTGACCAAATTCGCTCACTTCTTACCGATCAGAGAGGGTATGAGCACAGATCAGTTGGGTCGTTTGTATGTTAGAGAGGTGGTAAGATTACATGGGGTTCCTAGAGACATAGTATCAGACAGAGATTCGAGATTTTTGTCCACTTTCTGGGGTAGTCTACAGAGAGCATTGGGAACCAGGCTTCATTTTAGTTCAGTTTACCATCCGCAGACAGATGGTCAGACTGAGAGAGTCAACCAAATTCTTGAGGATATGTTGAGAGCCTGTTGCATGGATTTTCAGACTAGTTGGGCTGATTTGCTACCGTTGATGGAGTTCGCCTACAACAACAGCTATCAGTCTACGATCTAGATGGCACCTTTCGAGGCCTTATATGGTAGGAGGTGTTGATCACCATTGTATTGGGATGACATTGGTGACAGAGATTCGTTAGAATCAGCAGTGGGGCCTGAGATGACTCAGTTAATGATATAGCAGATCAGAGTTATCAGGCAGAGAATTCAACAGGCCTAGGATCGTTGGAAAAGCTATACAGATCTGAGGCGTAGGGACATAGAGTTTGAGATTGGAGACCATGTGTTTCTACGAGTTGCTCCCTACAGACGTGTCTTGAGATTTGGTAGAAAAGGTAAGTTGACTCTGAGATTCATCGGACCGTATCAAATTCTAGAGAAAGTAGGTAAAGTTGCATACAGACTCGCTCTTCTAGCCAGTTTAGACAAAATCTACAGTGTATTTCATGTCTCTCAGCTAAGGAAATATGTTAGTGATCCATCTCACGTGTTAGAGGTTCAAGATCTGGAGTTATCAGATGATTTGAGCTACCAAGAAGTTCCAGTTCAGATTTTAGACTACAAAGTGAAGAGACTGAGAAACAGAGAGATTCTCCTAGTTAAAGTTCTATGGAGAAGTCAGAGAATCGAGGAAACTACATGGGAAGTTGAGGCTGAGATGAGGAAAGATTCCCTGATTTGTTTAAGTAATTTCGAGGACGGAATTTTTATTAGAGGGGGAGAATTGTAATGACCCAAGGGGTAGAACTGTCATTTTAAGAAAGTTCAAGGGCTAGAAGAGTCTTTTAGAAGTCCTTTGCGGCTTAGCTTCAGTTTCTGCGTAAAGGTGGGTGGAAATAGCTATTTTCCACTGGACACACGACCGTGTGTCTGCCCTTTTAGTCGTGTATATGTTTTATTCTTCAGTTACGCAGTTCCTAACTTATTTTTCCAGTTTCCAGCTTATTTCTCTTCTTCTTCCCTCAGCTCCAGTGAACCCTAGGCTTTTAGAGAGAGATCCCCCAGTAGCCCAGCTTCATATTAGAGATCCAGAAGCTTTTAGAGATAGAGGCCAAGCTTCTATGGCGCGAGGTAAGTGTTTTCCTTACCTTTTTCGCTTGTTCAGAGCATATTGCTGTTTCTAGTTTATGAGAAATCTTTATGTATGCTTATTGAGATGTTTCCAGCATGTTTGAGTTGTGTTATGATGGATGATGGCATGATTGAGTGGTTTTCCATGATTTACATGCGTATATATTGTTTCCAGATGATATATGCTTTATGTATGTTAAATGGCGTGTTTGAGTTGATGAAATGATGATTATTTACGTGCTAGCAACAGTAGAAAGTGTTTATGGTTGATGATTTAGAGTGTAGAAGTGTTGGTGTGAGAATTTCTGGATTTCCAGACACGTTCTACAGAATTTAAGTTGAGCACACGCCCGTGCGCCCGTGATGCACGCTCGTGTGGCCTCAATTCTGCATGGGACACGGTCGTGCAGGCTGACCGTGTGCGTCTGAAGACCTAGACACACGCCCATGTGCTCGAGTACACATGCCCGTGTGCTTTCTCCTATTCCACACGCCCTTGTATGCGAGACACGGGAGGCTTGAGGAGGCAGCCACACGCCCGTGCAGTGTGATACACGCCCATGTGCCCTTTAATGCACGCCCGTGTATTATACCACACGCCCGTGTGTCCAGCCAAAGTTTCATGAAATCTTTCCAGAGCCTTGCACGCCCAGGGACACGATGAGCACAAATCTTTCCAGAGCCTTGCATGCCTAGGGACACGATGAGCACACAGTCCCGTGTGCCTTGACACACGCCTGTGCGCCCAGAAACACACGTCCGTGCACTTAAGAAAAAGCAAAAAAATAATTGAAAAGAGAAATTAAGCCACTCTAAGCCAATTCTAAGCACACAAAACTCAGAAATAATATCAGAAAACAACATATCATGCATGATTATCAACATTTAGCACGACATGTCATATTAGATATTTTCAGAATAGATCCAAGGATCCAACAACATGATTTTCAGATATACATATATGATTTTTCATATATCAAATAGAGGTGGATACGAGGGGGCACCTGTGAGTTCGCACACCCGCTAGAGAGGGAAACCAACGTCCGTTAGAGAAGACATGGTCACTGACCAAGCTCGTTAGAGAGAGTGCTGGTTGTGCATCAGTAGATTCAGTAGGACTTTGAACTAATACAGCCAGGGTGCCGAATCCCTGTATTCATCAGTCTGGCCAGCATAGTAGATTTTCAGATACAGTACTTTCTGATACAGTTTTCAGCATATACTATATGTATATATTTAGGATCTTCAAATCACAGTTTTATTATCAGAAATAATTTTCAGAAAAGATAGTTTTTCAAAAAAATAGGCCTGAGGGTAAGTTTTTACAGTTTTCAGCATATACATGACACCAGCATGTACATTTCATGTCATGTACAACATCTCATGAGATACAGACAGAAACAGATCAGTAATAGAACAGAACAGAACAGAAATATAACAAAATTCAGTAAAAATAACTCAGAAAAGGGATATACTTCGGTATATCAAGAGAACTGAATAAGAAATCAGAACAGTAGAACCTCTTACGTGACGAGTCACATAGTCAGTTAGTTTTGACCTGCGAGTGTTTGTGTTTGGAAACGCTTGCTGAGTGACTTTGTCACTCACTCCCTTCCCTGTTTCCTTTTGCAGGTCAGTGATCCGAGTGGCTGAGCTGGAGCGAGACCGCTGCAAGATTTTGGAGATATGGCTCGGCGCAGCAGATAGCATGTTGGCTTGCATGCTTTTATTTCCTCATGTATATATGTGTGTATTTATGTATTGATATACATTGTATGACAATATATTTTTATACATGAGTAGTCTGGGTTATCACGCTTACATTTCAGTATATTTTAAAATTATTATTATACTGAATTTGGTTTACAGTTTCTTTTTATAAAGAAATTTTTCAGACAGCTGCAGCAATAGTTCTTTTTACTGTAGAGGTCCCCGTCTCAGGTATATTTTTTTATTATATACAGTATTTTTCCGCAGCGTACAGTAGCCTGGGGCGGGGGTCGCTATACTCCACTGGTTGGCTGACTATCTTCAGCAAGTAGTATGCCCAAAGATGACATAATCAAAGATAATTGAGATTTCAATGTGTTCATATCATTACTATAGCATTCCTCCATTCTTCTTAGTTGATTTTTCGTCTATTATACTTTTTGATTGGTTGAAAGGCCTCCTAAGTGATGAAAATATGATGATAATGCCCTAAATCTAGTAAGAGTGGGACCTAATCTTAAACCATACACCCAATCATGTCTTTTCGGTTTTGTCACTTGTGCATATACATCATCCTCCATAATAGTAACATTCGCATAAGATTTTTGTGCAAAATTTTGAAATGTGTTCATATTCTCTTAAATTAGTTCTAAACTCGATATGAAAGACAATAATTTATTAATTGAACTTTATTTGTCTTAAAAGAAGATATAAAAGTTAAATAATTTAGTTTATTTAAGAATAAAATTTAGGAACATTACTCAATATTACATAAAAAAAAGTAAACTTACAATTTTTTTCACAAAATCCTAATCAATTAGTCTTCTATCTTTACATCTCCTATGGGTTGCTATAAAAATTTTGGCTCATGATAGCTCTTCTTCACTAGTTGTCTATCCATTACAATTAAAAAAATACACTACCTGTAGTATTTGCTTATAATAATACTTTTATCAATTAATAATTACATCTTAACTTACCATTTCATCTATTAATCAAGCAATGCTTTTTGTGCCTCTAGTATTTTGTGCCTCTAGTATATGACCTTTCTTAAGCCGTATGAGTTATCCCTCTTGTTCCACTATGTCTCTAAGTCCAAAAAAGTTGCTCAAGAAAAATAAAAATTAGTGTTTAATTAACTAGTTTTATTATAATACTAACAGGCAAAATAAACCATCATACCTTCCTTGTTTTGAAGCAATCCATTTATCCTTGGGTATTTGCTTTTGTTTGTTGTTTAAAAAGTTATCCAAATTTGTGTACTTTCAAAGTATTTTGATTTTAGCTCATACTTATAGTCTTTCCATTTCTTTCTCAATGATTGTAACACCTATTAGTTCTCTTCCAATGGAAATGAAGATCTTGTCTATAAAAAAGGTTGCCATTAGATTCAAACTTAGCCACAAAGATAAATAATATGATAACTAGAGTTTTAATAAATTTATTTTTACTTTAATAATAGCAAGCAACTTAGCCTTCTTTGATTAAAGAATTTTCGTCAAATCCAAAATACAAATGGGAATTAATTTTGGATTCTATGCTATAGTTCTTAAAAAACTAGCAAACACACGTGCTTCTTGTCCAATTCCTTGGTTGTGATTATTAAATTGTACTATCACCTTTTCCTGTTTTGGCATGTTCCAAACATTAACCAGCAAAGTATGTCTTTATACTTCTTTTTTATTGTTGGGAAGGACTTAAGAAATTAAAACCAAATGATAATAATGATAATTGATAATCAAACTGAATAAATATCAATATAAAATGATATCGTACCAATTATATTTGATGGGCTCTCTTGGATAGGATCAAATTGGCCAACTACATTTGGTTAGGGTGAATTATTATGTTGTGATCTATGAGATGACTCACCCAAAAACAATCAGCACAAATTTGTTTTCCTCGACATTTTTGTTTGTAATTTGAAAGGAAAAATTCTTATTATTCAAAAATTCATATATATATATATATATATATATATACACACATATCAACAAGTGCATTACAACTTATGTTTCAAGAATAAAATAAACATTAACATAAAGTAAGGTAAATGCAATTCAAATCTATTGCCATTATCAAATGTGAGCTTCACCTTAATTAGCACTAATGATATCATCATCTTGTATGTTTTGGTCATTAAGCATATCAATAAAAATGTCATCTACATCATTCGTAACCAAAAGAAAGTGATCATTGTTTGTCTTAACCTGATTTTCTAAATTGAAAATAATAGAAATTTTGTCAACCACATTCCTGTCAATATTCCTATAAAAAACTCGTATCCACATCAAAAGTATCTCTAGGATTTATCGGTAAAGGAGTGACCATTCATGATCTCTTTAATCTTGGATGAACATAACTTATTGAGTTTGGAATGCAAAAACAAAAGGTTCATCAAGTATATGATCACCCATGTAAATTAGGTGAGAAAACCTAATTAGTGTAAATCCTAAGGCGTTACATTTTTTTCCTCTACCATGAGTCACACTAACCTAATCACATCTAAATAAAACAGTCTTAAATGTATCATAGTAGTTTAGCTTAATAATATCAATCAATACACCATAGTAAGCCACATCTCTTAAAACTATCTTGAATCACTAATACTTTATAGCTTTGAGTTTTTACAACCACTGTAACTCCATTGTTTTTTGTATTTATGTCTCTTTCATATTCTTGTATCCAAAATCTATATCAATTATGTAGATCAAAAGTTTTAAATCTCCTTGTTATATAATTTGGATCCTTAGCCTAAATTCAATATAAAGAAAACAACGTTGTCTTAGAATATATATGTGTGTGTGTGTGTGTGTATGTGTGTGTTATAATTTACATTTAAAATGATGTCATAATAATTAATATTACTTAGCCATTCTTTGAACCATGTATGGAAAGTTTCATTATATAAGCGATTTACCTCATGTTGAGTTAGGTGTCATTGTAGATGAAGTCTTTTGATAGCTCTAATATGTTCTTTGTAATTTACAAACATGTAAATCAAATTTCATCACATGGCATTATTATTTTTATGCATATGTTTGTTATTTACTCTTTATAATTTTGAACTATATTTGAATCACAGATGAAAAGGACATAAGATTGTGCTTATACCCATATTTTTTCATCCATAAAAAAACCTAACACTACCATATGGTTTTCCAACATTTAGGAATAGAAGTGATTTTGACTCTATATCATAACTAACATTTCTTTACTTTGACTTGATTTGTTCTCTTTTAGATATCGAGAGCAAAATGTTAAACACCTTCTAGCAAAGTATGTTTTAACTATCAAACCCTATAGTCGTACAATAACAAGTTAATTTATTTGTGTCTATTACCTTTCAATTGGATACATGCATTAGCCCATTGAGTCTAGCTTTTGTTGCCACATGAACAACTAAATGCATCATTATTGTGAAAATGCTAGTGGTAAATTTTTTTTCATCTTGTAAAGTATTAACATAACCTTCACTTCAAGTTGTTTAAGATCACAAATCCAAGGGACTTAACACATAAGACCTGAAAAAAGTTAGACAGTTTAATCAAAATCAAACTAACTTTAATAGGCAATGTTCCATGTAATGCAAAGAAAGAAGTTATTGCATTAAAACATAGAAATCATGAGTTTTAAGACTAGATAATTTGTGTTGCTTGCAAACACATTGTGAGATGTTTGATGCATAACCATCTAGAAATTTCAAATTCTCCAAAACTTCATTAAAGATTTTCTTCTCATGTAGCATCATAGTATAACATTTAGGAGGCAAATATGTTTTTTTTTATACCCGTTGTTGAGGCCATAACTCATTTCTTATATTTATCTCTTGCAAGTCATCACCACATTGTCACAAACATTTAGTATTTAGTATTGTATTCTTTGACTTCTTATCAATATTTTGTATTGTGTTCACTACATTGTCATAAATATTTTTCTTTATATACATCATATCAAGGTTATGTCTTATTAAATTGTACCTTCAACATGATAATTAGAAAAGGATACCTTTTTTGATTTTCCATGCTTTTGGTTTAACCCTAGTAACTTCCTTATTTATCTTCTTATAGGTGAACTTGATATCTTTTAATTAATCCTAAATGTTTAAACTAGAAGGTGAAACAGGACTATATCTTAATTTAGTTGTCCTTTCAAATGATTTTGCATCAAATCAAAACTTATGACTGATTTTCAAAAAAGGTCAATGACCCAATAAAGCACACCTTTTACTATTGCTTAATCGCTTAAAGTCTATCTTTATATTACAACAAAGACATGCAAAACAACTATAAGTGTTCCAACCAAATAGACTACTATAAACTAGAAAATCATTTATAGTCCATATAATTATTACATGCAATTAAAAATTTTCTTTAGATGAAGCATCAAAGTATCCATCCTTACCTCCTACAATTCATTTAATTCTTTGATAAACGGTTGTAAGTAAACATCAATATCATTTATAGGTCTAAATGGTCCAATAATTAATAATGAAAGCATATAAAATTGTTGTTTCATGCACAACCATGGTGGTAAGTGATAGGACACTAAAATAATTGGTCATGTGCTATAAGTATCTTGTATTGTACCAAATGAATTAAAGTCATCGCTAGCTAAATCCAATCTAACATTTTGAAGCAATTTAGGGTATCTAAAGTAAAAGCTTTTCTATGCTTCTAAGTAAGTCAAATGGCTCAAAATACCATCCTTAGTATGGTGTTTGTCATGTCATGTCATCAAATTTGAAGCTTTAGGAGATATGAATAATCTCTGAAGCTTAAGTTTCAAAGGAAAATATCATAACACCTTTGTTGGAATTCTCATTCTCTTCATAAAATTTAAACTTGTTGTAGCGTTACAAGAATCATTCTTAGAAGTTCTCCAATAAGAAGCCTCATAAACTAAGCGTACGTCATCATAAGTATTTTCTTTCCAAAAAAGCAAACAATCATTAGGACAAACATCAATTTTATCATACTTAAGATCTAATGCATTAATAATCTTTTTTGTTTCATAGAAAGATTTTGGTAATGTCTCACCCTTTGAAAAAAACATTTTCTAAAAGCTCAATCAAATCACTAACCAATTCATTAGACTAACCATAATGATATTTTAAATTATAGAGATGCACTATAAAAGAAAGTTTATTAAAATTTTTGTACTTAAGATATAATTCGATGCATTAGATTTAATACTAACTTCCTAGCAAGTGTACTAGGCCCAAGTAATAATGAAAAAAATACTTTGAGTTGTCGTATCCATAAGATTACGTAAGCAAGTACCAAGGAAGTATTATCTCTAACTTTATCTAGATGAACAAATTCAAGTCAAAAGTAAATATAAAACTAAAATAAGAACAGAAGCAAAGCAATGAATCACTTAACACAATCAATTCAAAAGGATGAACAATATGAGAGAAGATATTAAGACTTTGGATTCATTAACCACTTCAAGGTAGGCTTTTTACATGATTGAAGATGTTATGTTATTCATGTAACAATGAAACTCCCTAATTTAATCAATATTCTTTCTCAAGCAATATTAATCTCATTTTAAAATCTAATAACCTAGATATCTCTGTATAAAATTAATTAGATAAAAATAAATTAACGCTCAATGAAATCTAGTAGCTTTCAACACAAGTTTGTTGTGCCTATAACTATTGTACATATCAATTCATATATCTCTATATTTAATTGATATACAGTTTGTATTATCATAGCTTTTATGCAGTATCATCTCTTGGTCTTAATTGCATAATAGAAATCCTATTAAAATTTGATTAGGTTTCTAACAGACATTAAGTTCAAAACACAAAGTTATCATAAAATAACATATTCTTCAATCTCAACCAAGAAAAACTACGAATTTATGAATTAGCTAACCCTAGTCTTAGTAACGAAGTTTAAGTCATTATATAAAAAGAATAGTCACACAAATTCAAGAAAAGAGACATTGAGTTTAAAGATAAAAACCAGTTGGAATCCTTGAATTTTTATTGAAATCTTCTCCAAATCATAATCTTTAATGTTAAATTCAATTGAGTCTTGAAACAATATCAATAAAATCCCAAAAGACTATGAAAAATCTCTCTCAAAAAGTTCCAAGTCGACACTGCCTTTCTAAGTAAGTATTCAATATAGAAAGTTTAGGGATAGGAACAAAGTTAAAAAACACAAAACTCTTTTAAACAGCATTGCATTTTGGCCTAACATTGTAGTCTGGAGCTTGTGCTTACTTTGTAAAAGATTTGTGTTGAGCATGATACAACTTGGTATTTTTTCTTTTTTGTGCAAACAATGAAGTTGTACAATTTCTAGATTGCTTCCTTCCTCCCGTGTTATGGCCTAGTGTCATAGCCTATAGCTACTAGACAACATGCATACCTCGCATCCTGACTTAACATTGTAACATCGAGGTTATTTGGTGATTTTTGCTTCCATGCCTCAGTTCCTTGCTTTAGTCATGACTTTTCATCTTGAGCAGCCTCCTTTGTCATCACTTTCACTCAAAAACATGGAATAATCCTACAAAACTCAAAAAATATCGCATGATCACAAATTTATTCAAATCAAGGGCAAAATTGCTACTCTCAAATTGGGATTGGGTTGGGAAAGTAGCTTGATACTCAACTTTTTCGTACATTGTGATCATCAAAATTTTGGTTTTGTTTTCAATTAGGACATTTTTTTCAATAATCAAACATAACTCAAAAGACGGGTAAGTTTCTTGAGAATTTTTTTTTTCTTTGCTCTTATTCTAGATTTAGTTTTTCAATTTAATAATCATCGTCTATGATTATTCGAATTTTAAATTTTTTAAATTTCATTTAATGCTACATTTATATGCTATCTATTAGTGGCCATATGTATGTATGTATGTATGTATGTATCAAATTTCATGAAGATAGTTTCTTAATTTGAAAGACTTATACTAATTTGGTAGTGTCATGTCATGAGGAGGCTAAGTGTTTGCTTTCCAAGGACTTGTTTTGTTTTTATTTGGTTAATGATTTAATAACATTGGATTTTAACGTTAAAAATAGATTTGTGGTGTGTGAGATTAGTTTTTTTTTGGGTGTCTACCATTTGCTTGATAAAATTCCTCAGCCACCTGTACTCCACTATTCTACACTTTTCATGTCTATCAAATTTTTTTCAAAGCCCTTCTAGCTTGTTTTATAGAGATATAACCTAAGTGCTAATTAAAATCAACATTCCTTGGGAACATATATATGCACAAAACGTTTGAAGTGTATGAAACTAGAAATATAGGAATTCTTTGAAATTTAGCCACTAAGAACATATATATGTTCACAATGGCTATTACATATGGTAATATGTTTGTCTTAAAGCCATGGGAAAGGGATCCAAGTAAATTTGCCTTTTTATTATTGTGTTATAAAAAGAAAATTTAGCTTATCTGCCTTAAATTGAGTTAAATATTAACATAACCTAGATCGTCAAAATCCTTGGCTGGAATTTAACCTTGAATGATATATTTTGGTGGTATCTAATGGCTAACAATATGCCTGAGTGTGCAAACAATCATAGTTTCATATTCATGTTGACTAATTGGCCATATGTTAATATTAATATGCCTTGAATGATATATTTTAAGTGTGTTTTAAATAGTATTGAATATTAATTAATATAGTTCAGATCCATGTTTGCCAATTGGCCACATGTTAGAGTCATTGTTTATATTAGTTGAATTTAAATGAAGTTATGTTTATGTTTATTTTATGTCTGTGGTTGTGGTTGGCTATGTTTCATCCAAATGCCTTAAATGTGACTAGGTGTTTTGGAGCTTAAATATTGATGTTAGACTCTTACTCATTTTAAACTCTTTGGTTTGGTGGTTACTTGAAACTGTCCACAACATTATTATTTAACTTGTGATTACTGTCAATATTATGTCAATTTTAAAGCATAAGAAAAGTATAGTTTGGCTTGCCCACATTGGTTTCTTAAATCCATGCCTAGGCTAACCTCAAAGGTAGCTAAACCATTTCATGCTTGGCAATGATAACCATTACAGAAAACAACCTACAGAGAGCTTATGAAACTACAACCTAGTAGTAGTTGAATTTGATAGACTTGACCTTTCTTCACTTAAGCAACCCTAACTTCCTATAGAAAACTTCAATTTACAAATTGTTTAAAGCGTATGAAACTACACACATCAAGCTTAGAAATTTTTCTTTGTTTTAATCTTAGATTTGTATTCTACCCAATCATTACGGTTTTACATTTCAAGTTGACCCATTAGTAGCTAAAATTGATAGACTTGACCTTCCTTCACTTAAACAACCCTAACTTCCTATTGAAAACTCCAATTCACAAACCATTTGAAGCATATGAAACTACACATAAAGAGCTTGAAATCATTTCTATTTTAAATATTTTATTATACCCAGTCATTACAGTTTTAAATTTCAAGTTATTGACAGATTGACTCCTACTAAAATTTAGAAAATCAACTTATAAACTTTTCATACTTCATACAGTGGTTACTTTTCTTCTCTTCTTTTTAAATCAACATATAAATTATTTTATTATAAAAGCAAGATTACACATTGATTAATAAATATGGTTATGTTAACATATTATTATGGGCACTACTAGGCAACCACCTATTAGAAGTTGTTGGTGTTGTTCAGTGGTATAAAACAAGTACTGGACCATTAGATATAGAAAATGATCTTGAAGAAATAAGCATGTCCATTTTTGAAAAGGCATGTATTATGCAAGGCTATTTTTTCTAATTAGAAATTTGTTATGCATAATTTGACTTGTAATTTGAGGCTATAATATTGAATTATTTTAAAAATTGTTTTAGGAATTTCTCTTATCAATAGGAGTTGTTGGGTTTTATATTGTTGCAAATTATACTCTTGTGACTCATGATAGTAAATTAGGTGAACCAATGTTTGTTATATTAGAAGACATAGCTAAGAGTAAGTATATGCTATTTAAGTTTTAATTTGGTTTATATATATTTATATCTATTTTAATCCTTCTTATTTTCTAAATTCTTATAGGTGAAATTTATATTCAAAATAAGAAAGTTAGAGGAAAAATTAGAATAAGAAAGCAACTGCCCTCAAAAATAGAGAAATATTTCCAATTATATTTTATAACAATCGAACAGTGGGTAAGAATCATCAATTATGGTCAAGCCACTTGGGAAGAATTATGCATGATCAAACCATTTTCCAATAAAAGTAAAATCTTGAAAAGAAATTGGAAAAAATGAGAAAATCACATGTGGGAAGTAGCTAAGGTAAATTATCCATTTTACTCTATCTTTTATTTAGAGAAAAATTCATGATTTTAGATTTTGGTTTCTAGTGATTTCAATACTATTATTTGTTATTTTTATAGGAAAAAAGTTATTAACTTACCATGAAGGAGTTTTTTCATATTATTAGTCTCTAATCAAATTTACTAATTATACATTATTTTTAATAGAATAAATTTGAGAATCCTAATATTGAGTTGTGTCGCAACGACACCTTGGAACATATGAATGTCTCATAGGTCAATTAGAGATCAAGTTTAAATAGAAAATATGTTAGACCTTGCAAAACTATAGCTGAGGCTTTGAAAAATAAGTCAGAGGGTATGGGGAAGGAAGATTGGGAATGGCTTCTAACAAACATATGTATTATACTCATAAACCTTTTACATGAGATTCATGGTGAACCTAATTAATTAATAAAAATATTGATTATTGGTTATACATAATTTTGTGGTTTCTATAAAGTTTATTTTGTAGTATAGATTGGTTGCTTTAGATGAATTTTGAACATTATAGACTATTAATTATGAATGCTAAAATAGGACCAATTTATTAACTTGTTAGCGTTTTAACTAGGTTTGGTAGTAAAAGATTGATATGTATTGATGAAGTTGTGTCTATTCTTGGATTCTTCTTGGTAGTGAAGAATTAAAATGCATTGATAGGTGTCAGTTTATATATTTATATAAGTAATAATATAACCAGAAGCATTGAATTTAATTGAGAAAGTTAATCCAAACTAAAGCTCTACTATTTCTATCCTATGTTTCATTGCTATTATTTTGCCTTTCTTGTTTACATTTTTGTATAAAAGTTTTGTTGACTTGTTTTTTTCTTAACTGTTTATAGGTATTTGAAGATACAAGTTAAGTGAGGAATGCTTGGTATTGGTTTTGACTAATACATAGATTCTTGTGACACTAGTAACCATATTTTTATTTTGATTATAGGGAAAGATTAAGATAATATGAACCACATAGTTTTTTTTATGATGATTAATCATATTAAAGCTCTTATGATGATTCCAATTAGCAGATTATTAATTTCAATGATTATATTTTGCTTATATTTTTTTTACTAAATTAATTAAGAATTAAATTTTTATAATTAGCATCATTTTTACCATATTACAAAACTCTATTGTTATTTCAATGACAAATAAATTAAATATGACTATAGCGACACTAATGTTTACTATTTTTACAATTTTTAAGAACAAAAAAATCACCCGACAATAGCAAGAATATCTATCATTCATAATATCTTTAATGACTAGTAAATATAGTTAAAATGACGGAAATATCCATTATTAATAATATATTTAGTGATCGGTAAAAATTGAAATAACGATGACAATATTAATCAGTGCTATTATGTCTAGTGATATGCAAATATGATTATAACGATGGTAATATTTATCGCTAATATTATGTTTAGTAATAGTTAGTGACTGGTAGATATTGTTATAACGACGAGAATATTCATTATTGATATTATGTTTAGTGACTCTTAGGTATTGCTATAACAATGAGAATAATCACCATTATTACTATTTTTAATGATCATAATCAATGTTATAGTGATAGAAATAATAGTTGTTATTACTATTTTTAATGATGAGATTTATGCCCCTCATTATTTGTATTAATGATGGGATTTTCTTTCTGTCATTTATACTTTTAACGGCAGAGGCTTTAACAATGGGCGACGACGAGATTTTTCTTGTCACTAAGATGCTTTAAGGATGAAAATTTTACTTTTAATGACAATGTCTCCTCTCGTGAATGGTATTTTCTTTTGTAGTGCTCATTATTTATCTCTATAGATCCTCTAGGATAAGCTTTAATGACTATGAAAGGGCCAATCCCTTGAACTCTTAACTTTCTAAGGAAGGGTTAACATCAGGCATTAAAGAGGAGTTCTTTTTGGTCAACATCGAGTTTATTCTTTGTAGGTTGTTAATCTTGCCCTTTTTTTTTTTTTTACTTGTCTTTGTCATTTCGAGCTTTGTCATTCCTAAGATCTATTATTCCTTTGATCAGTACCACTTTATGGCATGTCTTTTTTCAGTAGAGAGATATATGACTTTATACACTTTGAAGGTTACTATCTCATCATTAACTCTTAATTTCACTATTCCTTCGCTCTTATCAATTAGTATCCATTTAGTAGCCAAGAATGGTCTTTTAAAAGTTGAAGGCATTTTGATATCTTTTTCTATGTCCAACATAAAAAATATATGGGAAATATAAATTTGTTAACCTTTACTAATACTTCTTCTATAATACCTCTTGGGCCAATCGTCGGGATATTATGATAGATTATAGTTCTTTAAGTCTTAATTTTCTAAAAATAAATTAGGCCATCAAGTGAATGCTAGCACCTAAATCACATAGAACTTCCAAAAATAAAATAGAGTCTATTGTGTAAGGAATCAAAAAACTCCCTGGAGCTTTAAGCTTTAAAGGGAATTTATTTTGTAAGATGGCTAAACATTAATTTGTAAACTTAACCGTTTCATTCTCTTCTAACCTCCTCTTATTTACTAAAATTTCTTTTAAAAAATTTATATAACTTAGCATCTGGAATAAGGCATCTACAAAAGGTATGATGGTGTGTAGTGTTTTAAAGATATCCAAAAATTTAGCAAATTGTTTGTCTAGCTGCTTTTTTTATTTACAAGAGGAAAATATGGCTAGACTTTAATTGGCTTTAAAACAGCTTTCTTTGTAACTGGTTTATCTTGTTGCTTTGTTAATGCTTTTTATTCTTCTTGACCCTTAATTTCCTTCCCGCTTATTAATGAAATGGCATTTGCTTGCTCTTTACACATTTTCCATTTTGGCACCCATACATGTGTAACTATAAGCCTTCTCTTTAATCTCTTCTTGTTGTTATGACTCTATTATATTTAGTTGAGGTTCTTCTATGATGGTTTCTCTTCTTAAGGTGATGATTATAGCCTACTCTTTAATATTCCATTCAATGTTACTTAGTAAGGTCCTTTGTGCTCTCCCAAAAACTATATTCACCAACTAGCCTATCTATACCTCAAAATTTCTAATTGATGCCTCTTGGTTCTAAAATCTTATTTCAATACGATATATAAACTTTGTCTCGAGGTTTTCTATATTAGACTTCTTTTTTTTAGTTTAAAATCCTAGCAATGGTTGCTTGATTAGATTTTGATTATTTTATGAGAACTTTAGATGATTTTTTGATCTAAGATTATATGTGTTTGAATATGGACCATTCTATTGAGGCTTACCAAAATTTCCCATATAGTTAGTATTTTTAGATAAGTTATAGTATAGGTTACTTGTTTGGCAATCGATGCTTGCATGACCCCCTTTATGTAAATCACAAATCACACTCTTTATGTGCATGACTATTATGGTGTCTATTTTTTTTGCTTAGTGCTTCTATTTAGGCGGCCAAGGCATTGATCGAATCCACCTTATGTACTTTTATAGCTCTCTTTGGTATTCAATCATTTTACTATTGATAATTGTTAAAAGTCATCTTATCAAGCAACTCAAATGCTTGTTTTAGTTTTCTTTTTTTATAAAGTTGCCCTTACAATTGCATCAACCAAGGTATGAATAGCAAGTATTAGATCACTGTAAAAAGTATGTACTTGAAACCATATAGGTAGGTCATGGTATGGACATTTGTGAAACAATTATTTGTATCTTTTCCATGCTTCATATAGCGATTTTACATCAAATTGCATGAAAATTGTCATGTTATTATGTAGTTTGGCAGTCTTTGATAGAGGGAAAAACTTGGTTAATAATCTCTATGTCATGTTATCCCAAATAATGATAGATTTTGCAGATAACGAGTTTAACAAACTATTTACTTCATCCCTCAGTGAAAAAGGGAATCATCTTAGTTTGATGACATGATTTTATAACCTTATTATGCTTGAATTTATCGTATATCTCCAAGAAATTGGCAATATGTGAGTTTAGAACATCACTAGATAATCCATTAAACTGAATAGATATTTGAATCATTTGAATGATGTTTGGTTTGATCTTAAAGTTATTTGCTTGGATTATTAGTTTTTTGATACTTGAAGCAGTCCTTTCAACTGTAAGTGTCACATAAACAATCAAAGATCTTTAATTTATTACTTGATTTCCTTGTTTGAAGTTGGAGGTGCCACTTACTGTATATCTGTTATCGCCATTCACCATCTTATCAAATAATGTAAGGTCCTCTTAATCTCAAGATCAAAAGGCTCAATTGTTAGATTATTAGTGTGTGAGATGCAATAGGTTAAATCTACAAGGAAAACATAATCGAGTAGCACCATAAAATAATAAAAAATAAAAAAATTAAATAACAATTAAATAAATATCCAGAGTAAAATTAAAAGCAGTAGATCTTGAAATTAAAATAGTAAATCTTAACATTATCTAAGGTGTAATCCCCAACAACAGTGCCAAAAACTTAATGCATTAGTTTTAACTTTTTAATAAGTGTACTAGGTTCATGTGATAAAGGGAAAATATTATAGGTTGTCATATCCATGAGATTACTTAAGCAAATACCATCATAGCACTACCTCTAACTTTATCTAGAATAACAAATTTAAGTCAAAAGAAAATCTAGAACTAAAATAAGAACAAAACCAAAGCAATGAATAACTTAACACAATCAACTCAATGAGGTGAACAATATGAGAGAAGATACTAAGACTTTAGATTCACTAATCCTGTTTAAGGTAGATTGTTTATGTAACTGAAGATGTTATACTATTCATACAACAGTGAAACTCTCTAGTTTAACCAATATTTTTTCTCAAGCAATATCAATTCTATTTTAAAATCTAATAAACTAAATATCTCTATATAGGTTTAATAAGATGAAAATGCATTAATGTTCTATCGAGTTTAGAAATAAATTCAAATGGAATCCTTGAATTTTTATTGAAATCTCTTTGAAATCATCTCCAAATCCCCATTTTTAATGTTGAACTCAATTATGTCTTGAAACAATATCAATAAAATCTCAAAGAAAGTGAAAAATCTCTCTCAGAAAGTGATATGGTAGCTCTCCTTCTCTAGGTAAGTAATATATATATATATATATATATATATATATAGTCTAGGGTTGTAGGACCTACCGTCATGCGTGCCCCTACTGCTGAATAATATCTTTTCTTTTTATTAATATACTGGAAATTGGGTATACGTGACAGGAATCCTACGAAAAGAAAATTGTTGCTATACAATCTGAATACACATGCAGAAGCGTAAACTGAAACTAAAATATACAATGGGCCCAAAATGGAACTTTCATAAATACACTATTTTTGTACAATATCTATACACAGAGTACATACAAAATGTACAACACAAAGTCCAACAGGCCAAAACTGAAATTACATACTAAAAACTGTGTGGGGTCCTCTCCTTCAACCACGGTCCACCTGCTTCTCGCCAGTAACACACGCACTTGAAAATGAAGGAAGAAGGAAAGGGATGAGTGATAAAGATCACCCAGTAAGCGATCCTTACTTCCCTCAACCCAAGCAAACAAACACAAACACACATACCTGGCCTTGGCCCTAACATTCATCTAATCGCTTGCTGGCACTGGTTACAGCTTATTCTGATTACTGCTTAACTGATTAACTGAATCTCATTATTACTTCATGTCATGATTTACATGTCATGTCATGCTAACTGAAAACTGAGTATGCATGCATCTGAATCTATATGTACCTGAAGGTACTTGCTGTGTTGATCAGACTGATGAACACAGAGATTTGGTAGTTTGGTTATGTGGGCTGAACAGTCTAGCTAAGGGCTAGAAAGATGAATATGAAATGTCGGACGATCTGACTGGTGTCAGAAGGTTGAAATCCCACATATGCCCTCTCGAGTTCACCTAAAACTCTAACCTGGATATCGGGTTTTGAATGTTGAATGCTACTGAATTCAGATCCCTTGATCCTCTTTCATGCTACATGTCATGCTATCCAATGCTTATGCAGTATTTATTTATCTGATTATATCATTATCTGATGCTTATTAGCCATTGGAAAGGTTTTCCATGCTTAATTAATCATTTTAAGCTCATTCTCATGCTTTTCTGAAAAAGTCTGCTGCTACACGGCCGTGTGGGCAAAGCACACGGGCATGCAAGGAACACACACGCGCGTGCATGGCAAGGGCACACGGGCGTATGCACAAACGCACAGGGTTGTGCGCTGGCCATGCAGCTGGTTGTGCTCGCTTCTAGAAAATTTGGGCATTTCACTAAAATAACAGGCACACGGCCGTGTCCCTCAGGACATATAGGAGTGTCCTTTGTAAACAGGTCGTGCACACTTCATGCACACGGGCGTGTGTCTTGTTCTACATCGACAACACTCACCTAGAATTTGTAAGAAACCATCCAAAACACAACCAAACTCAAATTAACTGAAAACATGCATTTCTAACACTTCAATATGCATACCAAGCATTTCAATTTCATCTTTCTTCAATCACTATGTAATCCACCATGAAAATCAACCTTTCACTCACATAAACACACACAAGCAAGGCAAGCATGGTTCAAGGGTGGAAATCATCATCTCATGCATCATTTCATCAGCATATCAACATATAAACATCTCACTCATATACTCATAAGCGTGCTGGGAACAAAACACACAGCACACATTATCATATACATATTGGGAAACTCAATGAAAAAGTAAGGAAACACTTACCTCTTGCCATGGCTACTGGAATCTCTCTTTCTATCTATTTTTTTCCTTCTCTAGCTGGATTGGGAGCTGTTAGATACTAGATTTCGGTTCTAAGGCTAGGAACCATTGAAAACAAAGAGAAACTTGACTGAAAATGGGATAAAAGCTGGGTGAGAACACTTAAATCTCCCGTCTCTCTCCTCTAACTCTCCTGTACAGGCGTGCAGGGCACAGTGCACGGGAGTGCACAAGGAAAAATGAATAAACTTCATTTTCCGTACTACACATGATTGAAACCTCCCAAAGGGAATCATGCGCAAGCTACACAGGCTCTGAAAACTTACTATCTCAGCCCTAAACTCTTCTAAGTCCCAATCTATTTCTAAATCTCACATCTAACCCCAAAATTCTACCCCTAAGGGCTTTTCTAATCCTGGGGTGCTACAAGGGTTAGGAGAAAGTGCAAAAAAAACATATAACTTTCTTAAACAACATCGCACTATGGCCTAACACTACAGCTTGAAGCTTATGCTTGCTTTTTAGAAGATTTGTGTTGAGCATGTCGCAACCTGGAATTTTTTTTTAACACATATTACGAATTAACATCGTAGTTTGTAGCTTTTTTCCAATTTTCATACTACTTCCTTCCTCTTATGTTGTGGCCTAGTGGTACTAGCCAATATACACACCTCGCATCAAGGCCTAACACTATAGTGTCTAGGTCATTTGGTGATTTTTGCTTTTGCACCTTAGCTCCTTGCTACAATCATGACTTTCATCTCGGGCAACCTCTTTTATCATCATTTTCACTCAAAATCATAAAATAATCTTGTAAAACTCAACAAACACCACATATTCTTGAATTTATTCAAATCAAGGGCAAAATTATAAAATTCAACAAATTGGTCTGTGTTTTGTTGTGATGCAGTAACATGAACATTAGGCGACATTACATCTATTCTATCCATGCATACATTTACATTTTGTCCTAATATGTCAAAAACATCATAGAACATTTTCATTATGTCACTATCTCATTGTTCTACTTAGACATTTGTCATAGGACTCTGTATAAACATTAATTCACTATAGCAAAACCAAGTATTATACCCTGACATAAAGCCATGAACCACTAAATGATCATATATTTCAATCCGATTTTTATGGTAGTAAAGCATACACTTTTTGCAAGGACTTGGAATCTTGTCATTAATTGATTTATCTCTAAATGCAAAAGAAGTTCTTCATTTACTATATCAAAACCTATAAATTCCTTATGTTTGCAGTTATCCGTTACGACTCACCGGCAAATTAATAATATTTTAATTATAGCCTTATTTTTGCAACAAACTAGCTAAAATAAAAAGTACTAAAAAACTCTAAACAAAAATATACATAATTATACAATCATTGCATGATATGTATGCGTTCAATTCAATCAACACCATAACATATTTGGTCAACTACTTATTAAATGTTTAGAATTCATTCAATTTCTTTCATGTTTTACTGGTATCAAGTGAATAGTGGCTGTGAAGATGTTGGCCAAAGAGAAGTGCATTAGGGGATGTTTATTATTTGATATTTTTAGTGGTATGTTTTTCGCACAATCGTATTGGTTTCTTCAGTATGTTTGATTGTCATAAATATCTTTTGCTCAAATAGCTAAGAATATTGAAAAGGAAACATATGACATGCCTCATGAGGATGAAGGGAAAAATGAGGTCTTTATTGATGTTTTCATGCAATATTGATGGCATTTTTTTCAAATATGTTGAGGAAATAGACACCATTTCTTATAATTTGATCAATATCTATGTTATACCCTTGTATTTATGTCTTTGTTCATAATTTAACTTATAGCTAATACATTGTTTGACCTTTTGATTACCAGGATGTTAATAATGAAACCTTGTTCGGGACCATGAGTAAAACACTTCATGCTTGAAATAGGTAACGAAGTTTCATTAGCAATTGAGAAATTTGGTAAGTAATATATCTTTTAGCATTTGAAATCCACTATACTTGAGAAGTAACATGAACAAAATACGTAATCAGTGTTCGTTTTTCTCCTTAATCTTAGGATGTTGTTGAGTGTCAGTTTGGATCAGTAAGCAAGGTTCAGCTAGTACCTTGTCATGTGATTTTTGAAATTAAGTCTAAATTCTTATTAATAATTGGAATATTTTATACATTCTATAATTAATTTTTATAGTAGTGAACAGCGGGTTTGCTTGCCTTATATGGGTGTGTTTTCACTTGCACCAGCGTTCTACATCATCTTTGCACTCTGTAGGGGTACTAATTCTATTTTCCTCGGTTAATTATGTCTTGAACAGTAGAAATCTAAAGTTTTGTTTGGTATCTATACACTGTAAATAAGAACGCCTTCCCAGTTATTGGCCACTATAATCTCTTCCTCTGTTGTCTTTTGGAAATAGCTTTAATCAATATACATTCAGTGTCTTTTTTTATCTCGCCCTAGAGTACCATTTTCTGAAAAGTTAATACTTTTCATCTTTAGCACTGTAGGTCATTTGCTGCTCTTTATATCTTCAAGTACGAGGATTTCTTCATTGTTTTACTTTGTCATTACATTTTATTTATCAGTGATTACCTGCCACTTTAACTAACTATTAGCTTCTACTCTGCTGTTTTATTTCGGGTACGGATATTCCAATTTCAGATCTCGCAGAGTCAATCTTTAGTGGTGAAATTTATTTACTCTGTCGCTAGGAACAAGTTTTTTTTTTTTCCCCCCTTTTTCCTTTCGCTCAAATTCATGACCAGTCATTAATTTTCCACTTCGTAGCTATTCTTATAGGCCATATACTTCTTTTTCTAAAACAGCAGTGAAGTCTGCTAATCTCTATAAAAACATAGAAATAAAAGTCATAGAGAAGTTCGGGATTTTGAAGTCTGTTTATGCTGCATCTTCTGAAGATTCTTGTGTTGGACTATTAATGTTGGGAACCCCTTAAAATGACAGGCTCAATCTGTTAGCTCCTTAGTGGCATAATTGTTAGTCTAGACTTTAATTATTCCTTCATCAGTCTGCCATAGTTAATTTCTCAATAGAGAGATGGTAGTGTTTCTATGCCTCAAGGGTGGCACTAAAATAAACCCTTAGAAATTTTGTAGACAAATCAGGCTCTCTAAAGAGTAGCAGTGCCCCTTGTAACAATATACTGTCCAAAAACAAATGGATCGAAAGAAATAATATATCAAACTTATTCACCATCAATATTATTATTTCGTGTATAAAACTGTTGACACAAAGTTCTGTCAAGAGTTAATGAAATAAGGAAGGAGAGAGAAAGATCTTCCAATATTTCTTCCCGTGTTCAACAAACTTTCCAAGTAAATGGGTGAGAAAGTTAGCTTCAGAGGGAGCAGCGAGGACAGAGGCATGAATAGAAGACGGACAGGTGAAAGTATTTATGGTGTGTTGGTGTTCGTTCAACAAAAGCAAGCCGTAGACAATACAATCCTACTGTGGCTGCTGCTTTCTTCGTCTCCACATATAAAACTACGTGCATGTAATTTTATTCATTTTCTTGGAGAAATTTTTTACGGCCGTGTTTGCTATCAATGTTACGTCAATCCGTTAGGCAAAAGGATGGTCCCCAATGCACAAAGCCAAAACCCTTTCAGATTTTATGTGGACTTTAAACTGCATTATTTTTTTCCAATTAAGAATTTTATTTTATTTTTTACTGTGAACTCAAAGACACAGGCAAACTGAGAGAAAATGGGGAGCTCTAAATTAGAACAAACTGAAGACAGTGTGGGAAAAGTTGCAGATTGAGATGGTTGAATTCAAGTTAATATTGAAATACAAGATAAAATTTATTTATATAATTTTTGTGTTACGTAGGGTGAATTTGAGAATTTAAATAATTAAGTCTTAATTCTCTTTTTCATCATTAATGTTATAATTTAAATCAAAATTCATGACCAGTCGTTGATGTAACATTAAAATATATATTGTTGTTTAGAAGACAATTCTCAAATTTTAATTCAGTTGCTAATTGGGTATTAAACTTTAAAGTATTTTGATAAAAGTTTGACTTAATTATAGAGTTCGTTTAATTTTAATTGTTATGACTTCAAGATTGTTAAACACCAAATCAAAAATAATTGTGCGTACAAAATCAATAACATTTCAATTTTGCACACAAACTAGCCCCCCTAATCGGTTGGGTTTTTTTAATTTACCAAACCACAATATTTTCAAAATATAGTAAACCAAAAACTAACTTTGTTTCAACCTTTAATAGATGGCAACTCTACAATAGATGGCAACAACATAGTCGACTGATTGATGGACAAATAAGATAAATGGTAAGTAAAGTCGAAGAACCTTTTTAGCCACAGATGAAAAATGCTAGTGGAAAATGTTTTGTCTTTTAGGCAAAATGATGAACTTTTAACAGTTTTTTTAAATGTTTTTTACTGGTGTTTTAAAAATGCCACAAATAACACATTTACACTAGTGTTTTTAAACCACTAACATTGGCATTTAGACAAAACGCTACTAAAAACTAGGGTTATAGACATAATTTACTTAAACATTGGTATAAACGAATATTTACTTTTAGCAAAACTAAATTACAATAAATGTTAATTTTGTTGTAGCTAGAGCAAATGTTATGGAGTAAGGTCAAAATTCCATTCTTAAGAAAAACAGACAAAAAGTTCAAGTTAGGACTAAAATGAGGCATCTCTAAAAAGACAACAAAGTTTCAAGGCAAAATAGGTCCCAAAGCTTTTGATAATAGATTGTCAATGAGGAATTGAAACAAAAGGCAAATGTGTTGGAGAAAGTTATGCAAGATATGCATGACATAATTCTCTCTATAGTGATTTCAAAAGTGAATTTGGTTATGTCCAAACTTAGATAATGATAGCTTGACACTTAGGCAACTTAACATGTCTATATAAGCAAAAGACTATTCACTTTCTCTGAACCAATTTACAATGGGTAAAAGTTGTTCATGAGAAACTCGACTAAGTTCAAGATTGAAGGCAAGTGAATGGTGGTGTTATATGCACACTTTTAGGAATTGTTATATGGAGTCTAGACATATTTTACCTTAACCTATTACCATAAAACATATGTCTGAAAACACTTCTTTATTAAAACTACATTATTAATGCATAAAGGTTTTACATGTCATTTATTATATCAACATAATACTAGAAAATGTTTAAAGCATAGTTTGTACATCTTAATAATCTAGTAAAAACATATAATAGCAATGCAAAGCCTCATATGTCTACCAACTACCACCACACTAACTAAGCTCGCAAATAGTACTACAACTCACCCTTCAACCAACCACCTGACTCACTGGCCCTATTCACCTGGAAGGTAAGGGTAAAGAGAGTGAGTGATAAACACTTAGTAAGCAGAATAGTTATCAGTCTTAACTCTTTAATCTTTTACTCTTAAGCAATATCTCAACTCATTCTTGTTTAATTCTTGAACTTTTTTTAAGTAAATCCTTAATTTGCTTTTACCTCATCTAACTCATCTTAAAAGATAAGCCAACCCTTTGAGACTAACATGAATACTCTTCATGCTACTCACGCACATAATGATCAAGCAATCAATCCCATGTAAAGCTGCAAATTTGTAAAACTTAGCTATAGGTCATGTTTATAAAATAATATGTAAACATGTAACTTAACACTAAAAGTAAAATCATGAAAAACAATACAAAACATGAAATCTATAAATTGTAACTTATCAACTTGAAAGCTAAAACCTTGAACATGTGTTGATCAGGCTCAGTGAGACACAATGATTCAACACCTCAATCTCGTAAGCATATAACTCATATATACAAGCTAGCACTCTATTGTGAACAAAGCATTCTACTGCAAATATGTTATCCTATTATGAAATCTAGTCCTTTACTATAAGAGTGGAAACTCACAAAAGCCCCTTTATATTTGCTCTCGTGAAAAAAAAAAACATATATTTTAAAAAAACTCATGGGAAAACATGTATTCTTTGTATTCTAAAATCTATAAAAACATGTTTAAGAACTTATCTCATGCATATAACTTGTAAAACTATAAACTTGGCATGCCATGAATGTTTTAACCTTACTATATAATGACTAAAATACCCCTAAAACTAATCGAGATCTAATGTTACTCAAAAACCTCTTTTCCTTTAAAACAGTCCCATATACAAGCATACCAATAGAGTGCATAATTGTGTACTTAAACTTGAATCTTATACGTAACGTTGTTTGTCACTCACAATCGTGCACTTTCATCTTGTACATTATGACCTTGTATGAACCTTTCTTACACAACGTCCATCAAACATAGTCATGTGCTCGACCACACATTATCGTGATTTTATTTTTTTAGCCATGTAAGATGGTGAATTAGAAACTTGTACCTCTTTTCTTCTCAAAATCTTGTTCGCCTTTCGCATATAATGTCATCTCATGTCATCATAATTCATAATTCATCTTTCATCTCTTAAATCGTATTCACAACCATTCAACTTTAAATCTTTACCTAATTCTATACTATCACACAACTTATTAAAGAACTAAGAAATCAATTGCAATCCTACTTAATCCACTCAAGCATGCTTTAATTTATCAATAGTCATCAAATAATAGTAAAAGATTCATTAATCATTATCACATCATCATTCTTGATCATTTCTAAGATGAAACAATAGCATTAGTCCTTGAAACAATCCACAAGTAGATAGAATTTACTTACCTTTATGTCTTAGCTATACACTCTCTCTTGATCAACCTCAAGCGACATACAATAATAATCGGTGAACAAGCTCTCAAGTCACTATTTTAAACATGCTTTCAAAACTTATAAAATTTCGAGGCTATTGTAAATAATGAAAATTTTGTAATCAAAGGCTTTATATAGGCCTCAAATAAGTTAGTCATGCACTAGCATGTGTCCTCAAGATGCACAATTATACATCTATGCTGAAACTAAATTTCTCATCTAACGTTTTGTACATATGGTACAATCTTGGCCACCTAGGTGTACCATCCTAAATGAATCTCTAAATAACTATTTTTACCCCTTCTAAGCCATTATAAGCCCTAATTTCAATCTTAAGGCTATGATATAACTCAAATAACCTTAAATGTACCTTTAGGGATTACAATTCTCTCTTCTTAATAGATATTCATCGTCAAAATTTAGTTGATCAACTTAGGAAAATGTTATTGAAACTCTTACTCAACTTTCGTGTAGCCTCCTCAATTTTATAAGATTATTCTATAAGACCTTGACTAGTGGTATCTCTTTATTCTTTAACACCTTTACTCTTTTATCTAATCTTTTAATTGATTCCTCTTTATAACTCAAGTTGTTAGCTAACTCAACCTCCTCCAAGCTTAACACATATGAAGGATCTCCAATATACCTCTATAACAATGATACATGAAAGACATTATGAATATAATTCATAATCGTAGGCAAAGTCAATCTATAGGCTATTTTATTAACCCTTTCTAAAATCTCATATAAGCTAATAAATTAGGGAGCTAACTTTCCTTTCTTCTCAAACTCATCACTTCTATATACGGAGCTATCTTAAAGACATCTTATCTTTAACTTAAAACTTAATGTCTTTACAACTCTTATTAATATATAACTCTTTTATCGATCTTAAGCTTGCCTCATACGTTGTCTTATCAATTAAATGTTATCAATCATCTTTTGTGTCATCTATAACCTTAAAACTTAAACCAAAGAAGTCTTTTCTCTTATCTTATCCCAATGAAAAAGTGATTAACACTTTCTCTCAAATAAAGCCTCATAAGGCATCATCTTAGTGATTGACTGATAACTATTATTATAGGAAAACTCCATCAAAGAAACTATATTAGCCTAATTTGTCTTATGATCAATACAACAGTCTTGTAACAATCCTCAATCAACTAATTAGTCTTTTCTATTTAACCATCCATCTTGGGATGAAACGTTATACTAAAGGATAACTTAATTCCTATTAACCTATATAACCTCCTCTAGAAAGATAACATAAACCTCATGTCACAATCCAAAACTATCATCTTAGGTATACTATGTAATCTCATTATCTCTATAACATATATGTGGCCCAATAATCCATTGTCATATCATCCTTAATAAGAAAAAAATGTATAGAATTTATCAACTAGTCCATTATAAGCCACACAAAGCGTTATGTTAGACCCTCAGTATTTGTAGGATAGCAAATATATGTTAAAATGATTAATCAACTCTGGCATGAATTAATTCATGACCAAAATAGGTAAAACTTTATTTTTTTAGGAATTTGTAGACACAGAACTATATGCCTTATAAGCATAATCATACTTAGCTATTTTGGAAACTGTCAAAGGTTAATAAGTCAACAAATTCCAAGATGCAAAATTGTGTTCATATTAGACACACGAACATCTAGGTATAACTTTTAAACAACAAGAGTATGTAAGTCATGTAACAGTCTCATTTAGGGATCAAAGCAAAAGTCAACAAGTATCAAGACACATAACCATGTATATGAATTCAACATAATTATGTGTCAAAGAAAAATGAAGAGACATACTACTAAGTTACCTATGTCACCCTATCCATGTATGATCAATCAAAGTCATTGACCAAACATATAGTACATGATCATACAAATTAAAGATACAAGTTGATATGTAAGATTAAATCAAAGACATACCTCTAACTAAAGTTATATAGTCTTCTTGTGCTTAGTCAAAATAGTTACCAAAATAGATGTACAACCTTGTTGTATCGACACATACCTATACATAAGCAAAATTTTTGGTGTATAACTCTTGTATGGTAATCCTATTAGAATTTGTGTGGTCTTATAGACTTCAAGGAAACATTATTTACATGAAAACACACAATCATGTATAATTGGTAAGATTAGTAGATTTGATTGTTAAACAACTGTTACAGATAATAAATGAAGAAAGTGTGATCATGCATCTAAAAAAAAATTATTATAGCCATTTTTGTTCAATAACTAACAGAAGCATTCCATTTCTAATGGCTTCTTTCCATTTCAAACCATCTAAAACATATATAAAAGAGTTGGTTTGAAGTGAGAAAGGTTAGAAAATTTATTTGACTTCAAAGCTTTAGTTCTTAATAATCTTTCTCACACTACTTTCTTTCTAAGCTTAGTTGATCATTCTTTAGGAGAAACACTTAAACTAATCTTATGTAATTAGCCTTATAAAAGCACTCAACACGTGTAATTTATTCATTCTTAGACTTTTAGGTGATATATTGATTAAAATATTGTAAAGAATGTAATCTTAAACAACTAGTATATCTTTTTGATGATAATGGAACTCTAAATCTGTTTGGTTAAAGAAATGGGCATAAAAGGTTTATGTTCAAAGCTTCAAACCACTATAAATTAACTAAGCAATTTCCATCCATTCTCTCTTTACTTACATTGATTATTTGATTATTATTGCATTTTAAATTGTATTTTACTATCTTTAAACTCTTAAAATCATCCTTAAATACAAAAATTTTAAAATTCTATTCACCCCTTCTAGAATTTTGTTAGACAAAGAGTTTTACAATTGGTATCAAAGCTTAGGCTCTAGTTTTTAAAATCTAACAATTTTTAGAGTAAAATAATTGTTTTAAAATAGCTAATACTTTTACATTCATTTTTGGTAAAGGACAATGCGTCATTAGGCCCCCCCAATTTTATGGCTTAAACTATAATCAATGAAAAATTAGGATGAGGTTACATAAAAGGTCTATAGATTATAAATGATAAAAAAAAAAATTATATAATACAAAGATTTCATCTCTAAGGATCTTAGAAGTCAAGAATCTAAAAATGAATGTGATTATAATAATAATGAGAAACTATTAAGCTTAAACGCTAAAGCAATCAACATTTTTATGTGTTTTAGATTCCACAAAATTTAATCAAGTCTCAACTTGTAAGTCAACTATGGAGGTGTGGACCATTCTCTAAACCACTTATTAAAGGACTAGCCAAGTCAAAAAATCCAAGATTGAATTACTATTTGGAGAATACAAGCATTTTAAGATGAAGTCTAATGAAAGCACCACCGATATGTATAAAACAATTTTCTAACTTGATGAATGACTTAAAGGGGCTTGGTAAGAAATTTGAGATCGTGGAGTTAGTAAAAAAGGGTTTTTAAGTCTTTGCCTAAGTCTTAGTCTATAAAAATAATGATAATTAAAGAGTCAAAGGATTTGAAAAAGATAAGAATGGATGAGCTAATAGAAAGTCTTTTGACATTTTAGATGAAAAGGAAACCAAAAGACAAAAAGAGTAAGAACAAGAAGGACATTACCTTGAAAGTTTGCAATGAGGATAAAGATGAGTCCTCAATGCATGATGAAGACACAAGCTTATTAGCAAGAAGATTCAATAAGTTCTTTTCAAGATCCATAAAAGGTAAAGAAAAAGGTCTATTTAGACAAAAAAAAAAAAAAAAAGAAAGTGAGAAAAAGATCATATGCTATGAGTGTAAGAAACCTGAGCATATTAGGCGAGATTATCCACTTCTTAAGAAAATAAGAAAAGAAAAGAAGGACAAGAGATTTAAGAAAAAAGTATAACTACTACTTAGAGCAGAAGTGATGACTGTAATGATGAAAATAAGCAAGAAGAGGAAAAGCCCAACATTTTTTTTAGGACCAAGTATGACTTGGAGGATAAGGTAAACGATTCTAACTCTTTCCCTTATGATAAATTACAAGATTTGTTTAATTCACTTGTAATGGAATTAAAAAATGTTAGTCCAGAAATAAGATTATAAAGAAGATTATAGCATGTATGAAAGATGAATTGGATAAACATATAAGCAAGATAAGATTAGGAAAGAATTAGAAATCACATTGCACAAAAAAGATATAATTGAAAATGAACTAGAATCCTTAAGAAAAGAGAACAATGAATTAAAAAACAAGGTAACTAGTTAAAATGAAATTTTAGAAAAGTTTAAAATTGGAACTAAAAGATTAGATGATGTAACATTCCAAGGTTAGAATTATCCTTTTAGGCCTAGAATTTGGGGTTAAAAGTGAGATTTTAAGTTAGAAATAGAGTTAGGGAGAGTTCAGGTGTGAAATAATCATTTTTTTGAGTTATGTGGCATATACATGAGTTCCAATAGAAGGTCTTTTCATGTAAAGTGTAGGAAAGTAGAATTTTCCATTTTTTTTGCCATACACGACCATGCACCCTTAAGGAGTATAACCATGCATGTATACTAATTCAACTGCCTTACTTAAGTTATTCATATCTTTTCTCCTTAGCACTTTCACCTAAATTTCTCTTTTATTTTCAAAAAATCCCAACCTAGGAGAGTAGAACAGCATCCAAAGATTCCCAATTCAGTTAAAGAGTAAGATTATGTTAGAAAGAAAATTTTGATCAGTTATAGCTAGAGGTAAATGCGTTTTTAACTTTTTCCCTTGTTTTATTTGTATATGATTGTTGTATGCTTAACTTATGATGATGATTCCAACATGGTTATGACTTATATGACATGACTGAGTAAAGAAATGATAATATGAAATTGATGATGATGAAGTTTGTTACTTAGAAATATGTTTCATATGTATGTTTATGTATACGTGATTTAAAAAGTTTTGTATGATTGATTGTGGGATTTGGTATTATTGACATGATAAATTTATGCATATGAAGTGGATTGATTATAAAATATAGTTGATGATGATTGATTTGCATCTACAATGAGATTGGATAAGATGAAGCTTGTTTAGCCATGAAATGTCACAATAGAGCAAACTGCACCATCATGTGCCTACGAGACGCATGATTGTGTGCTTGCAAGGTACACACCTTTGCAGTCATGTTTTGTAAGATCAAGGTTGTGTTTACGAAATTGTGAATGATTAAATTTAAGAAAGGTAACAATCATGTGTCTATAGAAGGCTAGAAACTTGGCAAAATATATAGAAGCTAGCATGGTTTCATACACGACCAGATACACAATCTTACAACTTATACACAACCGTACATCTAGGCATGCATGCCCATGCATAACGTGAAAATCAGAGATAAAGCGTAGAACAAAACACAAAGCATAGAGAACTATTATAAGTCAAGATAAGAAGAAATTATACAGCATAAGCATATCATAATATGACATGTCATATTAGTGTTTTTAAAAAATGATCTAAAAACTCATATGCATGTTTTCAAAGTAAAAAATACGATGCTCTAGACATCTTTTAAAGGTGAATATAAAAGGGCACCTCTGAGTTGCACGCTTACTAAAAAGGAAACCAATGTCAATACAAACATATATATATATATGTATGTATCAGGATATTAAAGCTCACATAGTCAGGGTGTCAAATCTCTATATTCATTAGTTTGATCAACACAACAGATTTTCAGTTACTATCTTTTTAGACATGCTTTTATTTCAAGATCTTCAAATTAATATAGATAATTATTTTTCAAAAAGTTAGGCCTAAGGGCAAAGAGCATGTTTTTAGCATAATACATATCATGACATGAAATAGTAACCCAAGTCAATTAGCAAGTAAAGTATTAGACAAAAATATTTATTCAAATTTAGAATCAAAACTTGATCAATTATAGATACAAAGAAGAGAAGAAGAATATTGTTTATGATAGAAAGAGTTAAGGAAACACTTACTAAGTGATTTATCACTCACCATTTTATATTTTCCTTCTATGCAAGTCAGTTAGATAGATGCTGATGAAAGGTGAGTTGGTTATGGCTACTAAAGGGAAATAAGTATAGTTTTGATCAAAAAAGCATTTTAGTGGCTCACATGCTTGTATAGTTTTTTGCATGCTCATATGAGATCCATGCATGCATTTTGGTATAATTTGTATATGCATAGTACCTTTTAAATAATAATAAACAATGATTTCCAGTATATGTGTATATAAAATAAAGTTTTCATCCTACCACTATTTACTTTATGTTTTCTTCTTCTGCTTACATGATTTTAGTCAGTTTTATATAGGTCAAGTAAATGGTACTTAGATAATAGATGTTCAAGGCATCTAATCGAAAACAAATACCTCTTTATCTTTTTGAAGACTAAAGATAATGAAAACATCAAATTCGAGGATAACTCGAAAGGTAAGGTAATTAAAGTCAACACCATAGGTAACTTCTTTTTATTTATTAATGATATGTTACAGGTTAAAAGTTTTAAACATAATTGCTTATAATTCAATTATGCGATAAGGGCTTCAAAGTGTGTTTCCATGCTTTATGTTAACATAAGCGTCATTGTATTCATAGGTCATAGGCATTCTAATGTTTACATTATAGATTTGCATGACATTTCATCAAATTGTACCTCATGTCAACTAAGGAAGAAGACATGTGGTTATAGCATAAAAGATTAGGACATGCAAGCATTAATGTTTTTAAAAAAATTCTCAAAAAGAGATTTGGTTAAAGGTTTATCGAAATTGATTTTAAAAAAGATCAAATTTATGATATAAGTGTTTAGCAAAACAAATAAGTAGAAGATTTAAAAGTAAGAATTATGTTTCCACATCAAGGCCTTTACAACTTTTTCATATGGATTTGTTTAAACTATCTAGAACTATATGTTTAGGTGAAAAGTTTTATTGTTTTGTAAATATAGATGATTTTTCAAGATATACTTAGGTTTTACTACTTGCACATAAAAATAAAGTTTTCAAAATGTTTGTTCCATTCATTAGGAAATTACAAAACCAAGTAAGCTATGCAATTACACGCATTAGAAGTGATCATGGAAAAAATCTTGAAAATTAATAAGCATGACGTTAAGCATAATTTTTTTACATCTAGGAATCCTCAACAAAATAAAGTTCTTAAGAGAAGAAAAATGACATTGGTAGAAATGGCCAGAACTCTGTTATGTGAGCATGATTTACTAAAATCATTTTAGGATGTAGACACAAATATATCATGTTACATTGTCAATAAGGCCATGATTAGGCTAATCCTAAAAAAAACTCCTTATGAGATATTTAGAAGGAAGAAGCCTAATTGATATGTATTTAAGTAGCTTTCATCCTATCCAAGATTACCAAGGAAGGCCAGTCAAGTTGTTGTAATTTATGACTTGAGCCAAACACGCCAATTTTGAAGCTATCAAGATAAAAAGCATAAATTCAAGCCATGCATTCAAATAAATTTTAGGCATTTCAATCTTTATTTATGCCAATTCATGGCATCCCAATTCATCAAATGGCTTCATACGAAGCTAAAAAAAAAACAAAATTTGAATCACGTGAAAAACGAGCTAGAACGGAGCTAAGAAAGACAAGGTAATTTTTCTGTCATGCTTGCACACTGTAACATAGTGGTACAATACCTAGCTTTTGCCTAATCAGGTCTTTCATGGTGTTCAATCCCTAAAAGCCTATCATAGTGTCATTCATATGATCCATATGCATTTTCCATATATCTTCATGCCTTTAAGTAAGTTATCTTGGTCCAAATCTTTTTCAACTTATTTGCTATGAAGTCTTTCAAGTCCTTGGAGTCTAATCACATTATTTGAGTGTAAAATTCTTTAAATCATGGGCAATTATACGAGTTGGAAAATCAAGTAAACAGCATTCGAGATCAATAGGGCTAATATGAGAGATATGAAGCTTGCATATACCATGATAATATTTTGTATATGTTTTAATTTTATTCAAATATTATACGTAGTTGAGATGACTTTGAATTATCTAGGATAACTTTGTCATTATATTTTATTCAAACAAGTTGTAATATATTTTAAGTTAAGTAGGGTTAACTAGTTTTAATTATAGTTGTAATACCAATAAAAGACAACCTTAATTCATTTATACTTAGTTTTTTTATGAATATATGAAAAACTGAAAACTTTGTGTTTTTCTCTTGTGTTCTTAGAACTTTGTGTTCTTGTGAACCAACTCTTATCTTTTATCCAATTTCTTTTTAAGAGGGAAATTGGTGGTGGAGATTCAAGTTTGTGAATCTTGTAGTAAGTAAGTAGAGCTTTCCTTTAAGTTGTTTATAAAAGGTCTTTATACTTAGATTGCCCTCGAGTTGGTAGAACATTTCCTTTATGGTTACAGTTTGTTTTCTTACAAATTTTAGTTTATATTTGTTGGTGTTGAATTGATCATCAAACCCTTACTTTTCTTGGTCTTAGTTGTATAGTGTTTTATGGTAGAAATTTGAAGTCTTGAATTTTTTTGGAATGGTGATAGCTTAGAGTTGAATTCATGTTAGATTTTGGTTGAAAATTTTACGAAAGCTCATGTTTTTGGTGACTGATCAAGGCTAGAATTTCAAGCTAGAGTTGCAAGACTTTAGTATCAAATTTGGGAGTTTTGAAATCCTCTCATTCTTGATCATTTGGTATTAAAGCTCTAGGTTGAGTTTGTGATTAATTCATCTTATATTGAAATATTGAGGAATTTATGGTTGAACTTGACAAAAATAACTACTGGATTTTTGCATTCACATTGGTTGAAATTTTCATGTCTTGGGTGAAGAAAAATTGTTTAGTATAAGCTAAAAATTTTGCATGCAATTATGGTATGATAAATTTTTCACTTGTAGTGTTGTATGGTTGCCAAAACTTGGGAAAAGAGTGGAATGAGAGGCTACTTGGAAAATTATTGCCTTGGATGATTAGTTTCATGTCCAAAAGCAAAGGGAAAGTTTGATAAAATTTTGAGAAGATGATAGTCAACTTATGTGGTACCATTTTCGCTACATTTATAATTTATAGGTTCATGTTTTTCCTTGCTAAACCTTCCAAAAATTGAATGCACCAAAACAAAATTTTTATTATTCCCATACCTTTTCTTTTTATAGACAGATGTGTAACCAAAATTTATAGTAAGATTTTTTCTATGGTCTTCACTCCTTCCAACTCATTTGTCTTCACTCCCATTAATACACCTTATTAGTATAATCATCTTTGCATGTCTCTTTGCTAAGGTGACCCAACATCATTTTGAGAATGGGAATAGAAGTGTAAAAATTAATGAGCCTAAGGTTGAGAAGGTGAAGCCACAAGAGTTATTGCATTGGTTGAAAACTTTGAGATGATGTGTGAGCTTATAGAATGTTTGGATGAAAAGAAGTTCAAGGTTGTCGTTTTGAAGCTTAAAGACCATCTTTCCTTATCTTTATGGTGGAAAGATTTGAAAAAACCCATAAACTATGTTAACTCTTCCAAAAAGTTGACACAAATCTCATGTCACAATCCAAAATAGTAGTATTAGGCATACCATGTACATTATATATCCTTTCATTTTTATTTTTCTTATCAATATGGAACTTATAAATTCCAATATCTTATATCTAAGAACTAATTTATTGCAAATAATGTATATATTTGTATTTCTCTATAAATGAAAGTAAGAAGAATTTTTCAAATGTTCATTCTTGTTTCACTTTCAATACATAGATTTCTTTGAATATTCATTCTTGTTTCACTTTCATGCATGGTACAAAATTATGTCAACTTTCTAGTAGATACTTCAAAAGTGCATGCAAAATTTCTAAAGTGAAAACTTGTATGGATAAAGATGATTTACTTGAAAAAGAATTATGGCAACTAATTTTTAAAATCGAGAAAATTATCATGGCACAAGGTATGCTTTTGATTTTGAAATTAATTTGTATATTTATCATTTTGATAACATGCATGCTATTGTGGACCAATATTTGATATCAAAGCTATTTAATTGCCCTGCCTAGAATCATTTGAATGAGACTTTGGTTGAAATTAAAATTAGGGTTCCTGAGATATAATATAGGGCTTTTGCAATCTTGATGTTGTTATGTAAAATTAATGTCATAAATATGAAATTCAATATCAAATTAGTTTGGTTGTGAAAAAAATTTGAATTTTTGAGCACAATTTGAACCCTAATTCATGTATTCAAATTTTGACCACCACGGATGGTGGTTTTAACGACGGAGTTGGGAAATTTTGGCCATTAGGTTTTGTATTTGCTAGGCTTTTTGACCTAATTTTGGTTGACCTGTTTATTTTGAATAACTTAACGATTCCTTACCCTTGGGACTTTTATTCTTTTAAAAATTCAAATGTTTTAACGACTGCTGTATTTAATGCTAACAAGTGGCTTAAGTTTAAAATGAATGTTTTAAAACTACTGATTGTGCATAATTAAAATATTAGTTTTAAATTTTAAATTTTTGTTTTTAAATTCAAAATTAAAGGAAGTTAACTTGATTATTGAGTGAGTCAAAACACCAAATTGACTTAGTGTGTCAACTCACATAACTAACAAGTTAATCTAGTTTGTTAGGTTGAGTCATGTTAACCTGACCCGATCAATTAGTCAACCAAATTTAATTAACCGGCTTGGTTAGGTCATTAACCAGTCAATAGTTGACCATTGACCAGTCAATGTTTGACCATTGAATAGTCAATATTTAATTGTTGACTAGTCAACATTAAGAAATGTTGTACTTCATGATTAAGTAAGATAAAATATAAATTAATTATATTCTTGATCAGCCCACAAGCATTAAAAAATATTAGTAATTTATAGTTTCATTATTAACTATTAAGAATCATTATATATAATGTCTTTACCTACAAAGAGATATTATGATATGCAATTCTTGTTTAATTTAGATTAATTACATTAGTAGATTGATCATTATTATTTAATGGTGTTAAACCCCAAATACTAAATGGCAAATAACCTAGAAGGGGGTGAATAGGTTATTTCAAAATCTTCTCAATTTTAAAACTTTTTCCTATTCTACCAACTCAAATATACATATAATTACAATCAAACACTACTAAGCAAATAAGCAATATCAATATAAATTAAAGGAAGTAAAGGAAAGAAATGCTCAGCCAATTTTATAGTGGTTTGAAGCTTTGACCACAACCCTCATACGTCCACTTCTTCAAGCAAATTCTCTTGAAGTTTCCACTAGTTGAATCGGGATTGCGTCCAACCACTTACACTAGTCGATTCGGGATTACGCCTACAATATAGTTTTGATTCAAGGGAATTTCACCCTTAACACTAGTTATACGGGACTGTGCTCAAAGAGTTTGTAAGAAAGATACAAAAATAATATTGCCTCTCTAAGGCTGATAAACAATTTTACACAAATAAATTTCCTCAAGAATATGCAATGAGAGGAATGAAAGATGAAGTGTGGGATTGAGAGAAAATTGAAGTTTTGTTGAGTGCACTTGTTCTCTGACCATTCTCACTTCAAAGAGCCTCCAATTTATAGCTCAAAGCTTGTTGGAAAAGGTAACGATCCGTTGGAGAAGAAATAGATCCGTTGTAACATCTAAAGTTGAAAATTTGTTCTTATGTACGGGCGTGAACACATTGTCACAGGCGTGACATCATCATTTAATGCCTCGAGCTGTTCCCCAACGGTTAAATTTTTCTTAGTGCCAATACATGTACGGGCGTGACCACATCAGTTATGGGTGTGACTTCGTCTCCTTTTATTTTTCAGAATCGAGTATAGAGTCATGCACGACATCCTGTACAAGAACATGTACGTTCCATATTTTTACCTATGCATGGGCGTACTTTAGTGATCTACGGAAGTACATTATTTTGACTCTGAAACCTTAACCTTGTACGGGCGAAACTAATCGTAACTTGGAGGCGTGACTCTTGTTGCATCTTCATGGGCGTGACTTTACCTGTCACAGGCGTACATATGAGTTGACTGCTTTTGACTCATGTACGACGCACTCACGGAACATTTATGCTTGTGATTGACAAGGAGTTGGTATTGCACGGGCGTACATATTAAATGTACGAGTGTGAATGACTAATCACTTTTATACATACTCGAGCACGAGCAGCGTTAGGGGGCGTGAAAATCATGTACGAGATCGAATTGCTCTATGTACGGGCATACATAATATATTCACAGTTGTACATTTTACCTGCATAACATGAAAATAACTTTGTCATATTTTGGCCATGATTTCAAACATGTCATGACATATTAGTCAATTTAACGTCATTTTTTGTTATCATCAAAACACCTAGGGGTTCAACAAATGGGTTATGTCTTTTATTTTCTTGTAGATATGTTCGTGGTTTTAATTACAGCTAAGCAACCAATTATGCATGTGACTGATAATGTTTTTATGTTAAATGGTGATAACCACACTACTTAGAAGAAGCAAGTTTTGTTGCATTTGGAGTGTGTTGACCTTAATTATGCATTCCGCAAGGATGAGCTACCTATGCCAACCGATATTAATAATAAGTCACAGATAGTATTATATGAATAGTGGGAATGATCTAATCAATTAAGTGTGATGTTTATCAAATCTCACATTACGCCTACTATTCGTAGCTCGATTTCAAAGTGTAAGAGTGTCAATGATTTGATGAATGCCATTAAGGCTCAATTTTTAACATTTGATAAGGTATTAGAATCCATCTTGATTAGTAAAATTACGTCACTGAGACTCACAAGCATTAAGGGAATTTGTGAACATATCATACAACTATGAGACATTTTTGTCAAGTTTAAGTCCCCAAAGGTAGAGATAGATGATGATTTTCAAGTACACTATATTCTTAATACTCTCCTCATCACTATAACCCATTTAAGATCTCTTACAACAAACATAAGGATAAATGATCAGCTAATGAGCTTTTGAACATGTGTGAGAAGAATGAGTTTATACATTTGGTATCTAGGTTAAGCAAGGCATCTTTGAGTAAGAAAATTAAAGGAAAAGCAAAAATGCACACATCTAACCCTATCATCAAGAAAGATGGTTTACGTTGTTTCTTCTATAAGAAAATGGACATATGAGAAAGGACTATCCTAAAAGGTGGTTTTGGCTGGAGAAGAAAGGTAATCTTCTATCTTTGGTTTGCTATGAATCTAATGTTTATATTTCTCATAATGATCAGTGGATTGATTCTAGCTCTACAATTCATATTTTGCATAGCTTGTATGGTTTTCTAAACCAAAGGAAACTATTGAAAAGTGAAGTCTACATCAGAAAATCAAACACCTTCACATGTTAAGGTTGTTGAAACTTGTATATTGATTTTAGATTCTGGACATATTTTAACTTTAAACAGAACCTTTAATATTCCTAGTTTTTCTAAAAATTTAATTTTAGTTTCACAACTTACACCTTTGGGCTACACCTTTAACTTTCCTAAGAGTTTTATAAATTTGTTTAAAAATTTTGTTGTTATTAGTTATGGTACATTGTTTAATGATATATTTAAATTAAACTTAAATAATGTTCTATATAGTTTGGTAGCTTCACAAGAATCAGCAAGTATTAAATATTGTATCATAATTGAGAATTTTTCACTCTTAAAGCATAGGAGATTAGGTCATATCTTCATTAATATAATTAAGAGATTAGTAAATTCAAATATATTGTAAAATCTTAATTTTACATATTTTGACACTTATATAGATTGCACTAAAGGTAAGTAGACTAATAAGTCAAAGAAATATGTTAATAGGAAGTTTGATGTATACTCATGTCTATACTCGATCCGACATTGCATTTACAGTTAGAGTATTAGAGAGATATCAAAATAATTTTGGCTTGAATCACTAGAAAGCTATAAAGAATGTTATGAGATACCTTCAAGGAATAAAAAATTAAATGCTTACATACAAGAGATCTGACAATTTAGAAGTTGTTGGATATTTAAACTCAGACTTCGTTGTGTGTTGATTCTCATAAATCAGCATCTTGTTTTGTATTTTTATTAGCCATGGGAGTTATTTCCTAGAAAAATGTAAAACAATCTTTAGTTACCACTTCCACCATAAAAACTAAGTTTGTTTCTTGTTTTGAGGCTAGTAAATAGGGTATCTAGCTAAGAAATTTTATTTCTAAATTGAAAATTGTTAAGTCCATCTCAAGGCCATTAAATTTGTATTGTAATGACATTACTACCATGTTTTTTACTAAAAACAATAAAAGTGGGAATTGAAGTAAACATATCGACATTAAGTATTTAGTAATCATAGAGTACATAAAAATTAAGGAAGTGCTCATAGGCACATTCATACTAAGTAGATGATTGTTAATTTTCTGACCAAGGGCATGTCATCTAAAGTTTTTAAAGATCAAATCATATTATTGAAACTTCGTAATGATTTATATTATAAGAGGTTCTTTATATATTTATGTAATTGACTTTATTGGTTTGTTTCTTATTGAGATATATTCAATTTTATTAAGAAAACAAACATAATATTGGATCAAGAATAAACATTTAAGCTTTATTCATAAATTTTGAATTTACATTCGAAGTTTGTTTATATGAGGGTTAATTTGGTCTTTACACTTTATATAAGGGCAAAATTGTCTTTCTAGAATTTGTATTTAAAGCTTTAAATGTGTTTGATGGGCAAGCATTAAGTATACAGAACACTGAAAAACTAATCCTCAGGTTTCCATAATACAATATCCATCCTATCAAATGTTTTAATGTATATTTGGAAGCATTGGTTTTCAAAATTCAGAAAGTTATCTGGCAGAAAGTACGCTTCTAATTCTAAAATTAATTTGTTTGGTTATCATAGTGATAACATGCATGCTATCGTGGACCTAGATCAGAAGTTATACATTTGATATGAGCACTCATGATTTATTTGGATGAAGCATTTTTTTAATCCATGTTTGATTAACAGAGCATTGAGTAATTTTATTCAAGTTCCATATATCTTAGTTATAAGATAAACTACTTCAAGATTTTACAGATATGTGGAAGTTAATATTTTAACCTGATGAGTAGTTCGTCCGTATCAAGTGCAAGCTCATATAGCTAAACTGAGACGACATATAATTTTGATAGATGAACAGCAGCAACGGTTGAGATCTACCTAAGACCAGTAAATGTATATTACTCCTGCAGTTTTTTTAGATTTATACTTCAAAGTGATTTTGCAGCAAAGCTTCATGATAGCATAGGAATGTACCCTTGACATATTTTCTTGGGTATCAAGAGTTTGGCTTCACTTGTTTCTTCTTTTTCTGTTAATTTTGCCTTAATTCGACTATTTTGCTCTATATGATTAACAAAAGAAATACTAAATAAGCATTATTTGAGTAATTTGAAGTAACTGCATTTTCATATGAAATGTTTGTCATGACATTGTCTTAGGTTCAAATCAAAAGAGACACTCATAAATACACAATGGCGGTTATATCAGTGCTCAACCAAGTATTTAGGGATTCAACAGTTGTATAGACTGTACTTCATTATTCCGTTATGATTTGAAAAATCTCTTCATGAAACCAAGAATTGTTGAAAGAAAGAAATAACTGTTTGGTTTTTAGTTGGATTGGAAAGAAAAACGACTTGAAAATATCTCTAAACAACATCGAGTAATGCTGAAAGAACAAAATGTTATAACTGTTTGGTTTGAGTCGGATTGAAATGAAAATTCCGGGAATCAAATGGTGTACTTATTGCACCTCACATAATCCTTGGAGCTAAATATGTGAGTTTCATGCCAGGGGATTTGAACTTCAAGATCTTGCAATCCAGGAAAGCTGAAGTGACAAGCTCATTAGTGAATGGAAACCACAATCTAGTACGCTTTAAGCTGTTATGTTGGGTGGAAGGCTATAATTATGACAGAAAAACTTTGGGATGTTGCGATATTCCTGCTATGGCTGACACATTCGATCTTTCAGTTGAGCAACATCTGGATAATCCTTGGAGTAACTGTTGGGTTATCTGATCTGGCGAGAGCCAGGCTTGAGGGAAATGGATAGAATCTTCTTATGGGTTTCTACAAACACTGTTAAGAAATTAACTAGAACAAGGAACGAATTTATCTTGGTTGCTTTCTAACTGTGCTTTATCCGCGTTTGACAGCAGATTAAACCAGCCACCAAAATTAGAATCTCAGTTGAATTCGTTACCAAAACTTGTACCATTGAAGAGTTCCTCAACGAAATTATATTACAGTAAATATTCATAAAAGCTGAGGTGAGGGCCATTAAGAGGTACATCAGTCCTTTTGATTCTTTCACGTACTGGTCATTAAAATGGGGTCATCAGTTGTAGCGTTTGGCTGTGGTCCTGCATGTGCCCTCTTGGTCATTTCAATACAATTCCATTGTCACTCTCATCTCTCGAGGTACGACCCTTTTACTTAAATCTCAGAAGTCCTCTTAATTTTGTCAACTAGGTCCACACAGATAATTGCAACAACTTCATAATGCCATCTTTATCTGGGATTATTAAGCTCAAGGTACTGATCCAATTATTAGTGTTGGTTCAGTTGTCATTTTATCTGCTTTTCTCTTTTCTTTTTCTTTTTCCTTTTTGTTTATGTATTTCTATGAACTTTCTCACGCGACAAGTCACATTCGATTATTGATTTCCATCTTTTCACATACCATTCTTTGTTCCTCAGGACTTGTATTTTGACCATGACCCCTTCACATCCCATGTGAGAGTGCCTGGTTTTGCCTGTATATTTTGGTGGCTTCACCATCAGTATCTAATCAAAGTCTGTGTAGATATGTGTGACTCGTCAAGAATTTTTACAGTCTTATCAATGTTTTCACATGCATCCGCTAACCCACTTCTTCATTGTTTCTCAAAACTTTTTCAAATAGCCATATCTGATCCTCAATCTTACACATCATCCTCAACCTTCTACAAGCTGCAGGGACTTTGTGATTGATCATTCTAACATCTCCATACAACCCACAAGCGATTCAATTCCTTAATGTGCAAGTACTATTCTCTCCAATTAATGTTCTAATTCCATTCATCGAACATGAATAATGTTTCATTTTCAAATTTGCATGTCAAGGAATGTGACTTCAATCAATGATGTTAACTCAACATATTCATTCATCGTACACAAGACAATAGATAATACTTATCTGATAACATGATCAATAGTAATTTAACTTGCATGGTCCGCTATGTCCATGTTTATGGCATGTAAACTTGAATTATGTAAATTCTTTTCTGGGTATGTGATCTAACTCTTGCATTATTATTTTTCAGAACAGTTCTTTAATGTCACATGTTGTGTGACGCCATTGATTCGGGTTAGAACTCAGATAAAAGACAAAGATAGCTTATGAAACAAAGTTACTTAAGATGAGATGGGTTAGTAGTGTCTATGAAAAATAGGAATTGGAATTATCTCACAAGACCTTGAAAAGTTGGTCCTTACAAGAGAGTTTGGGGAGTATAGTAACATGGGGTTGCATGTGCTGAACAAAAGGCAAAGTTATTATCAACCATTTATGCAAAATGACATGCCTTATATGCTAGCCTCTTGGCTCTGGCCTCAGAGGGGGCATCGCATTTCGATGAGTTAGAGGTGGGTGGGCCTTTTTCTCCTTTCTGTTTGTATCATTCGTTCCTTTCCCCCAGCCAATCTCATTCACAGAACATGCCTACACTTATTTCTATGACGGTGACCTTTGCTTATTTACTTTCTCTTTTCTTGTGTAACATTATGGAAATTTGATGGTTATTGTTAAAGAAAAGTCTATAATTCATTGGTTTTTCAACTGAAAAATCATTTATATATTTGTGTTCAAAGGTTTTGTGAAAGAAAGACCTTCAACAACAGATACTCAAATTGATATTATCGTTAATGTGTTATCTTCATCATTTCTCTCCATAGTTTTACTTGGTTCCTAGCAAGATAAAAGAGGGTATTATAAAGATTTCATATTTTCTCAATTCTAATCATTTTTGTCCAATTATGGACCCGAAAGACAAAAGCATAATTTTATCATACTTAGCTGGCAAAGTGTTAGGCAGATGGTAATGGATTTGCATGAATGTGAAGTTTTTAGCTCTAACACTCCAAATAAATAGATCATGAACACATTGAGGATAGAAAGAAACAAAAAGAGAAGACACAAACGTAGGACATTGCCGTATGAAGCATTAAATCTAAAGGCTTTAATAGATCATATTGTACGCCTTAGAACATGGAGATAATAGTGATACGGAGAAAAATTATGTTTGATGATAACTACTCTTTGCATTGGTGGCAGTGGTTTGTTCTGGGCCATAGGTAATGGAAGCTCTCTCTTGTTGGGACACTCATCTCTTTTGACTACCACTTGAAAAGTAGCTAACAACCATGCCCATAGGGTGATATTTAGACATGAATCCATTGGTTATTAAAAAATCAATAATAATTTTGCAGAAAACCCAGAATCCAAATCTCTCAAAAGGAAGAAGAAGACATGGAAAGATGAAAGTAGAAGTAGTGATGAGATCAAAAGGTGTATAAACACGCATGGGTTTCTGCAAGAAAACTTTGTTCTACTTGTAGAAAGTGTTTTCTTCATGTGATAGTCTACAGATCACAAGCTAAAACAAGCAGGAAAAAAAAACCCAAACTGTCAACAGTTTTGTACTCTCTAGTTCACTTTGATTTTTAGGTCCGGAAAGCTTAGTAATTAATTAATTGAGGAGAATTTTTCTAAGTTATTAAAAAGTAATAATCTTTTAGATGGTCAAGATTAGAATTTGAATGCCCAATTTGTTTTATCTTTGTAGCCAATAAATCCGTGACTTTGAAATCACATTAAACTAGCTAAATAAAGTACAGAAGATGTGCCTTTTAATACAAGACAGAAAACTTCTGAAAGTAGATTATACAATTACAGAAATATATGGAATCATATTGAGAATAAATCTTGGATCAAATTTATCAATTAACACAGAATGTTTGATATTCTTGCTTGAATAAATCAACTAAGCTAATCTAGCTAGTACTGGATGACAGTTACAACTTATAATATATAATGAATACAAGGAGGATTTATGATGGGGAATTTAAGTTGGTTTTGAAATACTAACAGCTATCATTGATGAGAAATGGAAAGATGAGAGAGATTAGATAAGGGAATAAAAATTTGATATTTACTAAAATTAGATGCATAGAATTAGCTATATCAAAGAGAGGAGGGTCCATATTGTCATTGGGAGGAGCAACAAGCAATTGTTAACCCCAGTGGCTTTGGCTCCCACCATGTCTTTTACTCTCTTACACAACCCCAAAACACCCACGCTATTTTTTACTCAATCTCTTAATAAATACCACTATCACCCCCCGTTCACCTCAACACAACACCTCTGCTTGCTTCTTTTTGCTTTCTTTATCTCTCTCTCTCTCTCAACTTTCTTTATTGCTTCAAAAATGGCCATTAGAAAGTCACACAAGCTGACACAACCAGCAGTCCTGAAACAAATTCTGAAGAGGTGTTCAAGTTTAGGGAAGAAGAATGGGTACGACGAAGATGGGCTTCCAGTCGACGTACCAAAAGGTCACTTTGCAGTGTATGTTGGTGAAAGCAGAAGTAGATACATTGTTCCAATCTCATTCTTGAGTCATCCTGAGTTTCAATGCTTACTTAGACAAGCTGAAGAAGAGTTTGGGTTTGATCACAATATGGGCCTCACTATTCCTTGTGAAGAAGTTGTTTTTCGCTCTTTGACATCAATGATTAGATGAAACAAAATCATTAAAGAGTGGGTTCGCTTGGAAAAGATGATCCTTAAGATGAAGCTAGCTGGTTAACACATCTCCTTTTGCTGGCGTCTCTTTTTTTAACATCTTCTTCCATGTGATTCTTGATGATGTCGATGGTTTTTCCTATGTTTCTTTTATTTTTTTTCACTTTGGCCCCCATTTATCTGGGGACTCTAAGTTTAATGCACCCAACAGACGTATGTTGTGGGTTAGACTTATAAAAAGTGCAAGGGGTTTTCCTCACAGATATTGATGCTCTGTGAGAGTAGTTAATGAATGTTAAGGAAATTATGCAAGCAGAATTTGGATTACTCTTCCTCTCTCTATCTGTCTGCTTTTATTTGTAAGTGATTAAGATGTACGCATGGCTTGAAAGGTAGGAAGAACAACATCTTCATTCAAATCTAAAGAAAGAGACATATATATTTGACATACATACATACATACATACATACATAACTTTATATTTTTTCTCGAAAGAAAGTGGATCTACATACATGCACACATACATATATCAAACTATAACACTAGTTTGTCAGAGAGAATGTGGGGTCCGTTAATATGTACGGATCTTCAACTTCAGGTTACATTATGAGTACAAGGTTTTGGTGGTTTAAAAAAAGGCCAAAAGACAATTTCCCACCCATAGTTTGAGGTAAAGACAAATCCCACCCTCCAAGTTTCAAAAACCCAGTCTCCCACCCCTAGAAACATTTTTTATAATTTACATACTCAAATTACTAAAATGCCCTTTTAAAAAATAAATATTTATAATAAAATTATAAAATAATTTTTAAATATAAATAATTTTTAAAAAATTTTAAAATTATTAAAAAATTTAAAATTTTTGAAAAATTTTTAAAATTATTATAAAATTTTTGAAAAATTTTTAAAATTATTAAAAAATTTTAAAATTTTAAAAAAAAATTAAAAAATTTTAAAAAATTTTTAAATTTTAAAAAATTTTAAGCAGCCACCGCCGCTAGTGTAGCGGCAGTGGCACCCGCTGAAGGGGTCAGGTGGCCGTTTCCGGCCACCTGATTTTAGTGGAGGCTAGATCTAGCCGCCTCAATTTTGGAGGAGGTGGTCAAATATGGTCGTCTCCGTCAAAAATAAAGGCCAGAAACGACCGATGGGACCAAAGTCAGCCCTTTCTGACCGTTTTCAACAACTTTTTCTAGTAGAGGTGGCCAAATATGGCCGCCTCCGCCAAAACTGAAGCGGCTAGATTTGGCCGCCTCCACCAAACAGGGAGGCCAGATCTGGCCTCTCCTGAAACCAGGTGGCTGGAAACAGCCACCTAGCTCCGTCAGCAGCGGCCACCGTAGCGACGGTGGCTGCTTCAAATTTTTTAAAATTTTTAAATATATATTTTAATTTTTTTTAATTTTATATTTTTTATAAAATTTATTTTATTTTTTATAAAATGTATTTTATTTTTTATAAAATTTTAATCTCAAAATGATAATATTACCCCTAAAGTGTTACTGTTTTATGTTTTATTTAATATTAAATTTTTTTTCAGGGGTGGGAGATGGGCTTTTGAAACTTGGAGGGTGGAACATTGTCCCCGCCTCAAACTATGGGTGGGAAATAGTTCTTTCGCCTTAAAAAAAATGAGAAGTGTCGGTGCTGTCTCCCTGTAATTTCCCGGGAGCGTGCAGGCGAGAAAATTTGAGGATTAAAAGTAAAAGCCAAGGTGCATGATCAAATTTTTGGGTGTAACTTTTACTACCCAAAATCTTTTAAGTGTGTTTATTACTTTCATCAAGCTTTGAGGAAGAAATTTTATAAACCCTAAGTTGAAACCACTACAATTTCAGAAAAACAGCCTCACTACTCATCACTAGTAATTGCACAACCACTACAATTTCACAATTTGATCGCTTGTCTTATAAATATTCACTCTTACTAGCTCTATTTACATAAGTTAATCAATATCTGAACAACGTTCTGTGAGATACATATACATTCATACATATATATATAGAGAGAGAGAGAGTGAGAGATAATATGCATGCATGGCCAGGGATGAGATACTTGTCACTTATTTAACCTTTCTCGATCTGCTCCGTTTGCTTCCACAAATGATCATATAGAAGCTCTAATCCTGATCCCTTAATGAGAAAAGGCAACCACTTATCCTTTATGTGTTAAACATTTTATGTGGTCCAATCTCAAACGAAGACATGAAGAGAAGAAAATGAATTATCAGAGTATTTTAATTGAGGATATTAATTAATCGGTTCGGAACAGGCTTTCATTTAAATAGTGTAAATGGAAAATAGATTGATACTCGATGCCTTTTGAGTTAGGCCAAAGGACTATTTCCCACTCATAGTTTGAAGCGGGAACAAACTGTCATCTCCAAGGTTTCAAAAGTCTAAACTCTCATTCGTAAATCAAATTTAATATTAAAAATAATAGTTTACAATAATAATGTAGGGTTTTTTTTTTTTAATGTTAAAATTTTATAAATTAATAAAATAAATTTTATATAAATATAAAATTTTACAAATTTTAAAAAAATTTAAAAATATATTTAAAAATTTTAAAAATTGAAGCAGTCACTGTCGCCGATGTCGATGGCGGTGGCCACCTATAATAGAACTAAGTGGCCATTTTCGGTCACCTAGTTCTAGGAGAGGCCAGATCTGAACTCTCCGTTCGGTGGAGACGACCAGATCAACCGCTTCCAGTTTGGCGGAGGTGGCCAGATCTGGCTGCTTCTGTCAGAAATAAAGGTTGAAAACGGTCAGTAGGGCCAAGGCTGGCCCTTTACGGTCTTTTTCGGCTCCTAATTCTGTCGGAGGCAACCAAATTTGATCGTCTCCTCCAAAACTGAAAGCGATCGGTTTGGCCACCTCCACCGAACGGGGAGGCCAAATTTGGCCTCCCTTGCAACCAGGTGGCCGGAAATGGCCACCTGGTTCTATTATGGCCGGCCACCGTCGCCGTCAACAGCGGTGGCTGCTTCAATTTTTAATTTTTAAAAAATTTTTAAATATATTTAAAAATCATTTTATAATTTTATTAAAAATTTTTAATTTTTAAAAGAGTAGTTTAGTTATTTTAGTAGAAAAATTATAAAAATTCCTTTCAAGGGTAGGAGATTGGGTTTTTGAAATTTTGGGGGTGACAGTTTGTTCCCACCTCAAACTATGGGTGGGAAATAGTTCTTTGGCCTTTCAGTTACCTAGAAGACAAACATATTAGGGTCAGAAGACACCTAATCCACCCGTGAGTTTATGTGTCAGAATCACAACAGAAGAAAATCAAAAAATCTGACCATGCAACCATTCCAATTGCCACACGCTATAGCACACAATTCTATGTATAGCTTCCTCTTTCCAAACCGCATTTCACTAATTTTCATGCAGTATTTGTATTTGGAAATGGAAGTCATAGGAATAGGACCAATTGAGATGGAATCAAATCACGTCTGTGTCTCTGGTTAGCTTGTCCTCTTTTCCCTATACCCTTCTTTAACTTTGGGCCATACAAACGTTTTTCACTCTCTACTCTTACATATTACTGTTTAAATTGCCCCATAGAGAATGTCTTCTGTTGCTCCTGAGATAATAGAAGAATTTCGTCCTCCACATAAATTCAATTTATAAATATCTCCCATTATTAGTTATTGCCATACCATACTGCTTTTGTTTTATGCCACACCCACTTCTCTATCTCATGGGTCTTATTTGTCTTCTTCACTTACTAAATCTCTATCAATAAATTATTCTGCAATGTACACTTTATTCTTTCTCCAAGTCGATAAAATCAATATCTTTTTATTATCAGAATTAATTCTACACTACTCACTCCACCCTTCTTATTTTGTTTTTCCTTACAAATAATTCAGGTAGATTATGGTAACATAACATAATGCAGTTGCCATAGAACATGGGAACTGGAACTGAAGAAGCTTGATAAATTTAGGCTACTCAAAGTACTTCACCTGCAAGTATATATTTTATAACTGATAATGAAGCCCATAACTAAACATCTGCATCTGATGTATCAAAAAAGTATCTGAATTCTGATAGCTCATGTCTGATGCTTGGTTTAGCTGATTGAATTAAAAAGTGACTGGATTAGATTACATATAAACCGATCGAATAATACATACTTATGTATGTATGTAAGTAGTTCACATATATATGATTTTAATGAAAGAGGGAGACAGATTTGACAAGTTCCAGTTAATGCATGAGTTGATCGTCAAAAGAAAGAGGTCATAGCCTTCTTTCATATCAATATCAGATAAAACGAGTTGGAGATTTTAAATCTGTAGTAAAACATTATAAGTTTCGAGGTGAGCTGCCATGCTTTTTCTGCACATTGTCTCCATCGTCTCTCTCCCTAGCTATACGTAAATTCCTGGAAGGAGCTTAATCAAATCAAAGCATACAGTCCAATCATGTAATTAAATCACCTTCATCACATCATTAACTATTTATCTCCAGTACTTCATCATCAATAACCAGAATTTATGTAATACAAATATATACATATATATATGTATATGCATATATATTAATAATGCACGCCTATCAGAACACAAGTAGTACCATATGTGTTTATTCGATGGGCAATCAGGTGATAGAGTAACTGATTAAACCTGTCCCTTTAAATATATCTTTGCGTCAAATCAAATTCTGGTTTGCCCTGGTGGTATCATTCTAAAGTACATGACATCCACTGCAAAAGGGCAAAACGTGAATGACATTTTGATTTGTACTACACACTGCACATGCATAGACATAAATATACTTCTTCACGATGAGATTAATTGTTACATGGAAGAAGAAACCAAAGTAGAGAACTGTGACAGAATCGGCTTCGTAAAATTTATTTATAATTGATGTATGTATCACCTCGGAGCATCAGAAAATATAACCATTATATATAAGTTGTGAGCGAAAAGAAGTTGAAGGCTTTTAAATGAGATGAGTTGGATGGTGTTTTTGGTCGCATCAATGCGGCCAACTTTGCCACAGCAGCAAGCAACAAGTTCTGAGAATTTCAGCAGTTGGTCCATAAACTTGCAGCGAAATGGCCATGCCATGTGTTGATAAATATAAATAATCCACGATAAGCACAGTCAGAATCTCGTGATAATCACCTGAAGCTGTCTTCAACCCTTGCATAAAAGATCATCCTACTCATGGCCAACAATGACACTTGAATAAATAATTCCAACAATCCGATGAAGCTGAATTAATATGTATGCATATATATTTACTTTCGTAGCTTCTAGTCTTAAACAAAAACAAACATGCATGCATGTGTGTGTTGATGTTGTTACGAAGTTGATCTTATGTCACGGATAAGCATAGGCAGTGGTGCAATTTGTAATGTGGGGTCAAAATATATTTCAATAGATAGTGCGAGTGGGCATTGTCGGGTTAGAGCATTTCCTCTCTCTATACAAATATTTACAGGTTTTCTTTCCGAAGGAGAAATATCCCTGGCCGCATGTAGTCTAAATTAGCAAGATTCAACAGAGATAATATTTGGCTGCATTGGGCTGTGACGGGCCTGGTGCTTTGATGAAGGGGAAGCTTTGGTCCCCTTAACAAGTTGCCCCAGCAAATATCATTTTCGGGATAAGGAGACAAAGGAATATTCTTTTGTCAATATTGTCCCAAACAATTTTAGGGCTTTAATGGAGTTGTGGAGGGACAAACTATAATTTTTAACCATTTAAATTTCAAATGTTCATTTTTACAATCTGTGTATTAACCATGTTAATAAAAATAGTTAACTGAAAAACCACCAAAGTTATTTTACCTTTAATTTTTAAAAAGGCCAAAGGACATAATCCCACCCATAGTTTGAGGCGGGGACAAAGTCCCACCCGCCAAGTTTAAAAAGCCCAAACTCCCACCCTTCATTCAATTTCCATCCAATTTCATTAACTTATTTTATGAAATGACAAAAATGCCCTTATTAATAAAAATTTATAATAAAAATATAAAATTATATTAAAATATATTAAAATTATAAAAATTTTTATAAAATTATAAAAAAAAATTTTAATTAAAAAAATTAAAAACCAGCGGTGGCTGAGTAAATAGCACCAGGTGGCCGGAACGGCCACCTGGTTCCAAGGGAGGCCAGATCTGGCCTCCCTAATGGACGGAGGCAGCCAGATCTGGCCGCCTCCTCTTTTGGCGGAGGCAGCCAGATCTGGCCACCTCCGCTCGAAACCTTGGCCAGAAACGGCCATTGGGACCAAAGCCGGCCATTTCTGGCCGTTTCTGGCCTTTCTTTCTGGCGGAGGAGGCCAGATCTGGCGCCTCCGCTAAAAGAGGAGGCGGCCAGATCTGGCCGCCTCCGTCTATTCGGAAGGCCAGATCTGGCCTCCCTTGAAACCAGCCACCTGGTTTTTTTTGCTGCGGCCACCGCCGCCGGCACGGCGGCGGTGCTGTTTTTTAATTTAAATTATTTTTATAATTTTATAAAAATTTTTAAATTTTTTATAATTTTAATATAATTTTAATATATTTAAATATTATTTTATAATATTATTAATTTTAATTGACAAAATTGCCCCTGAAATTACTGTTGACTGTTAGATTTAACAGTCAACGAGTGGGAATCTGGGCTTTCTAAACTTGGCGGGTGGGACTCTGTCCCCGCCTCAAACTATGGGTGGGAAAATGTCCTTTGGCCTTTTAAAAATTCTAACATGTTCTATCATTTATTTAATGTATAAATATTATAATAGTAATCATATTTCATTTGCAAAATCTTTCTTTTATTTTTCCTTTGTCGTCTCAACTTCCTCAGTCTCTCCATATCTCAAATTCATTCACCAACATCCTCTTTGCACTTTTCTATATATCATCATGACTTTGTTCTAATTACAATATTCTCACTTTTTATCCCACTTTAAAACATTAATTTCTGACTTAAATCTTTTTATAATGATATATTAACTGAAATCAAATTGAAAGAATAAAGACTAACAACGAAAGTTATTGAAGAAACAGAATTCAAAGAAAAGAGTAGATGGTGATGAAAATGTGTTGGTGGTGGTAGTGGTGAAGAAGAGGACTTGGGCGAGGAGAAAGAAGAAATAAACAAAAAAAAGAAAAAAGATAATAAAAAAGAAAAGTACTAAAATAATATTTAATATTAGTTTAGGATATTTTTATAATTTTAATTTAAAAAATGGGATAGATTGATAATTGACACTTGTATTAAGTCTAAAGAATAGTTTTGTAATTTCACTAAAAATGTTAATAATGCTTTTGCCTATAAAATCACATTTTTATTGTAAACCACACTATGTGCTCAATCTTTCAAAATTCTTCATTTTATTGTTTGAATTCTACACCAACAGCAAAAATAACTATTTTACAATTATTCCCACAATAAAAAAGGCCAAAAGTAGATAAAATTCAGACTTTTAATCCAAATTTTCATATCGTGATTTGTGAATATAAAAAATATTGTAAATTTACCTCAAAATGTTTAATTTTTTACACTGAATTTAGGTAAATATGATAAATATCATTTTTTAACTGAATTCGTTATATTCTAGGCCAATAATTGTCAAAACTCATCATATTGCATGCCAAGGGTGAAGATTGTGCAAAACTTCGTCATCGCATGCAATGTTTTCACATTTTAATGTCTCAAACAGTATAACGCGTATTAAGCACACAAGCATGTGATGAATGCATATAAATACCAAATCAAATGCATTAAACCCCGAAAAAAGAAATTAAATTTATTTTTAAGCCAAAAACATAATTCCACCCAAGGTTTTCCTAAATCACAAAGTCTCACATTTTAACTTTTAAAAAGTCAAACACCCACCTATGAAATATTTTCTATCTAATTATGTTAATTTTTATGAAATAACAAAAATACATTCATTAAAATATAATAATCATAATTAAAATATTAAATAATATTAAAATATTAAATAAATAAAAATAAATTTTGAATTTTAATATAAATTATTAAAAATTAAAAAATTGAAAAAAAAATGACTACCACCACCTAGCCACTTCCGTCAAAACAAGAATAGTCAAATATAACTGTTTCTGTCGATCGAAATGGCTATGTTCAGTCATCAATCGAAGCAGATAATATTTTTCAACCATTTGGTTTGATTTTTAGAAGCAGGGGACCTTTTCTTCAAATTTTAAAATATTTTTATCAAATTTTAAAATTTTTTATGTTTTTATTTTATCTTAACATTTTTTAATATTTTTATAAAATCTATTTTATTATTTTTAATTCTTTTTATTCAAAAAAACAAGAATATGCTTATAAACATAAACATTTAATAGTTGATAATTAAATTTAACTATTAAATTTGATCAACGGATGAGTATTTAGTTTTTTAAAAGTTAAAAAGTAAAATTTGCAAGTTAAAAAAATCTTATGTGGGATTAAGTCTTTTAACCTTATTCTTATAAAAAATGATTATTTTAATAATTTTTTCTTGTGAGTATTGTATCAATAATGTTTAAAACTTGTCCTCATCAAAGAGCATATGAATTGGACCTCGGATACCCCACTCTAAATTAATAAAACTTATGTGGGTTGGCCCAATCAATATGAGACCTGGTCTCGGACCATCTTTTTCCAAAAGTTTCATGAGCTAAGCTTCACCAATAGCATTTTCAATTTATTTGGGACAAAAAGCAGAAGCACTTGACCCTTTTTTAATTCTAATTGAGGTAAGGCCAAGCACCCTTTGTTATTCTAATTAATCTAATCCCTAATTGCTTTTACTTTTTTGAAACGGCCACGCACTCCCACTACTATCTACATTTACATATTCTAACACTATTGTTATGCTTTTCCATGATGTTGTATTTATTAATATTCACCGTTTAATTTTCAAATGTATTTTAATACTTAATATATTACAGTTATTAAAAAATTAAAAGCATCATTTATTATCTTTACAATGTTAAAGTAAATAACAGTTTACTTTTCAAATTTTATTAAATGTGTTTTATCCCTATTTTATATTAATTTTAAGGTTAATTGCCAAAAGCTGTAAAAATAAATATGTTTTTTGTAAAAATTAATTTTATATTAATTTATACATGAAGAATGTATCATAACTGAGGAAATAAATAATTACAATATTTGAATTGAAGGAGTTAATTAATAGTGATATGCACAAATAAGATAATTGCTGAATTGTTTCATTTATAGTTGCAAACTTTCCTAATAGAAAATATCTTTCAATTCTCTCCCTCATGCTTGTGGTTTGTATATGTCATAAACCCTAAGCTTGCTAAGAAGATAGAAGTGTTGTCTGCTACTCAAAGGCTTGGTGAAGATGTCTATTGATTGCTCTGTGATTTGTATGTGTCTCATCCTAATGACACCCTCATGGTATTTTGTCTCTGACAAAGTGTTAGTCAACCTCTATGTATGTGGTTCTTTCATGAAAAATTGGATTTGCTAAGATGTCGTTAGCTACCTTTTTGTCACAAAACAATTATATGGGTTCATTGATCTCAAGGTCCAAATCTTTTGGTAGACCATAAATCTAGAATATCTTGTATCTGATTTTTGTCATTGCTCTGTACTCTGCCTTTGTTGATGTAGGACCAGTCGCCACGAGTAACCCTACTACTGAATATTACTGTTTTTTTATTTATTAAACTGAAAATTGGGTACCCGCGATGGAAATTCTACGAAAATAAAACTACTGCTACTGTACAATGCATGCGGAAGCTGAAACTGAAATACAAATATACAATGAGCCCATAATGGCTTATCATACATAAAACTGTTCTTTACATGGTTCTGTACATCTGAATACATGAAAAAAAAACATATACAAGACCCATCAGGTCCGAAACTGAAAATAAAGTACATGATAGAAAGTGTGTGTGGGGTCCCCTCTCGCAAGCCTCAGTCCACCCGTTCCTCGCCAACAGCAACAAAACCTGAAAAAGAAGGAAGAAGGAAAAGGATGAGTGATAAAGATCACTCAGTAAGCATTCCTTACTTCCCTCGACCCAAACAAGTAATAAACAAGGTCATACATACCTGGCTTCGGCCCTATACATACATCTAGTCGCTTGCTGGTGCTGAATCTGATTTATCTGAATGCTTACTGATTTCTGTATTCCAATATTAATGCATATCATGCTGAAATGTCATGTCATGCTAAACTGGAGACTGAACTGACTAATGATACATGCATCTGAATCTATATGTACCCAAATGTACCTACTGTGCTGATCAGGCTAATGAACACAGGGATTCGGCATCCTGATCAAATGGGCTGAACATTCTAGCTACTGGCTAGAAAGCTGAACACTGTGCTGAGCAGTCTGACTGGTGTCAGAAAGTTGGATCCCACAGATGCCCCCTCGAGTTCACCCAAAATTATAACCTATACATTGGGTTCTGAGTGTTGAAAACTACTGAATTCAGATCCTTAGATCATCTTTCAGGCTACATGCTATGCTATGATATGTATATGCAGCATTTCTTATCTGATTTTTGGCTTATCTGGTGATTATTAGCCTCTGGATGGGTTACCAAACCTTTATATCTCATTTTCTGTATTTTTTTAGAAAATCTGTTGAGCGCACAGGCGTGTGAGGAAGACACATGGTCGTGCACACACACACACGGGCGTGCAGAGCAAGGGCACACGGGCATGTGCCCAGACACATAGGACCATGCGCTGGTCGTGCGGCTGGTCGTGCAAGCTATTGGAAAAATCTGGCCATTTCATGCAAAGAAGGGACACACGACCGTGCTCCTCAAGACACACAGTCGTGTCCCTACATTCCAAGTCGTGTGCACTTCGCGCACACGGTCGTGTTCTTACAGAAACAAGGGCACACGGGCGTGCTCTTGTAGGCACACGGTCGTGTGTCTCGTCCTGTTCAGACATGGCTCGCCTGAAACTGCATGAAACCATACTATTTTACATCCAAACTGAAATTAAAATTAAACACACTTCAATGGCACTTCTATAAGCATATATGCATCATTAATTTCATAATCCATCCAATACTACTGAATCCACCATGAAAATCTAATATTTCTCTCACTACACACACAAGCAAAACATGCATGTTCCTGGGTGGAAAATAAGCATTTTAATCATCACACATCATCTCATATAATCAATCAAGCATTCCATATCATGCTGAAAATGTAAACACACATTTCCAAACTTTATCAAACATCAAAACAAGTTGGGAATGCACGGAAGAAGTAAGAGAACACTTACCTCTAGACATGGCTACTAGAAATCTCTAACTCAAGCTATTCTCTCTGCTCTCTTGCTGGATTGGGAGCTGTTAGAAGCTGAATCTCACGTCTAGGGTTGGGAGCTGCTGAAATGGAGAAGGAAAATGCTGAAATAGGTGAGAAAAATGAACTAAGTCTCCCGTCTCTCTCTCTTTAATCCCACCTGCACTGGCGTGCAGGGCATGGCGCACGGGAGTGCACCAGGGAAAATAAATATAATTCATTTCCCGCGCTTCGCATGATTAAAACCTCCCTAAAAGAATCATACGAAGGCCACACAGCTCCAAAAAACTTACTAACTCACCTCTGGACTCTTCTAGAGTCCCAATCTATTTTTGAATTCTATTTCTAACCCCAAAACTCTACCCCTAAGGGCTTTTCTAACCTGGGATGCTACAGTTGATAATAGAGATACAATTGTCTATTTTTTAGTCTTCCATGAGATGAGAGAATTACCCAATTTTAAACAAAGTTCTATGAATGACTTCCTTGTCGTTAGGCATACTCCCTAATTAAAATCACAATATGTGGTTATTATTGATTTTTCATCGCGAGGGAGAAGGATTCGAAGATCCAGACAACCTTTTAAGTGTTTGATAACCCTTATATCTACTTCTACATAAGATTGTTGTGGTGCATGCATAAATTAACTAAGTCTCTAGACAACATAACTTATGTCAAGATGTGTCATGATTAGATATATTAGTCATCCGACAAGTCGTTGATATTTAGTATGATCTTGTAAGGGTGGATCTTCGACCGGTTCTTAAAGGTCACTGTCATACTCCTAACTTGTGAGTTTCACATTTTGTTCAATAAGTACTATACTGGGTTTAAAGGCAGATAATCCAACATCAACTATCAGCTACAAAGTATATTTTCCTCGATTGAGAGAAATTCCAACCTCAAACCTTACAATTTCAATTCCAAGGAAATACTTGGGAGATCTTAGTCTTTAATTCAAAATGCTTTGTTGAACAACTACTTTAAGGAATCTATGGCAATCTTGTTATTTCCAATGATTAAGATATCATCCATATACATAATAAGTCTAATAAACAAACTTCCATGTTTCTATGTGAATAAAGCATAGTCAAGTTTGGATTATTGGAACCTGAAGGCTATTAGGGCTTCTATAATCTTCACATTCCATTGTCATAAGGCTTATTTCAACCTATACAACACAACAATTTTTGTAAACAACATACTAGATTTTTTTTCCCTATTTTGGAATACAGTGGAAGCTTTAAGTAAATTTCCTCATAAAGGTCCCCATGAAGAAAGACATTATGGATATCTATCTAATAGAAAGGCTAATCATGTAATAATGCGATGGGAAGAAATGTGTGGACCATTACATGCTTGGTAACAAGTGAAAATATGTCTTGATAGTACCTTCCTTTTAGGTTAACCCTTTTACAACCAATCATATCTTATATCACTTTATGGAACCATCTACCCAATGTTTGATCTTGTAAACCCACTTACATCCTATAGGGTATCTGTCAAGTAGGCTAGGAGCAAGATCCGAAGTATAGTTGAGGTTAAGGGCATGTATTCTGTTAGCCATTATTTGATCTCAATGTTCATGTTAAATAGCTTCAGAGTAAAAGTCTGGCTCATGACCATTGGAAATTTGGGTAAGGCAGGCTTTGTGAGAAGGTAGAAGTTTTTCATAATTGACATAGTTACTAATAAGATATAACACGACATTTGTGTTATATCATGATTTGTATCTAAAATGGGATTTGTACTGGGAGAAGGCACATATCATAAAGGAAAAAAGATCTCATCAAGAGGAATTGCTTGTGTAAAAGTATTTAAAGCAGTTATTTTAAACATGTTTACAAAAGAAAATTGTCCTTATAGAAGGTAGCATCCCCACTGATAAAAAAAATGATTCTAATTTGGATCGTAAAATTTGTACCATTTCTATGACATTGGGTACCCTAGAAAAAAATATTGGGAATGACTTTAGCCGCCATTTTGTTTAGTAAAGGTAGGATTATAGAGTAGCTTGAGTACCTAAATACCTATAAATGTCTTACTTTTGAGATTTTTCTAGTCAAAAGTGCATAAGGTGTCATGCCACCTAAAACTTTTGTTGGCATCTGATTGATTACGTAGGTTGTCATGGCTATATAGTCTCCCCAAAAGTGTAAAGGAATGTTGGCTTGGTGTTTAAAGGCACAAACAACTTCAAAAATGTGGCAGTTTTTACGTTCGACTGTGTCATTTTACTAAAAGGTATCAATACATGAATGTTCATGCAAAACACGATGAGAAAGGAAAAAGTTGGACATTTCATGGTTGAGGAAGTCTCTAGCATTGTCTATACGAACTCTTTGAATTTTGTCTTGAAATTGTGTGTGGGCCATTGAAAAGAAATGAACCATGTTAGAGTGTGCTTGTGCTTTTGAATTTAAAAAGAAGAGCCATTGGGCTCGATAAAAGTTATTAACAATAATAAGGAAATAGCATGATCTATCATGGTTAGGAGTATTACAGGGTCCTCAGATGTCTATATGTACTAGCTAAAAGGGTTTGACAGTATGAGAGGTACTAGTTGGAAAAATATGAAGAGCATGTTTTGCTAAAGGACAAATTTGACACTTAGGATAAGGAATAATTACACTATAGCCCAAGCATTAGTGTAAAATAAATAATTTTTTTATTAATATGACTTGCATTACAAATTGGATTTTTGATAATACAATCTTTATTTAAAATTAAGTGCTTAGGAATAGAAGTCCAAAAATGTAGCATATGATGAAGTCTACCTAAGCCTATCAGTCTGCCAGTTGAATAATCTTGAAAGGTACACAAATTGGAAAGGAATTTTAGGATTGACTTGTTGTTTGTACAAGCCTTAGAGACACACAAAAAAAAAAAAAAAAAGGTTAAAGTGAAATGTAAGGGCACAAAACATTATTAAGGATTAGGATTCCTAAGTGAATGATTCCTATGTGGGTAGCTTGGACAATATTCCCATAAGGCATTTTGACAGGTTTAGGATGTGATATGGTTTTGTAATTATGGAAAAAATTTGGGGTGTAAATAATATGGTCACTAGTTCATAGGATGTCTAATCCAACATTAAGAAAAAATATATAAATTAAGATAAGAAGACACACTAGCAAAAGCAACTAATATGTCACTAGACCTCTAGAGTTGGTTTAAAAGTTGGAACAATTACTAGTATTGATCGAATGTGAGCCTTATTGATGTTGCATTACTGGTGATAGATCTCTATTGATTAACTGAGCGTAGGCCATTTTTTATTTTGTTGGTTCTTGGATGACCATGTAATTTTCAACAATTCTCCTTAGTATGATTACATCACTTATGATACTCATAAAATAGCTTGCCTTTGGGCTTTTGATTACCTAGAGCAGAATTGAAATAATTAAATGAGTTGGAAGGTTATTGGAACATTTGAGAAATTGTAAGGACTAAATTACATAACCCTAAAAATTTTCCTTTACCTTAGTCATTCGATCTGCCTAACACATATAGGTCATTTAAACTGGGTTTAAGGCTTTGAAACCTTAAAACCTCTTCATTTCCTCCTCCCATCATCAATGAACCCTTGTCTCTACTCCTTTGACTTCATACTCCAACTACCATAAAGGCACTCACACCTTTATTATTGTCGAAAATGGCTAACTGTTATGACTTGTCTTGGACGACGAGTTGGTAAACTCATTAGGGTGATAACAATGTTCCATCGATTAAAATCTAAGTTTGAAATGGTATGAATCTTTTATTTAATCCTCGCAAGAACTAGGTAAGTCTTTCTTTGTCTTTCTGTTCTTGGATTTGTCAGAGAGTGGCTAGTGGCCTGGTTATTGGATATTTGACCATATCTAGCTCATTCCATATGGAAAAAAGTTGATTAAAATATAAGGTTATAAACTGGTTTCCTTGTCAAATTTCAGCAAGGGCTTTTCAGAGTAAGAAGATTTTCACCAAGTCTAATTTCCCATACATCTCTTCAATCATCTCTTATAGTTCATTCACTATTTTTATGGGTGGTAACCTAATAGAAATCTCTTTTAATAGACTATTCCCAATCAATGCCCTTGCAAGGGTATTATACCTATTCTAAAATCTCTAATTTTCTAGTTTAGATAACATAGGAACAATGTCGTCAATGAACCTTAATTTATTCTTTGCTATTAGGACTCCTCAAAAATCTCTTGCCCACTAGGTATAGTTCTCAAGTCTGATAAGGGCTTGCCTGATTAATACTAATTCATGTCCATCAGAAGATGGTTTGTACAAAATATCTCATGGTTCAGGTTTATTTCTTTGCTGAAAGATGCATTGAAATGGTGGTGTTGATTTTGTACCAAGGTTTAGGTCAGAACCTTGGTTAATTTCAGAGCATTGATTGAATGTACCCTCATCTCCAAGTTGTGTACTTTGCTTTTGTTGGTCATAAGCCATCCTTATGCAAACTCTGCTAAATCACGTAAAGAAATTTTTTTACCTTAGAAAGAATCTTAAGATACCCTCTTTTCCTCTTACAAGTTTGAAGAAAATAACAGAGAATGATGAACCAACCTTGTTCTGATACCATGACAAAAGCCATGAAAATAAATATGTTTTTTGTCTTGATTTTCTATATTTTACAATTACATTTGATGAGATTTATCCATGAAAGACGAATCACAGATGAGGAAAAAAATAATTACAATATCTGAATTAAACGAGTTAATTAATTGTGATACATACAAATAAAGTAATTGCAAAATTGTTTCCTTTATAGTTGCAAACTTTCCTTGTAAAAAAAAATATTCCAATATTAATAATCATAAAATTAAAAAAAAAAAAAAAGTAACAAAAGTTGTTAATGATCTAATCAAGTAAAAATTCTATGATGGTGTAATTTAATCACAATCATATTAGGGTTATGAGTTCTAATTATATTATACCAATAAAAACTTAATAAGTATGTGTGATTTAACCTAAATCTCATTAGATCGATGGTATTTAAACCAGATTTGATTCAATCATATCTTGATAACATAATTTTGACCGTCAAATTTTTGTTAGAGTTTTTATTTTTTTATTGGTAATATTTTTTTAACGATAAAACTTACATTTGAATTATAAGAAAATAGTTCTATCTACGAGCACAACATAATATTCTTAAAATAAAATTAGCGAGGGATACAAACATGATCAATTACCCAAGATTGAAGTAAGAATAAGATTAAAAGTTGATAATTAAATAGTAAAGCGTGCTTAATAATAATAATAATAATAATAATAATAATAATATTCCTTCAATTTCTACAATTAACTGGCTGAATTTACAATAAGGTAATTATGAAAATAGCATCGAATCCAACCACCCGGGATGACTCAGTCACCAAGCTATTTGGCCATCTCCTTTACCAAAAAAATAGTACATAATAATAATAACATCCTAGAAAATTTTAACAGCATTTAGTTAACAGACTGATTTATTATCAAGCAACGGTCCTGATTCACTGAACAAGTGAAGGTTATCCCTCATGCTCACCTGGCAACACCTCTGAAAGTCCTCCGGACTCAAGAACCGACCCGATTTACTGGATTCAGTTCGGTCCATGACTCGGAGAATCTCTTCGAACATTGACTCATCGCACGGGATGGTCAACGGGCCAACGTTGCTGAACCCATACTCCTCTTCGGCTTGTAGGAGCAGTTTCTTGAAGATAGGGTGGTTGAGGTAGGTGGCGCGCACAATAAACCTCCTGCAATTGGCCCCCACACACACCGCCACATGGCCAGCAGGAACATCGGAAGGGGCGCGGGAGGCGGCCTTTCTACGCCACTGCTTTAACATCTGTCGAATCCTGACAATGAGACGGATCTTGTTGAAGTTGGACATTTTTCCAGGAGCAGCAGGGCGAGAAAGACAAGCGAAGTGGGGAGCTGCGGAGTAGGGGAATAATATATTCTTGGGTGGAGTCGGGTCTGGTCTTTTTATAGAATTAAAAGACGGAAATAGGCACAGTGAGTCAAGGCAGGGCCTGCATGTGAGGTGTTTAGGGAGAAATGAAACATAATTTGGGACCAAAAGATTTTTGTTTCACATTAATAATCAATTAATCTCGTAATTAAATGATTTAATTAGATTCCTCTTGTCTTACAAATACATTCATTCAATTTCTCCATATACACTAATCATTCTTCAGTCAATTTCAATACAATTACAGTGTCTTTTGTCCTCTTTTAGGCCCATCTCCTAATTTCTATGTAATGAGTAGTAATAATCCCATATAATAATAAACCTTAACGCTTACTACAACTAGTGGACGAGCAACAACAACATTAATCAAAGATTAAAGATGAAAGTGCCAGAAAAATAATTTAATCCTTTTGGTTGTAATCCCACGATCTGCTGTCCCCCAGTAATGGTGATTAAATTAGAGAATATTATAAGATTCAGGGAATATATGCTGGGGCCTGTTAATGGACGGATTAGATGGGTTGTTTTGGATGTAATTAGACTCGAAAGCAGTTTCCAGGAGAAGTGATTGTTGGCAGGAGTGTATGCAGCAAATAAAAATTGCTTAATATTGAAGCCATGGCAGCAGCAGCTAGCTCTAACCTGTAGCATCCCAGGTTAGAAAGCCCTTAGGGAAAGAGTTTTGGGGTTAGAAACGAGATTCAGAAAGAGATTGGGAGTCTAGATAAGTTCAGGGGTGAGTTAGTAAGTTTTCGGAGCCGTGTGGCTTTCGTAGGAATCCTTTCAGAAGGATTCGATCAGACGAGTGAGCGAAAAATGAATAATACTCATTTTCCCTTGTGCACGCCCGTGCGTGGCCTAGTATATAAGTGGAGCCGAGAGTTATGTTGTTCTTTTCTCACCCATTTCATTTCAGCCAAATTTCTCTCTTCCTTTTCAGTTCCTCCCATCATTAAAGAAGAGAACCAGCAGCATGTAGGACCCGCCGCCACGAGTGCCCCTGCTGTGCTGAATAGTAACAATGTCTGGGGAGCTTTTATTAATCATCTGAAAATATGGGTACCCGCGACGGGAATCCTACGAAAAATAAAATAACTGAAACTATACAATGCTTTACATTTCTGTACACGCGGAAGCTTTTCTGAATATACATCATTAACATATATATATATATTCTGTTCTGTACAATGGGCCCATTAGCCTTTATCTTATACATACATAGTGTTTCTGTACATCTGGGTACATACAAAAGTACATACGACCACACAGGTCCAAAACTGATATACACTGATCGAGATGTGTGTGCATGCCTTCTCCGTCAGCCTCGGTCCAACCGCTCCTCAGCCCAGCACGAACACCTGCAAAACTGGAAGAAGGAGGGGGGATGAGTGATAAAGATCACCCAGTAAGCGCTCCTTACTTCCCTCAATACCCAAGCAAGCACAACAATCATATAAACAAACACATACCTGGGCCTCGGCCCTAATCATACATCTATGCGCTTGCTGGAATCTGGAAACCGTTATCTGTATCTCATTCATTCATTATTATCATATGGATGCATGTCATGATGTGTATGTCATGTCATGCTAACTGAAAACTGGATGCATGCATCTGAATACCTCTCTCTGTACCTTCGGGTACCTGCTGTGCTGATCAGACTGGGTAATACAGGGATTCGGCATCCTGGCCATGTGGGTTAACCATTCTAGCTACCGGCTAGAAAGCTGAATCTGATATCTGCACTGCTACGATCTGACTGGTGTCAGAGAGCTGAAACTGAAATGCTGCTGAATCATCTGACTGGTGTCAGGAACTGAATCTGAAAACACTGCTCAGCGTTCTGACTGGTGTCAGAAGGCTGATTCCCACAGATGCCCCCTCGTATTCACCCTACACTCTTACCCGTACATCGGGTTCTGAATACTACTGAATTCGGATCCCCTGATCCTCTCTGAAGCTACATGTAATGCCATGACATGCATATGCAGCTTATTAACTCATTACATGCTTATTTGATGCTTATCTGAAGCCATTAAATATTTATTCTGAATTCGCATGCTCAATTTCCCATTCAAATAACATTTTTCTGAAATTCTACTGATGCACGGGCGTGCATGAAATGTGCACGGGCGTGCACCATGACGCACGGGACCGTGCTCTGGTCGTGCGTCTGGTCGTGCTAGCTACTGGAATTCACTATTCATTGTCACTGAAAATGCTTATGCACGGGCGTGCGTACGCGGACACACGGGCGTGCATGCACCTTTTCTGGCCGTGCATGGTCGTGCACACGGGCGTGCATCTGGAGAAACACAGGCTCACGGCCGTGCCATACTGGCGCACGGTCGTGCGTCTGGTTCTTCAACAGAGCACCGCTCGGAAAATGCACAAATGGCCAACCAATTCACATTCATTCACAATCACACTTCAAACACACGTTAACCACGTCCCAAATAACACAATTCGAGCCTCAACTTGCACATGCATCATCAATCACGGGATCTACCATGGAAATACCTTCTTTCTCTTTCTAAGGCTATACATACACACATGCAAGCTTCAAGGGTGGAAATCTATCAACCAAATCAACATGCAATCACATATAAGCCATCCACACATTCATCAGCATGCATATAATTCATCCATGGCAGCAAGAAGGTACAAAGCAAGTCGGGAAAGCTCAAGAAAAGGTAAGGAACACTTACCTCTCTCCATGCTTAGGAACTTCACTAATCCCTTTGCTCTCTCGCCGGATTTGGAACAACCGGTGGCTGGATTTCCTCTCTAAGGACGGGAGGCACTGAAAGGAAGAGGAAACTGGCTAAAAATGCAAACGGGTGAGTAAAGAAATGAACTTAACTCACGGTTCCACTTATATACCAAGCCACGCACGGGCGTGCACCAATGATGCACGGTCGTGCACCAGGGAAAATAAGTATAACTTATTTCCCGCTCGCTCGCCTAATCGAATCCTTCCGAAAGGATTCCAACGGAAGCCGCGTGGCTTCGAAAACTCACCAACTCACTCCTGAACTTATCCAGACTCCCAATCTCTCTCTGAATTCGATTTCTAACCCCGAAAGTCTACCCCTAAGGGCTTCTGGATCTAGGATGCTACATTTCCTCCCCCCTTATAAAAATTCCGACCCCGGAATTACCTGAATAACTCTGGGAACCTATCCCTGATCTCAGATTCTACCTCCCAAGTGGCCTCCTCCATTCTCTGACTGCGCCATAAGACCTTCACTAGAGGAATCTGCTTGTTCCGGAGAACCTTGACTTTATAGTCCAAAATCTGTACTGGCAGCTCTTGATAACTCAAATCCTCAGCCAACTCAACCTCTGAAAACTGAAGCACATGAGAAGGATCTCCCACATACTTCCTCAACTGCGACACGTGGAACACATTATGGATCCTGTCCATGCTAGCTGGCAAAGCCAATCTGTAGGCAACTGTCCCCACTCTCTCAAGTATCTCATAGGGACCAATGAATCTAGGGGCCAACTTCCCCTTTCTGCCAAATCTGAGCACGTGCCTGTACGGTGCAACCCTCAGAAAAACTCTGTCGCCTACTGCAAACTCAATCTCTCTGCGTCTCAGGTCTGCATAACTCTTCTGTCGATCCTGGGCCTGTTTCATCCTCCGCCTGATGATCCGGATCTGCTCAATCATGCCCTGAACAATCTCTGGACCAACAACTGTCTCTAGAGAATCTCTCTCTCCAATCTCATCCCAATGAAGAGGAGATCTACACCTCCGACCGTACAATGCCTCAAATGGAGCCATCTGAATAGTCGTCTGATAACTATTATTATAAGCAAACTCCATAAGAGGGATCAACTCTGCCCAATCGGTCTGGAAGTCCATATAACAAGCTCTGAGCATATCCTCCAGAATCTTGTTAACTCTCTCAGTCTGCCCATCTGTCTGAGGATGGTAGGCTGAACTAAACTGTAATCTGGTCCCCAAGGCTCTCTGCAATGACTTCCAGAAAGCTGACAGGAATCTGGAGTCTCTGTCTGAAACTATAGTCCTGGGAACACCATGAAGTCTGACCACTTCTCTGATATACAATCTCCCCAACTGATCAGTAGACATGCCCTGTCTGATTGGCAGAAAATGAGCTGACTTGCTCAGCCTGTCCACAATCACCCAAATGCCATCAAATCCTTTCTGAACTCTAGGAAGACCGGAAATAAAATCCATGGAGATATCTTCCCATTTCCACTCAGGAATACTCAAGGGATGAAGTAAACCTGATGGTCTCTGATGCTCTGCCTTAACCTGCTGACATACCAGACATTTGGAAACAAAATCTGCTATGTCTTTCTTCATGCCTGACCACCAGAAACTCTTCTTGAGATCCTGATACATCTTTGTACCGCCTGGGTGTGCTGAATACACCGTACTGTGCACCTCTGACAAAATCCTCTGCCTCAACTCTGAACTCTGTGGCACACATACTCTGCCTCTGAATCTCAAGATTCCATCTCTGAACTCAAAGTCTGGCACTGCTCTCTCTGCCATCCTC
>JAJEJH010000615.1:0-128990 GCA_026122585.1 Anacardium occidentale
TCTTAATAGAATTTGATGTAAGTTGTTAGAATGTTTAATCGCTAAAGTAGTGCATTCAATGAAACTTGTAAAAATTCTATATTCGGTGAAAAAGACATTCTTCAATTTTGATACATATACTATCCTGTCCAAAGGTGGTTATTGTGTGTATTAAATTGATGTTGCATAAAGTGATTGGAGAATTATATTGGTTGTGAGAATTTCAATTCACCCAAAAGTGATTGCGATTTTTCAATTGACATATGTTATTCCCATTTTTGAGAAAGAGAGTAGTGACCTAAGAAGTTTATCTAACCAAAGGAGATAAACTTTCTAAAAGTTATATGTTCCTATTATATGTAACCTTACACTTTTGAGTTTTAATTACATGTTGTATTCTTCGCTTAAAAGAAAGGTTATGATGATATGTTCAGAACCCTTATATAGAATAACTTATAAGGGTTTGAAGCGATTTATTGTTAATAATATTGTCTTATTGAATTATATTTTATAGATTCCATTGCTATGGAGAAGAAGAAGAAGAATGTCAATGGAGAAGAAGAAGAAGAATGTCACAATAGAGATTCTTACTGATTTTGGATATAAGATGTTGAATTTGCACTGCTAATTAAGTTTATAGATTTGGCCTAGTAAGCCAATGAATTACCCAAGCCCAAAGTTAAAGGTTAATTGAATTAGAAAATTTTAATGATAAGTGAGAGAAATCCATCAGAGTAAGATTGCTTATCATAAAAAGATTTATTGCTGATTAATCTTATTAGAGGTTAAAGATTTTGTCACCAAGTTTGATCAAAAGTATAAGACATTTGGAAAGTTGAAGCGGTTTGAATAAAGTATGATAATTCAAAATGAGTCAAAGGAAATGACTATTTAGTCTAAATTACAAAACTATAAGACTTTCATCATATTTTAGTAAAATCAAGACTATATATTGTTTATAATTATATATAGAGTATTTGATTCCTAAACTTTTTGTTGAATAAGGGAAGTTGAGTATAATAGTTTTAGTTGCTTAATCAATTCTTAATGATAAATGGAAAATCAACAATAAGAAATGTTGGTCTTATAGCTTAAATAAAGATTAAGAATTTTGGAACAAAAAATTAGTCACTCGATGAAGGCTAAGTAATAAGAAGCTTATATTTAAGTTTAGAAATTATGTGGAATTAAAGTTGTCAATATTAGTATAATGAAGATTTTATTGAAATTTTAAGATTCTAAAACTCCATAATAAATTCTTATAGTTGAAAAAGTCAATCATAGTCTTAAAAATATGAACATAAGCATAAAAACCACAATAAAGTTGACTAAGTTTTCATTAAATAAAACAAATATGACTTAATATTTATAAGGTAAAATAGCTAAAATGATATAGTATGATCATTAGAGCATTCTAAATAGATAAAACATTATTGCCCTAACTGAGGCATTAGAGCAATTGACTCTAATAATATAAATACTCGGATCTTGACACTATGGAGAATAATATCCTTTTATTGTTAAAAGAATATGAAGTTCATATGTCCAAGTTCCCTTTGTCCGTGAGGTGTAATAATGCTATGACTAAATTAACAATAGAAGTTACTAAGGTTAATAAATCCCATCGAACTTTATATCGAAGTAATGTATGTTCTCACTTAAGAATTGATAATTGATCATATAATAGGTGAGCCAACTATGTTAACATAGTTACAAAAACTTTAGTAGGAACATATAATAAAACAGAACAATTTTCTATTATTAAACTTTAAATGTGTAACTCAGTAAAATAAAGTTTGACATTGATGGTTCATTTGGTTTAAAGTTTTAAAGGAAGGTAAAAAATTAGCTTTATAAATGAAGATCTTATCAAAGAAGTCTATATAGTGTGTTGAACTCTTATGTATTTTGATGTGTTGAAAAACTATATTAAAATATCTAACTAGTTATTGCATAAATTAATACGTGACAAAGACTACAAAATGGTTTTAATTTTGTAGGTTTGGCAAACCATATGTATCTTGGCAGCACAACCGTGAGTGTTTATATAAGGTGATTGTGACGCCGATTTGTGACGTGCTAAGTCAGAACAAATTTGTCACTTTTGTTTAACCACCTTAGATATGGTAAAAAAGAGTTTATAATGAGTTTGTGAGCCTTTATAGACTCTATGGAGTTGCCACCGGAGGGTTGTCTCAAGAAAATACGCATCGATGAGGACGAACGATTTATGAATCCCTTACAAAGAATCCAACCATTTCTCACCTACCCAATGAGTTAGGTTCGAAGAGTTGGATACGACAACGAAAAGTTGTTAGACACTCATGCTACCTGGTCTAAAGACAAACCTTCACTATTATGGTTTGTCCGTTGAGTTCATTACCAAGTTGTAGGACCCGCCGCCCCGAGTACCCCTGCTGCTGAAAGAAACTAATCTTTTATTCAATAAACTGGAACTTGGGTACCCGAGACGGGAATCCTACGAAAAAGTAAAACTACCTGCTGATCTAATTTACACTGCAAGCGGAAGCTGAAACTGAAATAGACAATGAGCCCAATGGCTTTCATACATATATATATAACTGTTCTGTACAACTGTTTTACATCTGAGTACATATACATTTACAAAACGTACAAGTACAAGACCTCACAGGTCCAACTGAAAATAAAATACAAACTGGAGAGTGTGTATGGGGTCCTCCTTGCCAGCCTCAATCCACCCGCTCCTCGCCAGCAGCAAACAGACCTGAAAAGGAAGGAAAAAGGAAAGGGATGAGTGATAAAGATCACCCAGTAAGCATTCCTTACTTCCCTCAACCCACGCAAGCAGTAAACAAGGGCATGCATACCTGATCGGCCCTATTCATGCATCTATGCGCTTGCGGGTGCTGAATCTGATTTATCTGATTACTGCTGTTATCTGATTATTCTGTTATCTGGTTACTGATTTCTGATTAATGCATGTCAATATGAATATATGAAATGACATGCTGAGCTGGAATCTGAAAATGACCGATGATGCATGTATCTGAGCATCTAACTGAATGTACCCGAAGGTACCTGCTGTGCTGATCAGGCTGATGAACACAGGGATTCGGCATCCTGGCCAAGTGGGCTGAAAATTCTAGCTACTGGCTAGAAAGCTGAAATCTGATAAACTGCTGATATACTGCTGAGCTGACTGACTGGTATCAGAAAGCTGGGTCCCACAGATGCCCCCTCGAGTTCACCCCAAAACTGAAACCCATAGATTGGGTTCTGACTGCTGAAAACTATTGAATTCGGATCCCTGGATCCTCATTCAGACTATATGCTATGCTCTGAATGCATATGCTTCTATTCTTAACTGAATTCTGAATTATCTGATATCTGATTGCCTTTGGATGGATTACCAAACCTTTAATAAATCAATTTCTGAATTTCTGGAAGAAACTGGCTGACATACGGCCGTGCAAGGAAAGCACACGGTCGTGTAGCACACACACACGGCCGTGCAGGCAAAGGCACACGGGCGTGTGCCCCAGCACACGGGACCGTGTGCTGGTCGTGCGTCTGGGCGTGTGTGCTTCTGGAATTCTGGCCATTTCATGCAATAAATAGGACACACGGCCGTGTCTCTCAGGACACACGGTCGTGTCCCCGCGTTTTCTGCCCGTGTGCACGAAGTGCACACGGCCGTGTCCTTACAGAAATAAGGGCACACGGGCGTGCTCCTGCGGGCACACGGTCGTGTGTCTTGCTCTGCTCAGACATGGCTCATCTGAAACGCGTTGGAAACCAACTGATTCTCAACCAAACTGAAATTAACTGGAAATATGCATATATGGCACTTCTAATAACACATATCAATCATCAATCTCAACATCCATCCACTGTTACTGATTCCACCATTAACACATCAAGTTTTCTCACACTACACACACACAGCAAAGCATGCATGGTTCTGGGTGGAAAATAAGCATGTCAATCAACATATAATCATCATCTCATCATCATACATACATACAAGCATAGCATCTCAAGCTAGGAATGGAAACACACGTTTCCAATCATCATCAATCAAGCTGGGAAACTGAAAGAGAGAGTAAGGAACACTTACCTCTCGACATGGCTGCTGGAAGCTTAAACTCAAGCTATTCTCTCTGATCTCTGGCTGGATTGGGAGCTGCTGTAAGCTGGACTTCTCTCCTAGGGCTGGAAGCTACTGAAAAGGAGAAGAAAGCTGGTTGAAATGGGTGAGAAAATGAAAATCTCCCGTCTCTCTCTTTCTTTAATCCCACCTGCACGGGCGTGCAGGCATGGCGCACGGGAGTGCACCTGGGAAAATGGATGAAATCTATTTCCCGCGCTTCGCATGATTAAAACCTCCCTAAAGGCATCATACGAAGGCCACACTGCTCTGGAAAGTTACTAACTCACCCCTGAATTCTGCTAAACTCCCAATCTATCTCTGAATTCTATTTCTAACCCCAAAACTCTACCCCTAAGGGCTTTTCTAACCTGGGATGCTACATTACCTCCCCCCTTAACAAAATTCCGACCCCGGAATTTACCTGAACAACTCTGGGAATCTATCCCTGATCTCAGACTCTACCTACCAGGTGGCTTTTTCCACCCTCTGGCTGCGCCATAACACTTTGATCAGTGGAATCTCTTTATTTCTGAGGACCTTGACTCTGTAGTCTAAGATCTGAACTGGAAGCTCTTGATAACTGAGGTCTTCTGCCAACTCTATCTCTGAAAACTGAAGCACATGAGATGGATCTCCCACATACTTTCTCAACTGGGACACATGGAAGACATTGTGGATTCTGTCCATGCCAGCTGGCAGTGCTAATCTGTAGGCGACTGTCCCTATCCTCTCGAGGATCTCGTAGGGACCAATGAATCTGGGTGCTAATTTCCTTTTCTTGCCAAATCTGAGGACTTGCCTGTAAGGTGCAATCCTCAGGAAAACTTTGTCACCCACTGAGAACTCTATCTCTCTGCGCCTCAGATCTACGTAGCTTTTCTGACGATCCTGGGCCTGTCTCATTCTCTGCCTGATGATCTTGACTTGCTCAATCATCCTCTGAGTCATCTCTGGTCCCACTGATACTTCTAAGGAATCTCTCTCCCCAATCTCATCCCAATGGAGAGGAGATCTGCACTTCCGACCATACAACGCCTCGAATGGAGCCATCTGAATTGTCGCCTGATAACTGTTATTGTAGGCGAACTCCATTAGAGGAATCAGCTCTGCCCAATCGGTCTGGAAGTCCATACAACATGCTCTCAGCATGTCCTCCAATATCTTATTCACCCTCTCTGTCTGGCCGTCTGTCTGAGGGTGATATGCTGAGCTGAACTGTAGCCTGGTTCCCAATGCTCTCTGTAGAGATCTCCAGAAGGCTGACAGAAATCTGGAGTCCCTATCCGACACTATCGTCCTGGGAACGCCGTGGAGTCTCACCACCTCTCTGATGTAAAGTCTGGCTAGCTGCTCTGTGGACATTCCCTGTTTAACTGGCAGGAAATGCGCTGACTTGCTGAGACGGTCAACTACGACCCATACTCCATCATATCCTCTCTGAACTCTAGGAAGCCCGGAGATGAAATCCATGGAGATATCATCCCACTTCCACTCAGGAATACTTAGAGGATGAAGTAATCCTGAGGGTCTCTGGTGCTCTGCCTTTACTTGCTGACATACAAGGCATCTGGAAACGAAGTCCGCTATGTCTCTCTTCATCCCTGACCACCAGAAACTTTTCTTGAGGTCTCTGTACATCTTTGTACTGCCCGGGTGTGCTGAGTACACCGCATTGTGCGCTTCTGACAAAATCCTCTGTCTCAGCTCTGAACTCTGGGGCACACAGACTCTGCCTCTGAACCTCAAGATCCCATCACTGAACTCAAAGTCTGGCACTACTCTCTCTGACATTTTCTGAAGCATACTCTGAGTCCACTCATCTGATATCTGCCCCTCTCTGATCTCATCATACCAAGAGGATCTGATCTGAAGCCTCGAGAATCCTGCTGTCACTATCTCTATCTGCTCTCTGACAATCTCAGACTGCAGCTCTCGCTGAACTGATAGGCTGGAAAGAGCTACTCGCCTACTCAAGGCGTCAGCCACCACATTGGCTCTCCCTGGGTGGTATCTGATGTCACAATCATAGTCCTTCACCAGCTCCAACCATCTCCTCTGTCTCATGTTGAGCTCTTTCTGGGTGAAGAAATATTTCAAACTTTTGTGGTCTGAATATATACTGCATCTGACTCCATACAGATAATGCCTCCAAATCTTCAGGGCGAAAACGACCGCCGCTAACTCTAGGTCGTGGGTAGGGTATCTCAACTCGTGATCTCTCAATTGCCTAGAGGCGTAGGCAATGACCCTACCATTCTGCATCAAAACTGCCCCGATCCCCTGATGGGATGCATCTGTATAGACATCAAACTCTACCCCCTCCTGGGGTAGCGCCAAAACTGGAGCGCTGGTCAACCTCTGCTTGAGCTCCTGAAATCGCTCTTCGCACTCCTCTGACCACACAAATGGAGACTCTTTCCTAGTCAAGGCAGTAAGAGGCCTTACTAGGCTGGAGAATCCCTCTATGAACCTCCTGTAGTAGCCTGCTAACCCGAGGAAGCTTCTAACTTCCCTAACTGTCTTCGGCCTTGGCCAACTCAGAATTGCTTCTACTTTGCTGGGGTCCACTGAAATACCCTCTGCTGATATCACGTGGCCTAAAAATGCCACTCTGTCGAGCCAGAACTCACACTTGGAGAACTTGGCGAACAAATGCTGATCTCTCAGTCTCTGAAGCACGAATCTCAAATGCTCCTCGTGCTCTGCTATACTTCTGGAATAAACCAGAATGTCATCTATGAATACCACCACGAACCGGTCAAGGCAATCAAGAAAAACCCGGTTCATCAAATCCATAAAGATGGCTGGGGCATTGGTCAACCCAAATGGCATGACCATAAACTCGTAATGCCCATAACGAGTCCTGAATGCTGTCTTGGGGACATCTCTCTCTGCTACTCTGACTTGATAATAGCCAGATCTGAGATCAATCTTGGAGAAAACTGCTGCGCCTCTCAACTGATCAAAGAGGTCGTCGATTCTCGGCAGGGGATACTTGTTCTTCACCGTTACTCTGTTCAGCTCCCTGTAGTCAATACACATCCGCATTGACCCATCTTTCTTCTTTACAAATAAAATCGGAGCTCCCCACGGTGAACAGCTCGGTCTGATAAATTTCTTATCCACCAGCTCCTGCAACTGCTTCTTCAACTCTTGGAGCTCAGCTGGAGCCATCCGGTACGGAGCCTTGGAAATAGGAGCCGCACCAGGGAGAAGCTCGACACTGAACTCCAACTCCCGATCTGGAGGTAACCCTGGTAACTCGTCTGGGAAAACATCTCTAAACTCTCTGACCACGGGCACCTCATCGATACTTGGCCCTACTGAACTGCTGCACACTACATTGGCCAAGTACCCTACACAACCCTGCCTCATCAATCTGCTTGCCTGGATGCACGAGATTATCATACTGTCTACTATGCCCTCACCGAAAATGAAACAATCAAGGGCCTATGTGGAATCTAACCTTCTTTCTTCCACAGTCTATCTCTGCATCATAATTCCCCAAGAAATCCATCCCCAAGATCATATCGAAGTCTGCTAACTCCAGCAGAATCAGACTGATACTCATCTGTCTACCCATGATCTCTATCTGCTGATCTAGGAGGACTCTGTCACTCACCACAAAACTCCCATCTGGCATCTCTACTAGGATACTCCTATCGGCCACACTAGGGTCAACCCCTAATCTCTCTACCACTCCCCTGGAAATGAAACTGTGTGTGGCCCCGCAATCAACCAGTATAAATAAAGGAGTACCAAGATAGAGAATCTGACCAGTAACTGCATGGGGTATGGCATCTGCCTGCTCCTGGCGGACAGCATAAACTCTGGCTCTGCCGCCGCCTCCACCTGAAGTGCTAGCACCACCTCTGAGAGCATCTGCTCCACCCCTCTCTGCTCTGAGTCCGCCTCGGGGTGGACCACCTCTGCCTCGAACTGACCACCACTACCTCTGCTGGGCCCAACACCAGCTCCACCTCTGGCTGGGCAATCTGCCATCATATGCCCTGGCTGGCGGCACATGTAACACACTATCTGGCCGGCGAGGCACTCTCCTGAATGACGTCTGCCACACTGAGAACATCGTGGCAGGGAAAACTGTGGTGCAGTCCTCTGTCTCTGAACACCCTTAGCTGATCTCTTAGCTGACAGTGGCCTCTTGCCCTTATCTCTCTCATCTGCCCTCTCGGCTACTCGGCTCATGGCGCCCATTTTCTGAAGACTGGCCTCTGATCTGAGGGCTCTCTCTCCCCAAAGCATCACTGAACAGCTGGGGAGGGTACGGTCCGGTCAGGACATCCCTAGATATTGCTGGATGCAGGCCATGGACGAACTTCTGAACTCGGCCCAACTCGGTCCCCGCCAAACTAGGGACAAATCTCGCCAAGGCATTGAACCTTGTGGCGTACTCCTGTACTGAACTAGGCCCCTGAACCAATTCAATGAACTCTTGGGCCTTTGAATACATCAACTCTGAACCCCGGTACTCGGCATCAAATAGCCGTCTGAATTCTGCCCAGGTCATCTGCTGCTCAGGGATGGTAGCCCTAGCTAGGCCCCACCACACCTTGGCATCGCCTCGGAGATGGAATGTCGCAAATCTGACCTTCTCTTTCTCTGATAACGTGAAGAGACCCATGCTACTCTCCACTGACTCAATCCACTCTTCTGCCACTGCAGGATCTTTGGACCCACTGAACTTCATTGGCTGATACGGTCCTGGCAGATGGTAGATTGGATGAAGTCTACCTGATGAGCTTGTACCCACTGTCTCTGTACTAGTAGCCTGACTGTGCTCTCTGTACTCTGCTGGATACTGATATCCTTCTCTGACAGGCTGAGGCTGAAACTGATAAGCCTCTCTGGCTGCCTGAGGCACTGAGTAATACTGAGGCTGAGGCTGAGGGTAATACTGCTGCTGATATTCTGGCTGAGGCTGAAACTGAAACTGAGACTGAAATTGTGGCTGATACTGTGGCTGAAACTGTGGCTGTGCTGGAAACTGATAAGCTGAATACTGAGGGGATTAATGTTGGCTGGCTCTGGCACATTTCCCACACCAGCTTGCTGTAAACTCTCTCTGACAACATCCCCAATCATCTCTCTGAGCTGATCTGGTCTGATTGGCACATGGGAGGAACTCTGAGATCGCCGCCCCTCACTGACACTCATGGGACGGACAGGGGGACTACTACTGGCTTCATCTATGTATCTAGGAACATAGGCTTCTCTATCTATAGCATCGCAAGCAAAAGGGGTTAGAAACTCAAACATAGCAAAAGCTGGAAAAGAATTACCTGACTGGTGCTGTGAGGAGGGTCTGGATGATGGCTGCGAAGGAGAGAAAGCAACACCACACACTTACAACTCAATCTCTACTGAAAATGGCACAGAGAAACGCTCTGATACCAACAATGTAGGACCCGCCGCCCCGAGTACCCCTGCTGCTGAAAGAAACTAATCTTTTATTCAATAAACTGGAACTTGGGTACCCGAGACGGGAATCCTACGAAAAAGTAAAACTACCTGCTGATCTAATTTACACTGCAAGCGGAAGCTGAAACTGAAATATACAATGAGCCCAATGGCTTTCATACATATATATATAACTGTTCTGTACAACTGTTTTACATCTGAGTACATATACATTTACAAAACGTACAAGTACAAGACCTCACAGGTCCAACTGAAAATAAAATACAAACTGGAGAGTGTGTGTGGGATCCTCCTCGCCAGCCTCAATCCACCCGCTCCTCGCCAGCAGCAAACTGACCTGAAAAGGAAGGAAGAAGGAAAGGGATGAGTGATAAAGATCACCCAGTAAGCATTCCTTACTTCCCTCAACCCACGCAAGCAGCAAACAAGGGCATGCATACCTGATCGGCCCTATTCATGCATCTAATCGCTTGCTGGCACTGAATCTGATTTATCTGATTACTGCTGTTATCTGATTATTCTGTTATCTGGTTACTGATTTCTGATTAATGCATGTCAATATGAATATATGAAATGACATGCTGAGCTGGAATCTGAAAATGACTGATGATGCATGTATCTGAGCATCTAACTGAATGTACCCGAAGGTACCTGCTGTGCTGATCAGGCTGATGAACACAGGGATTCGGCATCCTGGCCAAGTGGGCTGAAAATTCTAGCTACTGGCTAGAAAGCTGAAACTGATCTGCTGATATACTGCTGAGCTGACTGACTGGTGTCAGAAAGCTGGGTCCCACAGATGCCCCCTCGAGTTCACCCCAAAACTGAAACCCATAGATTGGGTTCTGACTGCTGAAAACTACTGAATTCGGATCCCTGGATCCTCATTCAGACTATATGCTATGCTCTGAATGCATATGCTTCTATTCTTAACTGAATTCTGAATTATCTGATGTCTGATTGCCTTTGGATGGATTACCAAACCTTTAATAAATCAATTTCTGAATTTCTGGAAGAAACTGGCTGACACACGGCCGTGCAAGGAAAGCACACGGTCGTGTAGCACACACACACGGCCGTGCAGGCAAAGGCACACGGGCGTGTGCCCCAGCACACGGGACCGTGTGCTGGTCGTGCGTCTGGGCGTGTGTGCTTCTGGAATTCTGGCCATTTCATGCAATAAATGGGACACACGGCCGTGTCCCTTAGGACACACGGTCGTGTCCCTGCGTTTTCTGCCCGTGTGCACGAAGTGCACACGGCCGTGTCCTTGCAGAAACAAGGGCACACGGGCGTGCTCTTGCGGGCACACGGTCGTGTGTCTTGCTCTGCTCAGACATGGCTCACCTGAAACGCGCTGGAAACCAACTGATTCTCAACCAAACTGAAATTAACTGGAAATATGCATATATGGCACTTCTAATAACACATATCAATCATCAATCTCAACATCCATCCACTGTTACTGATTCCACCATTAACACATCAAGTTTTCTCACACTACACACACACAGCAAAGCATGCATGGTTCTGGGTGGAAAATAAGCATGGCAATCAACATATAATCACCATCTCATCATCATACATACATACAAGCATAGCATCTCAAGCTAGGAATGGAAACACACGTTTCCAATCATCATCAATCAAGCTGGGAAACTGAAAGAGAGAGTAAGGAACACTTACCTCTCGACATGGCTGCTGGAAGCTTAAACTCAAGCTATTCTCTCTGATCTCTGGCTGGATTGGGAGCTGCTGGAAGCTGGACTTCTCTCCTAGGGCTGGAAGCTGCTGAAAAGGAGAAGAAAGCTGGCTGAAATGGGTGAGAAAATGAAAATCTCCCGTCTCTCTCTTTCTTTAATCCCACCTGCACGGGCGTGCAGGCATGGCGCACGGGAGTGCACCTGGGAAAATGGATGAAATCCATTTCCCGCGCTTCGCATGATTAAAACCTCCCTAAAGGCATCATACGAAGGCCACACTGCTCTGGAAAGTTACTAACTCACCCCTGAATTCTGCTAAACTCCCAATCTATCTCTGAATTCTATTTCTAACCCCAAAACTCTACCCCTAAGGGTTTTTCTAACCTGGGATGCTACAGTTATCAAACCCTTTTTATTTCATTTTCTCTGAATTCTGGGAAATTTCGTTGCTGCACAGGCATGTGGACCAAGCACATGGTCGTGCATGACACACACATGGGCGTGTATGGCAAAGGCACACGGGCGTGTGCCCAGACGCACGGGATTGTGCGCTGACCGTGCAGCCTGTCGTACGCGTTTCTGAAATTTTTGGCCATTTCATGCAATAAATTGACACACGGCTGTGTCCCTTAAGACGCACGGGCGTGCTTCTGTATTTCAAGTCGTGCGTACTTCGTGCACACGGACGTGCTCTTATAGAAACCAGGACACACGGGCGTGTTCATGCGGGCACACGGGCCTGCGTCTGGTTCTACAACACGAGCAATGGCCTGGAAATACAGGAATCCAATCCAAATCACAACCAAACACAAATTAACCTGAAACATGTATTATTGGCACTTCTATAAGCATGCAAATCACTCCAATTTCATCATTCATCATTCCCAGCACATTCCACTATGAAAATCAAGCATTTATCTCACTAACACACACACAAGCAAAGCAAGCATGTATTTTGGGTGGAAATCATCATCTATCTCATCATTCATCAGCATATAAATATACAAACATCACATAGTATGCTGGAAACGTAAACACACATTTCCAACATCATCAAGCATCACAAAGCAAGCTGAGAAACTCAAGAAGAAGTAAGAAACACTTACCTCTTGTCATGACTACCGAAAACCTATCCCAAGCTATTCTCTCTGATTTCTTACTGGATTAGGAGCTACTGGTGGCTAGAAATCTGGTCTAGGGCTGGGAGCTGCTGAAACAAGAGAGGAAATATGGCTGAAATGGGTGAGAAAACTAATAAATTTCCCGTCTCTCTCTCAACTACCCACCTGCACGGGCGTGTAAAGAGAAGTGCACGGGAATGCACCAAGGGAAATGAAGGAAATTCATTTCCCGCGCTTCGCATGATTAAAATCTCCCTAAAGGAATCATACGAAGGCCACACAGCTCTGAAAAACTTACTAACTCACCCCTAAACTCTTCTAGACTGTCAATTTATTCCTAAATTTCATTTTTAACCCCAAAACTTTACCCCTAAGAGCTTTTCTAATCTGGGATGTTACATGTTGTGACATGCATTCTTATGCCATGACATGAGTTTCTCAACTTTATTTATGCCATGACATGATTTTTCTTTGTCGTGACACGAAGATGTTGTTCTTTGAAATTTAATTTATTCAAGGTCTATAAGTCATTCTAAAATTCATCAAATGTCTTGAAATTGATAATCGTCTTCTCTTAATTCCTAACTTAGCGTAACACTACAACTTCATGCTTAATCACCCATACCTATACATTCAATTTTCTCATGCTTAACATAACCTTAACACATCTTTGGATATATAGTAAACTGAATTGTCAAATCTAGCAATAGGTATATAGTCATACTTCTCCATTAACTTTAAATATCTTGGACCTTGGGAAAAGGGGTAGATTTCCACTTAATTTGATGGAGAATTGATCCTAATTTGCTAAACAACACTTTAATTGATGAATTTATGACCCTGTTACAAAATCAAATTAGGGTTCCTATAATTTCAATAAATTGACCAAATTTAACGACTAAGAGTGTTAAGATCACTCACCTTAGATGACAAATCACCAAAATAAACCCCTAATTACTCAAAAATTGCTTCAATTAAGAAAAAGCCTAAATCATACAGTTAGGGATCTTAGGTTATGACATCAACTAATTAAAATACTACAATTAGAGGTTAGAAAGAACATGTGATCTTAATAGCAGGAAAAAAAAAAACACCTTCAATCTCATTCAAAATTGTCAAACAATCAAGATCCTTTTGGGAAGAGAGAAAATTTGTAGATACGTTGTGGAAAACATTAAAATTTCCTAAACCCATATAGTTTAAAACCTTGCATGATCCCCTCAAATTGAAGTTTCGTGTTTCTATTAGTCAAATGGTTTTCTCATCCTTTAGGTTCAAAGAGTTTATTTGCCCATCCCTCATCCTTTTTCATCAATGAAAACCCTTTAGTTTTACTATACATTACTAGTTTGTCATTTAGTGAAATTACAAAACTTTTCTAAGAGCATATTTGGTTTGGATAATATTTAATTATCAAGAATAAAAAATTATCACTAAAATAGAATACTCGAAAGATTACTAAGTATAAATTAATTTTGTATTTAATAGAATTAGTATGTATAAATAATTATTATATTTAGATAATAGTAATAAAATAATGTTAAAATATTATTTTATTTAAATATGTTTAAAAGATTATCCTTTATAAGTTAGTATTATATTTAATTAAAATTAATGGTTTCAATAGTTTGTAAGATGATATTTACAATTATAATTTAATTTGTTTTATTTTTTTGTGGTGTAATTATTATTTTTTAAACTATTAGAGACATTAAAATTTTAATTCAAAAACGCCTCAAATTTTTTTCAAATTAAAAGAAAATTCGGAAAATTTATTAGCACCCTTAAAATTATTAAAATGTATAATTTACCCTCAAACATATGACTGATAACATTTCAATCTCTAATTTAATTTATTTTGTTTTTTGGGGTGTAATTGTTAGTTTTTATATTATTGCAAGTATTAAAATTTTAAAAATTTCAAAAACACTTCAAACTTTTTTTAAGTTAAAAAAACCTTAAAAATTTTATGAACACCTTAAATTTTTCAAAATTTACAATATATCCTTAAACATATGATTGATGACATTTAAACCCCCAATTTAAATTAGAAAAATGTGATATAACCACCCTAAAAAGGGGTGGTTACTTATCCACTCTTACGTAACAATGGTAGATTTGTTCATTTTTTTACCCCACTTTTAATCAACCGAGGCCTAGGTATAAATTAACAAATCTAACCCTGTCATGCAAAGATGGATATGCAACCACCCCATTTTGGGGTGATTGTGTAGCTTTACTCTTTCCATTATTTTGTTTTTTAAGAAGTAATTGTCAATTTTTAAACTACTAGGGTTACACTAAAATTCTAAAAGCACCCCAAACTTTTTTTAAATTTTAAAAAGCCCCTAAAATTGTCTTAGTACCCTTAGAATTTTCAAAAATTATACTTTATCTCTAAACATATGATTATATAATATTTTCACCCTAATTTTTTTTGTTTTGGAGGTATAATTGTTATTTTTAAAACTATTAGAGATATATTAAAAATAAGGGTAATCTTGTCCGAAAAAATTAATAATAAAGATAGAATTATAACAAAATTAAGATTACATTTATAATCTTTTAATATACAAAGTTTATATAATAATCAAATTATTTCATATATTATCTACCTTATCATTGTTAGTAATAAAAGAATACTAAAATATTCTATTACTTAAAAACCAAACAAGATAATATCATTAATAGAAGATAGATTACCAAAGTAATTTATATTACCTTTAATCAAACCCTACCTAAACACTTAACATAAATATTTTGTTATTTCTTCTCATCCTTATTGCCATTTCTCTTTGTCTTCACCACTGATAACACATTATATTCACTTCTTTTGACCTTTTCATTTAAAGTCGACTTCAACTCCTTTAAGTCGTGGACAAGCTTATGGCACCAAATAGTGGAAGCTTCGTGGCTTGCCTCTACTAAGAACTAACCACCCTTCTCATTCTCTCCACTTACATTTCAATCTCCTTTTAAGTGGCTTAAGAGAATCCTTTTATGTCATGGCCAATACCAAGACCTATCTTCTGTGGCTTATACTTTTATTCTTCTTTCAAATCTTGGCCTTTTTTGTTTTCATTGCTTCGCCCCCTTTCACATACTTCAGAACTAAAACCATTACGTTTAACATTGAGGCTAGAAGGCTTATTTTTCTTCAGTGATAAAATATTTGTTGTTAAATTTTAGAAACTCAAAAATCTATTTATTGATTAAAATCAACAGTTAAATTTCACGATTAATTATTAAATATTAATAATTAGAAGAATATTTTTATCTTTTTAATAATAAAAATTTTGTAAATTTTATAAAAATAATCAAAATATTAAAATATTAAAATAAAAATTAGATAAATTAAAAATTTTAAAAAATATAATAAAAATTTTAAATAAATATAATAAAAAAATTATCATCAACGATGACGATAATTGTTTAAAATTGAATTAGGTAGTCAGAAAAAACCATGTGGTTCATGAGGTGGCTATTGATGGAGGCGGCCAAAACTCTGTTATCAATAGTGGCCGAAAATGGCCATTGGGCATTGGGTTGACTATTTTTTATATTTTTTATTTTATTTTTGATATTTTTAAAATTTTTATTTTATTTGCTATATTTTTAATACTTTTCTTATAATTTTTTATGTTTTTAATAATTATATTTTAGTTATTTTATTAAGAATGTTGACAAACTTGGATGAAAATGCTTGACGAGTGAGTATTCAAGTTTTAAAAAGTTAACGAGTAGAATTTTATTATTGAGAAAAATCCTTTGGCCTAACATTAACTTATCGTTTTGTTATTTCTTACCTACACTTGTTCCATTCAATTTCCTTCTTCTCTCCTCCTTTCTTCTTTCCAAGTGGATGTTGTTTGGTTTACTAATAGTCAGATATAACCATCTTTACATCGAAAAACTATCTTTGATCGTTACAACCATCTCATATTCTTAGTGAAAACTTTGATTATAGCTTTAAGGGTGGGTGTAGTTGAGTTGATGAAAAAATTGGGTGAGATTTAACTGAACAAATAGGTAAGATTTCAATTTAACGGCAAAAATTAAAGGCTTTGGTAGGGAGAAAAAACTATAAAGAAAAGGAAATTTAAAGAACGAGAGAACAAAAAATAAAATATTTTTTAAATCGTCTTTTTAAGTTTAATGTAAATGATCTTTTTACCTTTTTAATTACTAATTTTTATTAAAAAGAATAGATGATAGATGAATAAATAGGCTTTTCAAATTTAAATGATGTAAAATTATTGTATCATAAAAGTTCAAATAAGATATGATCATTTGTCTGTTTTAGTATAAAGTTTAGCTTATAAATACATTAAACTTTTAAAAAATGATTAAAACTCGTGCAAATAATATAATGTTGTTTATGTTTCTTATAAATACAATAATTCATCAATTTACGATGAAAAAAACAAATAAATATTTATCTTATTTAGATTTAATGATCTTTGCTGTTTGAGTTCGTATTTTTACGAGAAATTTTAGATACGAGCTTATGAGTTATTGAAAGAATAAGATAGGTTAGAGGGATTTTAAGGTTTTTATTGGAAATAGAGCTACAAACGAATTGAATTGTTTGTGGTTAACACGTGATTTGACCTAAATTTGAGTTAAACTTTAGCTTAATATTGGTTAATCTGATGAACTTATAATTTAACTTGACTTCAAATGAGATTTTAATAAATTGTTTATGTTATATATGATTTTTTAAATCGAAGTTGAACCAATGGCTTTTATTTTGAGCTCAAGCCAAGATTTTGCTTATTTGATCAATTTAAATTCAAACTCAAACTCTATGTACATTTATATTTAAGTTGAGCTCGAGTTAAATATTATTGGGTTTCGAGGATAATAAAATGGCCAAAGGACTATTTCCCACCCATAGTTTGAGGCGGGGACAAAGTCTCACTCGCAAGTTTTCAAAAACCCGGTCTTTCACCCTTGGACCAAAATTCAAACATATTTTATAATTTTTCAAATGAAATAATTAAAATGCCTTTTAATAAATAAAAATTTATAATAAAATTATAAAAAACTTTTTAAATATAAAAAAAATTAAAAAATATATTAAAAATTTTAAAAAATATTAAAAAATTAAAAAAAATAAACTGGCTACAGCCGCTGATGCCGGCGGTGGTGGCCATTGATAACCGCGCCACCTGCCATCTGGTTCTAAGGAAGGCCAGATCGGGCCTTCCCGTTGGGTGGAGGCGGCCAGATCTGGCCGCTTCCAGTTTTGGAGGAGGAGGTCAAGTCTGGCCTCCTCCCCCGATAAACGTGGCTGAAAACAGCTGTTGGGACCAATACCGACCCTCTTCGATCATTTTCGGTGGCCAGATCTGGTGGAGGTGGCCAAATCTGGCTGTCTCCTCCAAAACAGGAGGTAGCCGATCTGGTCGTCTCCACAGAATAGGGAGGCCAGATCTGGCCTCCCCTGGAACCAGGTGGCCGGAGATGGCCACCTGGTACGGTTATCAACGACCACCGCCGCCAGCATCGACGACTGTGGTCAGTTTATTTTTTTAAAATTTTTTAATATTTTTTAAAATTTATATAAAATTTATTTTATTATTTTATAAAATTTTAATCATAAAATGATAAAATTATCCTTGAAATGTTATTATTTTCTATTTTATTTAATATTAAATTATCTCCATGAGTGAGAGACCGAATTTTTGAAAACTTACAGGTAGAACTTTGTCCCCATCTCAAACTATGGGTGGGAAATAGTCCTTTGGCCTAATAAAATTTTATTTATAACTACGTTGGTCTCAACAAGCCCTCGAAAGATGGCTATTTTTTAATAACCCTTAAAATTTCTATTCGATTGGAAAACAAAAGCTAGTAAACCGTTCCTGCTAAGCAAACTCCGCACTCAAGATTTTTCTTCCCCTTCCTTCTCCATTCTTCCATCAAACAATCCCCTTTCCAATTTCAATATCTCAGCAATGGTGACGCCGCCGGTTACACCACCAAACCCTCAGCAGGTTCAGCAATTCCTATCCTCTGTCCTCTCGCAACGTGGCCCCTCCGCTCTCCCCTACGCCGAAGACACCAAATGGCTAATTCGTCAACACCTCCTCACTGTAATCTCAACCTATCCGTCTCTAGACCCAAAAACGGCGACGTTTACTCACAACGATGGCCGATCAGTTAATCTTCTCCAGGCCGAGGGCACCATCCCCATGCCTTTCCAAGGCGTCACTTACAACATACCCGTCATAATCTGGCTCATGGAGTCTTACCCCCGCCACCCGCCCTGTGTTTACGTGAATCCCACGCGCGACATGGTTATCAAACGCCCTCACCCTAATGTTACTCCTTCAGGTCTCGTTTCGGTTCCTTATTTGCAGAATTGGGTTTACCCCAGCTCCAATCTTGTCGATCTCGTACGCGAGTTGAGCGCGTATTTCTCACGCGAACCTCCGCTTTATTCCCAACGTCGGCCTGCTGTTTCGAACCCTAATCCTGGTTCTAATTCTAATCCGATTGTGTCGAATTACGGATCGTCGGCTGGTGCGCGTCCTCATCCAGCCCCAGCTCCGGCGCGGCCGTATTTGCCGTCTCCATACGGGAGTCGGGTTCAGCATCCGCCGCCGCAGACGGAGGATCCAGCGGAGGTTTACAAGCGGAACGCAGTGAGCAAGTTAGTGGATATGGCCCATGGGGATATTGTGGGCATGAGGAAGGCACGTGAGGCAGAGATGGAGGGTCTGTTTAGTACACAAGCATATTTGAGACGTAGACAAGAAGAAATTGATAAGGGTTTGAAAGAATTGCAAGACGAAAAAGAAGGATTGGAGCAGCAGTTGCAAATGGTGTTGATGAGTACAGATGTTTTAGAAGCTTGGGTTAGAGAAAGTCAAAGCAAAACCAAAGATTTTAAAGATATAAATGTGGATAATGCATTTGAATGTGTCGATGTGTTGTCCAAACAAATGTTAGAATGTACAGCTGCGGATTTGGCGATTGAAGATGTGGTTTATTCATTGGACAAGGCATTGCAGGATGGTTCTATTCCTTTTGATATTTACTTGAGGAATGTAAGGTTATTGTCTAGGGAGCAGTTTTTCCATCGCGCCACAGCTGCGAAAGTCAGGGCTGCCCAAATGCAGGCTCAGGTTGCGAGTATGGCTGCTCGGTCTTCACATTATGGTACATGAAACAAAACTGAATAAGTTTATGGTTATTGGATTGTTTAAAAATGAAGTTTTAATTAAACAATTAGTTTAAAGTTAGCTTCTTGTGAAAAGTTATTCATGTCATTCATCCAAAAAACAAAAAAAAAATTATACTGTTATCATTTTTGGTCTCTTATTTTGGATTTTAGATTGTTCACTGTGCATTTGTATTGATAGGAGAAAATAATATACATTTATCTCATTGATATGTGAATAATGGTCAATGGATGTTCTGGAATTTTATTTTTTTTTGTTGAGCTGATATGAACCTGGGTTGCGGCATTTATTTTGATTCTTATCACTTTTTTAGCAGAACCATATTAATAAGCTTTAAAGGAAGTAAATAACTTCTGACGTCATATTTTCAACGTATCCATACAGCTAGTAATCATTAAGCTCTTTTGTGGGAGTTTTCCACTGTGATTATAATAATTTTCTTTTTATAATAACAAATCTCGTGCTAACTTCATGTTTAACAACATACTGTTTTTCCTTCTTGGCATGGTCATGGGCATTGTTGGTTGTAATAATCATTTTGTTTCTCTTGTCTCAATGTTGTTTATACTAAAGGCCTTAATCAATTTGGTCAAAGGATTTAAAGTCCTCTTTGCATAAGTCTGTTTTTTTCTACTTTCATTCTTTCAATGGAATTTTCTTGAAAGAAACACGGAAATTGTTTATTAGAGAATTTTCCTAGTGCAGTGAACTACCATCACTGCTTTTTATATGATAGATGTGTACATTTATGGCAATTCATCTGTGAATTAACTTGGGAGTCCCATATTGACACAATTATGGAGGTTCCTGATGCTTCTAGTGGCCGTGGCACTTATATAGGTCTTGATAATTAAGGGAGATAAAATTTTAGTAAAGCTATATATTATACTCCATAGTTTTACCCGTATAAAATCTTGAACACCCTTTAACCCAAACTTTAATGTTAACTACCTTGATTATTTAGATTGACGGCCAACTCAAATAGTGTTTACAAGGTTTGGATTAGCTCTGTAGATCTTTTTTGGACAGTGTGTTCAGCTGCCTCTTCCATTCTTTTATTTTCATTCATGCAAAGTGCCTTTTTTAAGGTCATTGCTTCTCTGAGCGTTCTATTGGGAGTTTATAGTCAGTTATTAATAGTTGATAACCTGAGTCAACACCATTTTGCCTTTCAATTATCCACATGTTTTAATAGTAAACAGAACAGATATGTATGAATATGAAGAAAAGAGAAGTACAGGCGTGGATCAAGCACTAAGAATACAAGTATACCCCTGGGGGTTAGGGTGGTAAAAACAATAGATAAAGCTGTAAAAAATTGGTATATAAAGCTGTGAAAAATTGGTATAGGTTGTGCGGTCCTTGAAGACAACTAAATTCCATTGAGCTTAACTGGAAGAGGTTGTAAATAGTTGATTTCCTAGGGTTGTTTATATGTAAGGATTAATTGCATTTTATAAAGGCTTTGTTTAAGAAGTACCTACAGTCACATGATTGTATAGCTTTTCTCTTATTGTGGACACTTGGCTCCAATTTACAGATGAACTAAGATCTTTAGATCTGAAGCAACCTTGAAAACTTATATGAAAACTAGAAAAATGTTGGACCAAAGACCATACCAGGCACCATTAATCTTTTAGGCTAGTACACCTGGGAGCTGGGAAGGGGGAAGGGGCATAAATTGTGCATCAACATGTGCAGTTGCTTTCAAGCCTGCTATATTTTCTTTTCCTTTTTCTTCAAATACAGAAATTTGCTGTTGATAGTTTGAAATTCATTATTACATTTTGAGATTGATGACTTGATACTTATACTTTTGAAAACAAAGTATTTTGTTTAGTTAATGAAATATTATTCTTGAACTTCTTGCTGAGTTTGAAAGCTGTTACAAAATTTAGTAGCCACATGGAGGGTTGACATAAGTTGTAAGTACATGTAGGGATGTGAAAAATAAACTTCATCTACTAAGTGCAATATCAGAATTAACTGAAATTTACCTAGTATTTTAGAAGGTATCAGTAATTGTTGAAATGTCATATGATTATGTGATAGGCCTTGCTAGTTAGGAGCTTTCCCGATTTTAAAGTGAACATTAGGTTTGGAGTGCACTCCATCCTGGTCCGAAATGTAAATAACCAATATTATTGGTATTAGGCCTATTGGCTTTGTGTACTTTAAATGAAGTCATAATTGAGGTTGTTGGTGTTCATATTGATATGTTGGTGTCAAATTCTGGTTTAGAGGTTTTGATTGGTTGACATTGGACTACTATTCCTGAACCCGAGGTAAGAACCTAAGACAAAATAAAATTTCTTTTCAAGGAAATTGAAAATTTGTCTTCTACTGCCTGCTAACCAAATTCAGGAACAAATTAAGAGAAAATGATTGAATATCCAAGCTCTTTGGCATGGCAACACAGCAGCCATTAATCTAAGAATGCATTTGGTTTGGAGAATATATTTTTTTAGTGATGTAAAACTAATTATTATGTTTGGTTGGTTAGTAATAAAAGAATATGTAATGTTATTTTACATAAATGTTTTTAATATATTATATTAAATTTATTAATTAAAAATAAAATTATAAAGTAATCTTTTAATATTTAAATGGAAGAAGGTAATTAAATTACCTTTTCTTTTACATTACTTGTTGGTAATTTTTTATTGAACAAAATAAATTAATGTTAATAATAATGCTATAAAGGGTTTATTACCACAAAAACATTAAAAACTACCCATTGCATCCCCTAGTGTCGGCTTAGGATTTAACACTGGTGAGGATAACTTGCACCTTTTGCCTATAACAGTGTTAAGACAAATTGTTTGAAAGAAAAAAATATATGTTATAAAATATGTAGACTTCCTTCACTCTTCACGAAAGTGAGCCGGTGGAGCGGTTTATAAATAGCCACCCTACACCTTTTATTTGTGTGGTGATATACTATTGTGCATGCCTGTCTCTCAGTAGTGAGAGATTTACAGACCCACCGTTTTATTTTCCATTTCCTAGAGTTTAAAGAACAAAGTTATTCGTTTTCGTCCTTTCTCCTTTCAATCTTTATTCACATATTTTATTATATTTACAACTTGTTATTGTATTTCAATACCACTGATAACAAATATTTAACTTATCGTATATATTTTATTTATTTATTATTATCATCAAGTTTACTTAAATGCAAATAATAGACATTACCATTATTGTTAATAAATATCTAACTTATTGTATGTGTTTATTTTACTCATTATTATCGTTTTAACTGCAAAAATGTAAACAGTAAATATTTCTATTATAACTAACAAATATATAATATATCGTATATATTTATTTTATTTATTATCATTCCCTTATTTGCAAAAATGTGAACACTAGGTGTTTCCATTGCCATTAACAAATGTCTAACTTATTATATATGTTTAATTTATTTGTTATAATCATTTCATTTGTTAAAATGCAAACAGTGAACATGTATTCAATCCATCACCATTAACCAATATCTAACTTATTGCATATATTCAATTTATTTATTATTTTAGTCTCATTTGTGAAAATGTCAATAATAAGTTTTTCTTTCACTACTATTAAATATTTAATTTATTATATGTCTTCATTTATTATTTTCATATTGTTTACGATAATACAAACAATGGATGTTTCTCTTACTACTGTCAAATATGTAACTTATCTTATGTATTTGATTCGTTTATTATTTTCGAAGTGTCTGCAACTATATTGACCTTACCAAAATGAAACTTGATCTCACAGTCATAGTCATTTATCAACTTCAACCATCTTCTCTGTTTCATATTTTATCTCTTTAGATGAAAAAGTATTTTAAACTCTTGTGATCAAAATAAATGCAACACCTCGCACCATATAAATAATGTCTTCAAATCTTTAAAGTAAATGTAATTGTAGCTAGTTGTAAGTCATGCGTAAGGTATTTTAGCTCATATTTCTTTAAATACTTGAAGACATAGGCAATTATCTTACCTAACTGCATCAACACTACACCAAAACTTTGATGGGATGCATCTATGTAAATATTAAGCTAAACTCCCTTCTCAGGTAATGCTAACACTACCTTTAGGATGAGCCACAATGAGTTTACAATAATGTCATTTGGGTTCATAAATACTTGTGTAGTATTTATGGATCTGATGAACAGGATATTCCAAGACTATCTAAACAAATTTGTTATAATGTTTATAAATAACATCTTAGTTTACTCGAGGAGTAGAGAAGAACATAAGAAACATTTGAGATTTGTTTTACAGAGATTGAGGGATGGACATTTGTACGCCAAATTTGCTAAGTGTGAGTTTTGGTTAAATAGAATGACATTTATGGGTTATGTAATATCAACAGATGGTATATCAATGCATCTGAGCAAGGTAAAGGTTATTTTGAGCTGGTCAAGGCCAAAGACAACCAAAGAGGTGAGGAGCTTTCTTGGATTGATTGGTTACTATAGAAGGTTCATTGAAGGATTCTTAAGTTGAGTGACACCCTTGACTACACTGTCCTAAAAAGAGGTACCTTTTGTGTAGATTGAAGAGTGTAAGACTCGGTTCTAGGAGTTAAAACAAAAGTTGACTAGTATATAAACCAACTAAAAAATATACTCAAAATCCATGCATATTGTATGCATTTGGATGAAATTTTTTATTAGCAAAACTATCTCATTGTTATGTCAAAATCCACAACAAATATACAATTTTCTTGCACCATAATGTGTGAAATGTGAAATTTAACTATTTACACATCTTTTTTTACCATTTTATGTTCTTCAAATATCTTTTAAATCGCTGAAAATCATCGACGAAGTCAAAATCCATGAATACACGTATTTTTGGTCAGTCACATATATTTTGTCTAGGTTTGCATTTTTTCTACTCACGTATTAAGTCAAAATTGTTGATTACAAATTCTATATATACCATGTGTATGACAGTACGCGTAAAAAAAGAGTAGTTTTGTAAAAATGAAAAAAAAGTGATAGAAATTGTATTTTTATTAATAAATGTGATTATTTAAATTGATTTCTCTTCTTAAAATCAGACTATTATAATAACAATTTTATATAAAAAACAATTAACTCAAACATACCACTTGGCAATAATTCTTATCAATTTTATGTTTTTCAGAAATGTTGATTTGATGTTGAATATATTTTGTCTTTTCAAGTTGTAGTGTTACTCACCTTGATCAAACTCACAAGTTTGATTTTGATGAGGACAATTAATGACCAACAAATTTGTAGTACTCTAACTCATATCTTGATTGATTTAGAAGCCTCGATAAGATGTGATTTTATTCAGAAGCCATAAATAGGAAACAAAGGCCAAATTTGTCATAATTAGTGCAATTTACTCAATATTAAACAATAATTTTTTATCAACTTTGAATAACTCATCTTATTTCTATAATCATAACTAAAACATAATTACTCTTCTATCATATTAAAATCATGATGATATCTATAGTTGAAAAATTAGAGAGAAATATCTTGAACAATCAATGATTACTTTAATATTACTTTTATGTAATTTTATTCTTTACTTTCATTATTAAGATAATAACAATATCATTGAGATAAACTTATGATATTTCTGACTAAGTCATATTAAAACAAATTCTTTTGTCTTTTATGTTTTTTCATATTCTTATAGTGAATCTCAATTGAGGTCAATATACTTCTTATTTGTACAAATTTTCACACCAGCATATTGAGTTGTTGATAAAGATAAATTTACTAGTTATAGAACCTCAATAGACTAAATGACAATAATCTAAAGAGGGGTGAATAGTTTTTCGAAATCTTTAGAAACCTTAAAACATTTTTCCTATTGATTAACCAATACTAACAATTAAACCAACAATTAAATCATTCAACATAAGGCAAACACATAAACATATAAAGGAAGTAAAGATAAAATAAAAAGAGTACGGGAAAAAAGTGCTCAACCATTTTTATAGTAGTTTGGAGCTTCTCTACAAACCTCTTTCATCCACTCTTTCAAGCTATTTCGTTTGAAATGTTTTTTCACTATCTTCAATCTTGAAGATATAATAGTTTTTGTACAAAAGATTTTACCCTTCTTACACTAATTTCTGAACAAGGGATTACACATTTGACGTAGTTTTTTATAAAGATTTTGCCTCTACACTAGTTTTATGAGATTGTGCTCAAAGGTGTATAGAATTACAAGTCTAGAAGGTAGATAAAGCAATTTAGTTTTCAATGGTTTCTCTCAAATGATTTACAAATATAGTCTAGTGAGACAAATTTGTCAAGAGGAATTAGAGAATAAAGGATGAGTGTTTTAGATATGATTCTCAACTCTTCCTCAAATCAATTCTAATTTATAGCATTTGGGAAGAAGTAGTCGTTGGAGATGATTTAAGAGTCGTTGGAACGAATTTGGGCAAACATAAGGTGATATCCTTCTTTTACACAGTCGTGCTCTCGTTGATATGTGCTATCTAACAGTTATATTCTCTTATATCATGTGTGTCTGCATGGACGTGTGCTTCACACACATGATCGTACATCTTCAAGGCTTCATTGCATCAACTTTTTCAGAAGCCCACATAACTTCACACACAATAATTGTACGATCATCACACGATTAAGTTTCTTCACCTTGCATAAGCGTGTCTTATTTATGTACGGACATGTACCTAGTAAAGCTTTTGTAATACAAGCACAATTAGGCTTGCATGGGAGACTTTGGCAATGCGTCCTTGACTTATGACACACGGTTATGCATTTACAACTCGCACTATTGTGTGTGCTTGCTTCTTCATGCACGAACGTTGTGTATGACTTAACTCATGTATTGCCTTTATAGCACACATATAGTCGTGCAGTCTGATCACACACGGTCATGTGCAAAGTAATTTACGCAAAAACAAAACCTTTGGTCCTTTCTTATCATGATCATTACATGCAAGAACTTATTAGATATTTTAACTTAAGTAAGGATCCAACACTAGTGATTAATGTAAGACACCCTAGATGGATATTACTGTTCACTGCCTTTTTATAATATAATAATAAATAAATAAATAAAATATGGTCAATAATACCCAACCGAAATGCTTAACTGAACTAAAACATTGCAGCGGAAAAACCTATGGTAAATGTATGCATACATATATACATGTCCAAATAAAAACTGAATTTATATTAAAATATTCGCAGAATGTGTGATAAAACAAGTGCAGTCACATGCAAAGAAAAACTGAATAAGCATGCAAACTGAAGCATGCTAAAAAACTGAAGTAAACTGGATCCCAGATAGCAGCCAACTCCTCCTCCCAACTTCCAACACTCACCTGCAAAATAAAGGAAAGTAAGGAGTGAGTGATAAAATCACCCAGTAAGCACTTCATATCCTCTGACCCTAAACTCAATCTTTTTCGAAGGATTGCCACGTCATCTCCTACAGAACAGACTTACTCTGGCATTCTCATCTTTTACTGATCGGATACTACCTCATACCGAATCGTAAAATACTTATATAAGTATATGTAAACAACCTAGAGTGAAGAGTAATCCGAGCGATCGAACTCGACTCACTAAACTCTCTGATTGATAATCATCATCTTTACTATTCTGATACTGATACTGGCTTTCTGAATTTCACGTGTCATTACGTGGCTTTTCATGTTCTGATATTTTATTGTTCGTGTCTTTTACACGTTTCATATTCTGATCATTTACTGTTTCTTACTGTCTTATCATTCTCTGAATGATATGCTGATGTGTCATATAATAATGACATGTTATGCTGAAAACATAACTAGGCCTGAGCCTGTATACTGAAAATAGTTTTCTGAAAACTATTCATGAAAACTACTGTTGGATCCTAGGATCCCATATCTAAAAATCTTATGAAAGTTTTATCTGAAAGCTAGACTGAAAACTGTGTACCCTGGGATACATGCTATGCTGAAAACTGTGCTGCGCAGACTAATGAATACAGAGATTCGACACTCTGGTCATGTGAGTTTCCTATGCAAACACACGTCATAAACTGTATAGGTCACGTGATGCCTCAGACTTGGGCCTGAAAATTGAACTGATCTGAACTGAGTACCTCGGGCTATACTGCATCTGATCCTAGGATTAGGAAACCTAAATCTGCTAGCTGAGTAACCCGGCACATGCCGATACATAGGACTAGTAATGAGCATATAGCTTCTGGTGCAACGGGTGCTGAAACTCACAAGTGCCCCCTCGTATTCACCCATGGAATCTATGTTTTTCAACTGAAAACATGAATTAGGATCCTTGAATCCATTTCTGAAAACTCTGTATGACATGTCATGCTATGCTGTATGTATGATGCATCATGTATTCTTATTTGAGCTCATTTTACTGTTTTCTATCACTTGGATAGCTTTTACTGTACACATTTCTCATTTTAAGCTTATTTTCTCATTTTTGCCTGACGCACGGGCGTGCATGTCATGTGCACGGGCGTGCGTGAGCTTGCACGGGACCGTGACCCAATCGTGCGTGTGGTCGTGCAAGGTTCTGGAATTTTCATGCAATTTCTCATTTCTCTTGGTGCACAGGCATGCATGAACTATGCACGGTCGTGACCCTTCAAATTAGGGCATGCACGGCTATGTGAACACGGTTGTGACCATACAGATAACACAGTGTGCACGAGCATGCGCCTCGAGTGCACGGGCATGCCTACTGTTCTGCACTTGCGTAACCCCTTGGAATCAACTCGATTCCCAGCCAAATCTCAATTCAAAGGCAAATTAAACATATTTTACATGCACAACACTTCATATAAGCATATTAACACTTTCAACAAACTTCAAATCTCATGCTCATCATCCAATCCAATCTCAAAACACATATAAACATATATTCTCACACATCACATGTGTATAAGCATAAAATCATCATCATAATCATTCTCATGGCATCAAGCACACAAGAAACATCATAAGCATGCTGGGAGTAAACACATATCAACCAAAACATGCATCAACCGAATCAAAACACAAGGGAAAGAGGTAAGAAGCACCTACCTCTTGACATGCTTTCTCTCTCAAGGTAAACGAAGGCTCAAGCTGGATTGGACGGTCCTGGAAGTTGCTCTTCCCTCCTAGGGTTGATATTCTCTGAAATTGAAATGGAACCTTTGGGTGAAAATGGGTTTGGAAGCGGATAAACTCGACTTAAAACCAAGACAGCTGGAATTATGCGCACGCACGAGTGTGCATCTATCATGCACGGTCGTGCATGACAGGAAAATCACAAAAATGTCATTTTCCCGCGCTTGCATGCAAATCCTCCCAAACGGATCCATGCACAAGCCACCAAACTCTGAAAAAACCTTTATTTCATCATAAAACTTACTCACAACCCTAGAATTCTCAAAATTCTCAATCTAACCCCAGATTCGAAGCCGAAAAGACCAAACTAACCATGGGATGTTACAATTAAAAAAGTTATATAACAATTTTAAGTTAATATATTTGAAACTATATTAAATTATATAATATTATTATGACCTATCAATGACATCACAAAAACATTTTCTTGAGTTTCTATCAAACAAAGGATGTAGATGATAACTAATAGGAGAAAATTTTGTTGTTTTTCCCCCACAAATTAAAGCTACTTTTTTCTAATAACATGAGCTCATTTTTTCAGCCAATTGCACAAAGTAGATAGGCGGACTAAGAGCAATCTTTTGTGAAATTTGATTTCATAGTTCAAATACAAGTTGTTGTAGCTTGCGTTTTTTAATATTATTTATTTTATTTATGTTATGAAAGATGAAAGGTTTGGAATTAATCAAGATTTATGATAAATTGAGAATATGAAAAAATTAATAGAGATTTATGATAAGTTGAGTATATAAAAGATAAAAGATTTCATTTGATGAAAATTTATGATGAGTTAAAAATATGAAAAGGTAAAGACTAGTAAATAAATAGTCGATATCATTCATTCTTTATATGCATTTACACAATTTCAACTTTTGTTTGAGAAAAAATACTAGTTAAAGAAAATGTTCTTTTAGAGGAGCTTAGGCTTAGCAATTTGTATAGAGTTACAATAAATCAAACAACAAAATTGTTAGGCTGTTGTATCCTAGAAGGTACGAGTCAAGATTTTTTTGTACTACATCGATTTCTAAGCTTTGCTAACCTAGAGGGCTCAAATCTCTTTAAAATGAACAAAATAACTATGCCTTAACCTATAGTTTTTATGCAATCTTTATTATACCTCTTGTATTTATTTATAATAAAATTATAATTTTATTTCATTTTCACTAATAAATTTAAAGAGATATGATAATATAGAGGTTGTACAAAACAAACTTATTAATCAAATGGGAGATCTCAACAAGCCCTTCAAGTTTTATTTTATCTCAATCTCCTCAAAGTGGCCTATGTTTGCTTTCAAAATAATGTGATTTTTGAATTTAATGATGTAATTTTTCATAAAGGTAAGTTTCCTTTTAAATCTCGAATAGTGGGGTTAAAGTTATATTACAAAATATTATGAGTAGTCCTACCACTTCATCTTTTGTTTTATTTCTTACGTGATCAATAATAGCTTTAAAACAAATAAGTGTGATAAGTGCAAATATAATAAGTCTATCAACAGTTCACATATGATTATTTATCTTGATGTTGAAGATATGTTGATCTTTGGATCGAGCTTGCAATGTTATTCAAGATACAAAAAAAATGCTTGGAAGCCGTTTTAATACGGAAGACCTTAGGGAGACAAATTTTATTTTGGGCATTAAAATCACTAGAACAAGTGATGGTATATTTCTTGACCAATCACATTATAAAAAAATATATATATATATTTATTTATTTATTTAAGAATCTTAATGTGGTAAATTTAGAATTGAAAGGATATCAATTGCACCACTTCATTATTATTATTATTTTTTATGATTGTATTCTTCTGATATGATAAAATTATATGCATTTCTATTGAATATTAATAATAATTTATTTTTATTGATTTTAAATTAAAATTATAATAATATTTAATTATATTATAACATATTATTATTAATATTCAAATTAATACGAAATATAAATGTATATAATATTATCCATCTAGAATTGAAAATTCATGACTTCACTCTTTTTGGAACTATGTGTAATGGCTATAAAAGTGCACAATTATATATATATATATATATTGACAAAATTGCCCTCGTTTTTCAAACAAAATAATAATTAATATGCAAAATATTTTATAAAAAATATTGACAATAACATGGCAACTAAAAAAATAATTTAATTAATTATTTTCATAATTTGATAATATCATAAAAATCCTCACATACTTTTAATATAAAAAATATTTTATAAAATTCATACATTACCGTAATCAAGTGTAATACTATTTATATCAAATAATCTTTAAAATATATTTAAATAAAACGATATGTTAGTAATCTTTTGTTACTTTCCACGATATACTATAATTATTTATAGATACATACATAATAATAAAACCTTATTCTTACTAATTTTTCTGAAATTTTTTTTTATCGTAATATTTCATTTTCAATAATAAAAGATTAACTAAATCAAATGCACTCTAATAATTGAAATTTAAACTAATTGAAAATATAATTACTTCGTATACCAACTAATCAAATGATAACTAATTTCACGTCTCTCGTTCTCTAGTGTCTTTTCCTGTGCCTAAAAATTATCCTTTAATATCATTTTTTTTTCTCTTGTTTTCTTAAAATTATTGAGTTTTGTACGAACGACTTTTGAATATATAATTTATTAATTTTTTTTATTTTTTTATATGTAATGTAATTTTTGATGAAATCTAATTGGACTTTGGAAACAAAACAATTTTTGACTAGTCTCAAAATGGAAAATATGATTAATCAATCTAATATCATCAATTAGCTTATGATATTAGACTGAATACAGTTCAGAAAAAAAAAAAATCAATTTATTTTTAAGGCCAAATACCCTATGCCCACCCAAGGTTTCTTAAATGAAAGTGTCACCCATGAAGTTTTGAAAAGCTAATTACCTACATATTGATCAAAGTCAAAGGGGATATCTTTATCTTTTTGAATAAAAACTAAAAAATAAATTTTAGAAACATTATTAAAACATAAAATAATATTAAAATTATAATAAAAAATTAATAAATTAATAAAAATTTTAAAAATAAAATAAAATTTTAAAATAGCAGTCATTGTTGCTGACAACGTTATTGATGACGGTTGTCGCCGTTATAGTGACCACCTCTGCCATTTAAAATAATTGAAAACGATAGGTTTCAATCATTTCATCTATTTCTGACCTTTTCTAATGGTAGAGGCGATTAGATCTAGCTGTCTCCAATAGATTTCTGGTCATCTAAGCTAGATTTTTAGCTATCTTTACCATCAAGAGAACTAGATCCAATTGCTAATGAAATCATGTGATCGTTTCTGACTATCTGATTATGTTAACAGTGATCATTGTTGTTAGAGACGTTGCTAACAATAGTGATTATTTTTTTAAAATTTTATTAATTTAATATTAAATTTTATTTTAATATTAATATAAATTATTTTTATGAGCAATATTTTAATCTTTTTAAAGAATAAAAGTAAGTATTTGATTTTGTAAAATTTTATAAGTAAGACTTTTTCATTTAAAAAAACATAGATGGGACTGTCTTACCTTAATTGGAGTATCATTTTATCTTTTCAACTTAATTAAGTGACAAAATAAATAAAACCTTAAATTCAATAAGTTAAATTTCAATTCACAAGTGATTCATTTAATACATCATTTAATAATGTCTAAGAGCTTTAAAGTTTTTATTAATTAATTGTTGGAATAAAGTTTCTCTTCATCCATTATTTTCCCAAATGTTGGGGCACTCTTTCCCCAAAAATGGAAAAAACCTGTTCCCAAGCAGTGAGAATTAATTATCATAAATGGCTGTCACTAAAACTAATTTTATTTAAATAATCCACGTCAACCCTCGAAAAAAGACAAATAATTAGCTGAAATTCATCGTTTGAATTAAAAAAATTGGCCAAGTAACAATTCCCTCCCAAGGTTTCCTTACATGCCATCTCACCCATTAAATTTTAAAAAAATAAATACCTAGGTATTTATTGAAAAGATCAAAATACATTTCATAAAAATAAATAATATTAATATTAAAATAAAATTTAATATAAAATAAAATTTAATATAAATAAAATTTAAATAAAAAATAACTTAATAAAAATTTAATAAAATTAAAAAAACCACTACTACTGATAGTATCCCTAACAGTAGTAGTCATCGTTAATATAATCAGATGGTTAGAAACAATCACTTATTTCTATTGATTACTACCGAAAATCTAATAAAAACGATCAGATCTAATTATCTCTACTATCAGAGAAAATAAGAAGTGGTCAACACACTTGAAACTGATCGTTTCTAATCACTTGGTTATATATAATAATAACCACTGTTATTGATGATGCTGTTGATGACAGTGAATACTTTTTAAAATTTTATTATTATTTTAAAATTTAATTATTTTTATGAAATTTATTTTTTGTTCAAAAAGATAAAAATACTTCTTTAACTTTGATCAACGAATAAATATTTGACTTTTTTAAAATCTGATAGATGAGACTTGGTTATTAAACCTTGGGTGAGAATATGTTGTTTGGCCAAACAAATTTGATAACATTCTTCTTCTTTCCATTAAAAAGAGGGGGACTCTTACATTATTTGAAGTTGTGGGAGTGGAAAGACAAAGTAAAAAAAGGAGGGGGGGGGTTGTTTGAAGAAAGAAAAGTGAGACTGAGGCATGGATTTGGCGAGGCGAGTTAGTAATTTGGCTGGTTCAGTCTTTGAGTCCATTTTATTTAATTATAAAAAAAATTCCAAAATAAAATAGAAAAATAAGGTGATTTGATTTGAGTCTCTTCCTTCACTTCTTCAAAACCTGGGAAGAAGCTTCAACTTGGTACTCTCTCCTCCTTTTTCTCTCCTTCTTTTACTCTTCTTTTGCCATTTCTCCTCTTCATTCAAAACTTCAATTTGTTTCTCTCTTTCTCCTTTTCTTATCCCTACTCTCTTTTTCTCTTTCTTCTTCTACTTCTCTCGTTGGATCTCAATGTTTTATTCTTTTTACGCTCGGATCCTCTTGCTTCTCTTTTACAATTTCCGGTTAGCTTTCCCGTCTTTTTCTCGTCATTTCCATCTGGGTTTTGGGTTTTTATTCAGCCCGATCTCTTATTTTTGAGTCTCTCTGCTTTCCTTAAATTAGGGTTTGTCTTTGTGTTATGTTCTTTCCATTTCAGTTGTTTTTCCGGCTGATTGAAGCTAAGATTTGTTGTCTTAATTCAATTGGTTTGTCAGAAATTCATTACTGATTCCCACTTTCTTGTTTTCAGGTGCTCCATTTTGACATTTGTTTCAACTCTTAGCTCATTTAGGAGCTATTAACTGAGTTAAGAGACTGTTTGGTTTTGGATTTTAATCTATTCAGTCTGATTCAGGTATATTTCCTCTTTATGGGTTTAGCTTTAATTTTTTTTTAATCGATTTGAATTTATTGAGCTAAAAGATTCCATTTTTGGATAATTTTCACGAGTTTTTTTTTTTTTTTTTGGTTATGTTATTTTGTTGTATTTGGTTTACTTATGTGCTTAGTGTTGACGACAATTTTTGAATTGGGGGTTTTGCTTTTGTGAAGAGACCATAAATTATATGGTATGGGTCTGTTTTAGTTTCTAACTGTTGGGAGCCTTTTGGTGGTTCATTGACTTCTATATATGGGTAAAAAAATTTAATTCAATATGGAAATCTCATTAACTGTGTGCCCATTTTTGTTTTCAAGAGATCCATGTTTTTTAAGTATTAGTTGCTTGTATTGATCGCAGGATTCAACCCTTTGTTCAAGTTGTTTGTGTTACTGACTTTACTTCTGTGCCTGCCATTTCGACTAATTTTTTATGTGAGCTCCGATCTATTTTTCTTATGATTATTCCAGTTGCATGTGTCTTCATTTTGGGCTTATTGCACTTGATCTTGCTTCAGGCTTTAGATTTAAGCTTCAGAAGAGTTCTGGATTAGCGAGTATTAGTTTTGCTCTGTATGTAGTTTGCATCGTTTCTCAAGGATATAATTGGAAAATAGCGAGTCTTTGAGAGCCTCTCAGTAAATATAAAAAGTGTTGAGGAAAAAGTTTCACTTTCATTTTAATGTATTGCTTGCTTAAATTTTTTTTGCTTTGTGTATGCTTCAGGATTTTACCGTGCTGTTTGAATGGTTCTTTTCTCTGGGTAGAGATTCGTTTGATATTGTGAAGAGATGAGTCACACAACAAGTGATAGTGATGATAGGGTGCTTTCCAGAGATCAGACTGATTTGCCAGCAATGGATGAAGGTGGCAATTCTGTTCAAGGAATTATATTGAAGAAAGGACCGTGGACATCTGCTGAAGATGCAATTTTAATTGATTATGTGAAGAAGCATGGAGAGGGGAACTGGAATGCTGTCCAGAAGAACTCAGGGCTGTTCCGTTGTGGCAAAAGCTGCCGGTTGAGATGGGCAAATCACCTGAGGCCAAACTTGAAGAAGGGCGCATTTACTCAAGAAGAAGAGCAGCTGATTGTTGAGCTCCATGCCAAAATGGGAAACAAATGGGCACGCATGGCTGCACATGTAAGCTATTAGTTTATTTGTTTTTGGATATTTTGAAATATATATTTATTAAATTGAAATTGCTTTTTTTGAGCTTACTTTTAGGTTACAGCTACACATGGCTAAAATATACGATTTCTCTTTTCAGTTTACTCTGTTGCATATGTTAGTCTGATGATGTCAATTCATATCTTTTTAATTGTGGTAAACTTTAAATGTTCTGTTGTTTTCATTGTTTTCTTTGAAGTATGTAAGAGAAAATCAGAACTGTTTTTTTTATTAATTGTTTTGGTATCATTGAAAGTCGCAAGTCTGCGTATGTATCAATTATGCAATAGAAAATGAAAAAAGGTTTACACTATTTTAATAGTCGTGTCTTCTTCTGCTTCTCTCAAGTGTGTTGCATTCTTAATCATCCCCAACATGTTCATTCAAGATAAGCAAATTGGACTAAAAACTGTTTGGGGAAGGTCATATAATTCCTTTTTATAATATGTTAATCTTGTGAAAACTGGTTTTATCCAGGATTTCAGAAGCCAGAATTTACCAGTGATATGTTTGACTGGTTCGTGATGTTATGTGTGGAGATGTTTCTACCACATTAATTATTTTAATGTCTAGAATCACTACTACTGAACATGAAACGAGATAGCTGCAATATATAATGCAAGTATGGACTTAAATATTGCATTGTAAAACTTGTAAGATAAAAAGTGAGAAATGGCTTTGGTGTATAATTTGGTTAGTATATTTTTTGTTAATTTTGGAAACATGTTAGTTAATATATCTTTTGATATCTGCACTGTGTTCACAAATAATGCATAGCTTCTCTTTGGAAATTGTGAACACCTAGCATGACTTAATTAATTGTTAAATTGTGCTGTGTATTTGATCCTAGAGTCTTTTTTTTTAATTATCAGAAGATAAAAGGTAAATGTATAGATAAAAAACAGGAATATTCATATCTCAGTATATCTAAAATGTTAAGAACCTATTCTTTCTTTCAGAGATAAATTGTAATACATCTGCTTTATTGAGGGATGGTTTATCAAGATGTTGATACTGCAATTGCTGCAATAAAAGCTAATCTGCAATCTGGAAGCGGTTTACATCGTGCACTTTGATCTATGTCAGATTTCATGTAATATTGTTGATCTTGCATTTCCCTGAAATAAGCAAATGTCCCTTGTTAAATGGGATTTTTGGCTTGTATTTTGTTATGAGTGGGTGTTTAGTCATTTCTTCTGGCGAATATTGTTGTGTTGGTTTTCTAGTTCATTAATCTTGCTTCCTAGTCCTATAAACTAAAGTCTAGGTTCCTCTATTTTTTTTAAATATGTGTCTTTTCTTTATCTAAATGGATGTATGCCTGTTCTGTCAGTTGCCTGGTCGCACAGATAATGAGATAAAGAATTACTGGAATACCCGAATTAAACGACGTCAACGTGCAGGCTTGCCTCTTTATCCTCCTGAAGTGTCTTTCCAGGCATTGCAGGAGAGTCAAAACCAAAACATTGGTGGAATCAATAATGGGGATAAAGGTCAGCATGATATCTTGCAGGCTAATGGTTATGAGATACCTGATGTTGTATTTGACAGTTTAAAAGCCAATCAGGATGTCTTACCTTACGTCCCTGAACTTCCTGATATTTCTGGAAGTAACATGATGATGAAAGGTCTGGGCTCTCCATTCTGTAGCTTCACGCCACCGACAATTCATTGCCAGAAGCGTCTTCGAGGATCTGTGGGATTATTCTCTGATTATAGTGGAAGAGTAAAGAACGAGTTCTGCTCATTTGATCACTTCCAGAATGACACTCCTGAGAAGATGGCTCGACCATTTGGGCTGCCTTTTCCACTGGATCAAGATCCTACAGCCAAAGCCCCTGAGACTTTCGGGGTAATACAGGGTGGCCAGACCCTTTCAAATGGCAATTTCTCTGCTTCTAAGCCCACTTCAGGGGCTGTGAAGTTGGAGCTCCCTTCACTCCAATATCCAGAAACTGATTTAAGTAGCTGGGGTGCATCATTTCCCCCACAACCTTTACTTGAAACAGTTGACTCTTTTATTCAGTCTCCTCCAACTGGGACTGTTGAGTCAGATTGTCCTTCACCACGCAACAGTGGCCTGCTTGATGCTTTACTCCATGAGGCAAAAACTTTGAGCAGTGCAAAGAATCATTCCTCTGACAAGAGTTCAAATTCATCTTCTGTTACTCCTGCTGATATGGCTGATAGTTGCACACTGAATATTTGTGAAAAGGAATGGGAAGATTATGGTGACCCCCTGTCTCCGCTGGGTCATTCTGCAACCTCTCTCTTCAATGAGTGCAGTCCCCTCAGTACCAGTGGAAGTTCGTTAGATGAGCAAGCTCCTGCTGAGCCATATGTTGGTATGCATCAAACTTTTTGATATAATGATAATTTATGGATGGAATCTATCTTATTAGATTGTTTGAAACTTTGTCCTGAAATTTCTGAATCATTATTTCTTCAAAGTTGGTAGAACCTATTATAGAATGTACTGAGTAATTTGTTTTAACTATTTCTTCGATGCATTAATATGAGTTATTTTGAGTACCTGCAAAATTCTTGAATCCATCCAAATAACTTATGTTTGCCGAGAACTACCTATTCTAAATGCATCTCTTGTTTCCATTTTTTCTTGGGGGTGGAGAGATGTATTGGCAAGTGGCTATCAACTAAAATTATTTGACTGAGATGCATAGATTTTCCCAACTCCCCTGAACCAGTTTGCTCCATAGGTTTCTTATGTAACCTTTGATTGTGCTGCAGGGTGCAAGGTGAAATCAGAACCTGTTGACCAGGCATGGACTCCCGAAAGAGAAAAAGAAAGCAGTAACCTGTATGATATTAGTCAGGCTGATGCTTTACTTAGTTCAGACTGGCTTGAGCAGGGGTCTGCTTATGTTAAGAACCCAACTGTGATGACTGATGCCATAGCAACCCTTCTTGGAGATGATTTGGGCAGTGAATATAAGCAGATGACAACAGAAACTTCAACAGGGAGTCAAGGATGGGGTTTTGAGTCTTGTGCATGGAATAACATGCCAGCGGTGTGTCAAATGTCTGAACTCCCTTGAAGTCTTTAGTGTTTTCAGGAATGTATGAACTGTTTTGAAACTTTTTTTGGTTGAGTAGTTTGAATATTGCTAGTCAGGTAATGTTGCCTGGTGGACAGCAAAAGTTGATTTGGGGTATGAGACTTGTGGCATGAGTTGCAAGGGTCATTTGTGGATTTTGATTTCTTGATTTCTGAACAAGTATGAATGCCTGTATGCAAAATTTGGAACTGACTAGGTATATAAATGCATTCAGGCTTCTTGTTCAAGTGTTTTAATAATAGTAATGCACTTCGTTATGGGATGGATTTTACTAGTTTTGTTTCGATTTTCCTGATTCTTGTCTGCTGCCTTGGTTGGAGTTTTTATAGGAAGACGACTTATTAATTGGACCTTCGGTCATTTCATCTTTTCATACCTTTTTAAAGGTGGCTACGGGAGGTCTCATGTCTGTTGTAAGAGGTTGGCAAGTGAAATCATTTTGAAGATGATTGACTCGGATTTGCGGAAGTTATAGTGTTTTAAATTCATCCCCCCCTAGCTGGTCAAACCAAATCCGCGGTGGTTCGAGCTGAACATTGTGGCGGTGATCCCGGTTAGTCCGCTCTAGTAAGGTCTCACTGGCACTGCTCTGCTCCTATTGGTCGGGACATATTAATATTACCATTACGAAATTAATTCGTTTTTATTTATACTACTTAATTAATCAATAACCATAATTAAATTGGATTTAATATGAATCCATCCATGTATAACAAAATAGCAGCAATAATAATAATGATAATAATATAATATACGTACATGGTGGGATGCATCTGAGTATAAAAGTAATGCTCCACTCCAGCTCAACTTTTCTCTCTTCTTGTTATATTATTTTTCACTTGATCTTCGTGGCGAAACTGCATGCCATTGCGATGGAAGTGAACGGTAAAATACATCACGAGCTAATCTTATCGGTGGAGTTGGCGGGAATCTGGTTATGTAACTCATCTGGCTGGAGCTGCTGCCGCTGCTTATGGTTTCGTCTTCGTCCGACTGTGCTGGCGATAATTTGGAGGAATCCCCTATGCTACTTCCGGATTCGGATGGTGCTGGAGAGAGCCCTCTTATATTACAAACTTCTCCGCCTTTCATTATGAAATTTAGAGCCTCAACCACCTGCAATATCGTTGTTGAGTGTTAAAGCATGACGCAAACACGTAAGAAGCCAAATGCAATAAACAAATGCTTCCAATTTTCGGCTAAAGTGGACTGACGATTTCTCCACCAATCAGCAACCAAATTTGCTTCAGAAATTATCTATTTTAGACAAGACCACCTAAACTATGCCATGCAAAGGCAGCTCACATTCATTTGTAATTCAATTCCTTCGTTAAAAAAAACATTCTACAAATAAATTTTAGAGTGTTTTGAGGAATAATTAAGCTCTCATACTCTATTAATTGTTTTTGTGTGATTATATATGCACATCTAGAAGTTCTATATAAAGAGGTTGGTTTTTAAGGAGGTTTTGTCGTCTCTAGTCTTTTCTTAGAATTTTTCTAGTGTATATGAAAATACACATACATTTACTATTTTTCTAAGTTTGGTCACTCTTGGGATAAAAGTCATTCATCCGTCCCAATACCAATGCCAATATATACTGGTGAAAAATATGATTATTGATGCATCAAGATGAGGACATTATTAAAATCCTAGTTTTTATGGGATGTAGTCAAGTTTGGGTTTAGTCTTCTAGAAGGGACATCCAGCTTTTTGAAAGTTGAACAAAAGGCATTGGAGTATAATCGGATGAAGAATTGAAGAGCTTTATTCATTCTACAACAAGAGCTATCAGATGATATATTCCCCAGAATCAGTGGAACTTCAAATGCCAAAGAAGTTTGCGATATCTTGCAGGGAGAATTTCATGATAATGAAAAGGTAAACTTTTTTAAACTACGAACTTTTAGAAGAAATTTCGAAAATATTAGAATGCATAAGTTGGAGAGTGTTAATATTTACTATTCAAGATTGAAAGAATTAGTAAATCAATTAAGACTCTATAAATAAACTATTTTTGATAGAAAAATTATAGAGAAAATTTTAATTAATGTTATTAAAAAATTTGATTCTATAATGATTGTAATTGAAAAGTCAGAAAATAAATCTAAGTTTTCAACGGTAAAATTGATAGGTTCTTCAAAAACATATAAAAAAAGGAACCATAAAAGTAAAGATTCATTAGAGATGACTAGAGTTATGCTTAAAGAGAAGGACTTCTACAATAGTTTACGCTGCAATCTGCTTGTTGAACAAATGTCCTACAAAAGTTGTCAAAACAAGACATCGATTGAAGCTTAGAGTGGACACAAGCCATCAGCGAAGCATCTTAGAGTTTTCGTCTATATTTGCTAATGTTCATGTTGTACATGAAAAAAGAAGCAAGCTGGATGAGAAAACGAAAAAGGGAATTTTCTTGGGTTACAACACTCAATCAAGTGGATTTAGAGTTTACAATTTAAATCTAAGAAACTAATTATCAGTCGAGATGTGGAGTTTGATAAAGATGCTGCATGGAATTGGGATCAAGAGAAGGTTGAGAAAAGAAATATTATTGTCTTAACGCAACTAATAGCTTTAACTCAAGAAAAAGAATCAGATGAAGAAGCAGAATTGGAACAAGAGACTTCAACTAGCATTATCGTAGGTCCATATGAAGAATCCTCTTCTGAGACATCATCACGGAAAGTCTTGCAACTTCACAATTATAGAACTAGAAGATTTGGAGACAACTTCAAAATAGGAAGTATGCGTGAAGGCTATGCAAGAGAAAATAAAATAAAACTTGTAAGCTAGTAGATTATCCTAAAAATATGGAGATATTGGAGTTAAGTGGGCTTATAAGACGGAGTTCAATTATGATAGCACAATGCAGAAGCACAAAGCAAGACTAGTTGTAAGCAAATACGCGCAACAGTTCAGAGTTGACTATAATGAGGCGTTTGCGCTCATTGCAAGATTAGACACTGTAATAACTCTTATCACACTTGTTGCACATAGCGATCAAATATCCCTTTCTGAGGAAAGATGAAGTCAATAAAGAGATTACGTCTCAATACGATAGAATAAAAGAACAAATGACAGACATCTTTACTAAAGCATTACCAGAGACAAATTTGAATTTCTTATAAATCTAATTGGAGTTCCAATAATTTGCATCAAGGAGGAGTGCTAAAACATGATGCAAACACATAGGAAGCCAAACGTAAGAAATAAATGCTTCCAATTTTCAGCTAAAGGGGACTAAGCACGGACTGATTTCTCCACCAATCAGCAACCAAAGTTGCTTTAGAAATTGTTTTTCTATTTGAGACAAGACTGCATAAAGTATGCTATATAAAGGCAGCTCACATTCATTTGTTTGTAATTCAATTCCATCATAAAAGAATTCTACTCATAAATTTGAGAGTGCTTTTCGGAGTAATCAAACCTGTCGTGCTCCGTTTGAGTTACTACAAATTTCTATTTCTATAGACTCTATAACCTAGTAATTTTATTCTATCTTCCTAACAATAAGAACCACTGATATAACATCTTTGATAATAACTGATCGTATATGATTGAATAATTGTATGCTTGATCATGAAAGACTTACATCATTCATAGGGGGTCTCTTTTTGGGATCCTTGCTGAGACATTTTTCAACGAGTCGAACCATCCAAAGGAGTTGATGAACATCCTGTAAATCTGGAATCCTGGGGTCAACCAAATCCAGGTAGTTCTTTTCTTTTAATAGTGGCCATGCCTGTAACAAAATAATTAATTCAACTGCATTCAGTTAGCCCTTTACACATCAGAACTATAAAGGGATGATTTGATTCAAATTCTATGGCGTTTGAGGCTCTTACCCACCCCACAAGACTTTTCTCTTCAAGCTTTTTATCTGTAGTCTTGAGTCCAGTGATCAGCTGCAACAATACCACTCCAAAAGAATAAACATCTGTTTTATTTGATAGTCTCCCCCATTCTGCATATTCTGGTGCCAAGTATCCCAGAGTTCCTACAACTATAGTCTCTGAGGAGTTATCTGAGCCTTCGCAATGTGTCGTTCTAGCAAGACCAAAATCTCCTAGCTGATTCCGCAAAAATTGTAAAATCTTTAACCTTGGTTTGATAATATAGTATTTATAGTTGATTGTTGAATTTGATTAATTCCAGAGTCTCATATGAAAATTAAACAAGCACTAACGAATTGGAGATGTCAGGACTTCTATTTTTAATATATGAAAGCATATTAAATTGTTACCAGCGGTTCGTAATCATGGGTAAGAAGAATGTTGTTTGGCCTCATATCTCTGTGGACGATGTTGTTCTCATGGAGATACTGTAAGCCTTTGGCTGCTCCCACTGCTATTTTCAATCTGTTCTCCCAGCTGAGAACTACTCGGGCGTGCTCTGCGTCCATGTTATTCAACTTGAATTAGTCCTTTCCAGGGACAAGAGTTTCTTTAATTGTTCAAGTGCATTTATGTACTTACTCGATAGATGTTGATCTAGTGAACCATTACAGACGTATTCATAAACAAGCAGCCTGTTATTTCCTTCTGCGCAAGACCCTAACAACATCAACAAATTCTCATGTCTAGCTTTGGTCAGCACCAGAACTTCAGACTTGAACTCCTTCTCCCCCTGGTGGCTGGCATTTTTGTGTTGCTTCACAGCAATCTTCACCCCATCGATCACACCTTTGAACACAGAACCAAACCCTCCTTCTGATAGATAGTTCTTCGCCGAGAATCCCTCGGTAGCGCCTTGGAGTTCGGCATAGCTGAAGTCTCTTCTGCATCTTATTTTTGGTCGTGTATTGCCGCAAGCTGAGCAACTTGAGTTTTGAAATTCTTCATATGTTGGACTCCATCCCATAATCCAACCTCTTTTTTCATCTTGGATTTTTGGGTTATAAATTTCTTGTGGCATCTTGTTTCGATCACTTTGATAGTCATTTTGTTGAAGATCACCTATTTCTCTTTCAAAGCTTAAAATAAAGGATTCTTCCTCCTCTTGAATATGTATAGCCGAAGTAGATCGTCTTGAAGCTCTATTGTTTGATATTGTAGTCAATGCGGAGAGTTGATTACCTGAAGAGGACTTGGACACTGAAGATATTCTATTGTTTTGCCGGCGAGGTTCTCCACAATCTTCACATCCTTTCCCTTCAACTAAGTTGGCCTTACCAGGATTTTGAGATTCTGAAAAATTTTATTATTTAAAATATAAAAAAGAATGACAAAGGAATGGAAGAGAAAAAAAAAAAAAAAAAAATACTTTTAGGAGAAAAAGCAGTGCTTGGAATAGCTGAAATCGTTTCTGGAATCATGTCATTATATGTTACAAGGCGAGCATCAGTGGCTTTTTCATTCCGTAATTTTTTGTTTTCTGATTTTTTTGGCGGCCCTCTCAACTGTTCCACAGAGTTGTCCCTTTTCATCCTTGATATTCTGCACGAGAGCTTCTCCAAGAAGTATCTCCTGTCCTCCTTCATATGCCTGTATTTATCCAAAATACAACTTCTTAATATGCCTCCCTTTTCTCTTTATGTCCTTCGAGATTTAATGTGACTGACCTATCAAGTATCACAAATGTTGCATTAAAATTTGTGATGGCTTTCACGGCAATCATCTTCGAAGAGGGTCCGGCGCGAACCTCCACATAAAACTCAATCTGATGGACATCATCATAAACAAACAATTCACATTAGCCCATAGGTACAATTATAGATGATCTTATACATAATAAATAATACTACTCCCAAAGTGTTATTGATATGACCTTTTCTGTTTCGCATTGCCTTGAAAAATTCATAATCTCCTCATTCTTTTTGTACTCTTCCCTCTTCTTGGATACTTCTTCTTTAATGATTTTCTGGTTTGTTCCGAACATTGATTTTGAATCCACTTTGATCCTGTATCCCACTGGGAAGATAGGAGATTGGGGTTGGGTTGAAAATTAAATAAAGTAAGAGAGTTTTTTGTGAGTTTAAAATCAAAGATACAATCCAAAATATACGTTATCTTTAATCTCAAGCTTAAAGCTATAAAGATGATTGTATATATTTCAATTCTCATGGTTTCCCATTACCTTTAGGAAAGAATTCGTATCCAAATTCTATCCTTTATTTTCCAAACGAAAGAGATTACGCATGAATTCTTACAGATTTTTCCAGCTTGCATGAAAGATAACGTACTAGGATGATTAACCTGGTGAAGAACTCCAAGAAATTTAAGTGCATCTCCAGGCTTAAGAGATAAGCCCTTCAGGATTCCTTTTATTGCGCTTGGACTCACATCCGTTGATGCATCCATCACCACCACCACTCTTTGAGCTTCCTCTTCCATTATTATATATTTCTCTTTTTAACTTTTTTAGATTTTAATTATTATTATTATTATTATTATTTGTTTACAGAATCTATACAAACCTAGCAATATTATTATCAATTTAATGCAAAATTAGGCGCTTATTAATTTCTAACTAGTGAGCTTCAAACTAATTAATAGCATAAGTGGCAAGAGTGAATATGCATTACCAGGAGAAGACACTATAATCTAAACAAAATGCCATCTAACATCAACATATAAACAGTTTGAAAATTTTTAGAAAGTTCAAGTAGTTGGAAAATGTGACATAAGATCTAAAAGCATATAGGAGCTAAAAACTGAAATTTGTAATGGTGAATTGCAAGGCAAGAGGAAGAAACTTTCACAAAAACAAAGTGGATTGAAAAAATTCTCTAGTATAATCAGTTCTGACACAGATGCTGCATCGATCCCTTTTGTAGAAGAAATGAAGTATATGTAGAGAGAAACACAGACACTAGAGGCCAGGGAGGTGGTGAAACCAAGCGGATATTCGGATATCCTGGAATGGACGGAAATATTTTCAAGATGCAAGAAGAAGATTTAACAAGGTGCAAGGGTGGTTGACATTTTCCAGGATTTCAGTTTAGGCAGCAGTTTGAAGGCCTCACTCAGGACAGGAGTATAATGCACGACAATGGGTGGAAATAACTAAGTTTTGGACTGTTCTAAGAAGCTATATGTTGTCGGTAAGTATAATGCAGCTTCTCTTAAGCTGGTTTTTATATTATCAACTTAAGCTTGTTCTTTAGCAAGGGTTTTTCATTCAAGAAGGGCCGAAAATTAATAATATTTATATCACAGGATGCGGCAACAAGTATTCTTCTAAATATAATATTATCTGAGTCTTGCTCAACAATAACAAAGCTTTAGAAACTATGTGACGAGGAGAATTTAAAAGACAATGTTCTTGTTTTACATAGGATTTATGAATAAACTTGAATGCTTTTGTTAATTTAAAATACTTTCAAACACAGTTTTCGAATCTCATTCCAAAAAACAAGTGGAAAATTAAATTAAAAACCTACCTTATTACAACACTGGATGAGCATACAAACATGTGATTCTAATTATCATTACTTAAAAGAAGGGATCTCTATTGATCCTATCAATGATTAAACAATTACTATTGAACTCTCAGAACTTTTAGGCTCGATTTTGGTATGTTCTTGATCCTTACGAAGTACAAAGTACATATATCATTTGACATAAATATTGACAATCTTAATTAATTTAAGAAATACTGGTGATTTATTGACAAATGTTCAAGCACAATTACTCGGTGACAATTTATGTTTTGGCATTTCTCTTGATTGTCTTTCCATCTTTGACGTTTTCTACATTGTTAAAACCTCAATATACTCTCCTAGTAATTTACTAAATTTTGTTGTAAGTCTTTGTATTCACTAATTTGTCCTAATTAATCTACTGAATGCTTTTATATTATAATGAAAATTTGCTTGATTGTGTTAATTAAGCTAATTTTTCTATCAACATCTGTGTTGTTAAAGAGCTTAATGCCCAATGTTTCTCTAAGAAACTGATGGCTATACATCCTGTTGCATATTTGCAGATGATATGAAAATGTAAATGATAAAATGATGTGTTGCCAGTGGTACATGACAATATCATATAAAATTGCATAACCTTTGGGATATAAAATTCATAGGAGTATATTTTATATATATATATATATATATATATATAAAATATATTATATATATATATATATAGGTATCAAACTATAATTTTATCTTTCATTCAAGGGGACTGATTTTTTTTTTTTAATTAATGAGATCAAAAATTTAGATTTTCTTATTGAATAGATAAAATTTTAGAAATTTCTATAAAATAAGCTAAAATTTTATTATTTTCTATTGAAAATACCAACCTAATCACCTTATTTTTTAAAACAAAACAAAACAACAACACTAATTGTGTTTATTTAGTATTTTCAATATAAAAATATTGAAAATTTAATCCATTTAATAAGAAAATATGATGGTTTGGTCATTTCAATAAAAAAACTAAAAATTTAATCACTTAAATAAGAAAGTTTTAAAGTATAACTTATTCAATAGAAAAAACTAAAAAAACAAAGTTCAATAACAAAAAATATGATAGTTTGATACCTTAAAGTGTTGTTATTCTTTATATAATTTTCATCTTTACAACAATGTTTATTCAAATATGTGAAGATTATGTTTGTAGTCATAAACCGAAGAAAAAACCAAGTGGAAGATTAATTCCCTAATATCTTTTAACCAAAGAAAATTAATGTTAGTAATTGCAAATATATCATATATAAATAATATAATTAAAATACACATATATCTAAAATTAGATATATTGGCTTAAAAATTGAAAGTATAGGAACCTTCGACATAAAAAACGAAAACTGATAACGAAAGTTTATAAAAACTTAGATTAAACATTGAAGTCTGTATAACATATAGTTTCCTTTAGATATATTTGTTTCTTTTACTTGGGTTGGGTGCACAAAAATTTGAACAACCTTTGTTTCACATGATACAATAACAAAGGAAAACAAGAGATACATCACTATTTTATTTCAACAAACTGAATTAAGTTTGAATTCTACCACAACAAAATTTTAAAAACAATTAAAACTAAGAGAGAAATTAGAGGATGAGAAAAAAAAAAGAGTTTAAGTTCAAGTTTGTACGAAAAATGAAAAGAAAAACCCTCTTTTATACTACTTCAAGGGGACAAGATATTGAATATGAGATTAAATTTTATCATAAATCTAAGTATTTCACCTTTTAATTCTATAACATTCAACACCTTTTCACTTTTCAACTCTAAAACTCTAATAGAATTCATTCATTTTTCTATTAGTATCACCATCAAAAAAGAGTGACTCTCATGACATCAAGGCCAATGTTGGGACTATTGAGATTTTATTAATTGATTAATTAATTAGTTGTAGGTAGACATTGATTTTAGGAAATCCATCCCCTTAAATTGATTTCAGAGTTTTCATTACAAAACATTAATGAAAAGTAGAATATTTTCTTTGACATCAAAACCATTATCTAAAATTTTTTATTTTAATTATTATAGTTTTATCGTATTATATTTGAGTTTGATCAGAATAATACATTAGCTAAAAACATTTTTAGAATGTCACTTGCTGTGGTTATAAAATCCTCACAATCAAGACATGCTTGATTTTTTTCATTTCGATTTTATCATTGTAAAAATATTTATTTTAACATAACATAAATATGATACAGTATTATTTATACAGTCAAAATGATTGACTCTGAAATACTTGCCCTAACATATTCTAATGATCACATTAATAATAATAATAATAATAATAATAATAATAATAATAAACAGTTAGAATAGAATAATGTTACTTTGATCTCAAAAATCTCGTTTATAAAGATCGAATGGAATGGGAGTCTGCATAAAGTATTTTGATTGGAAATAACATAAATAATTTTATTTTGTTAGGAATGGACAACAATATTGGTGCAGTTTTTTAGTTGTTAGAGTTGAGTGGAAGGTTTGGTTGGGATAATGAAAACAAGTTGTGTGGAGTTTGGTTGATTTTGATGAAGAGAAACAATACTGTTTAAAACAGAGAAGAAAGAAAGAGTTTGGATGTTAGTGAAAAGTGAAGGGAAGAAAAGAGAGGAGAGGCTGAGAGTGAAGGACAAGACCAAGATTAGAAATGATAATAAGATTCATGGTGGGATTTGAAAGGAGGTTTATGTATCTTTATGAACTATAAAATACATACATAATTGAAGGGTTTTTTTTTTTTAGATCATTTTAAGAGACTAATGGATATTTTCCTAGGGTTTTTGGGAGATCTAGAGAGTAGTTTAATTGTTGAACTTCTGAAACTTAAATCTCAAAATGGATGGGATGAGGTACTGATTTGGATTACCTTGAAGGGCATGCCCTAATTTCATCAGTTATGAGAGATCATCAAATTTTACAGTGATTTTTAAGAACTATTAACTATTTTGCATTAATTTTAACATGTTATTTGATATTTTTACAAGTTTTTTTTTTTTTTCTTGGGTAAATTTAGAGAAATTTTAATTGTTGGATGCTTGAAACCAAGTTATCTTTCAAGACAGATGAGATTAACATGATACAAAAGCAAAGTGACCAAAAAAAAGAAAACAAAAAATTGCAGAGTTTCACAAGCATATTGATATTTGCATGAAACATCATGGATAAGAAAACATAAACAAGGGCTTCAATCATGAAAATGGGAATTCAAACAATGCAAAAATTTTTGACAAAGAGGTAACTGAAAACAGTAGAAAGCAGCTAATGCACATTAAATTTCATACTGCCAAAAGATGAATGTCCACAAGTACAATGTTAAAGAAAACAATGCCAAGAAGCAAGAAAAACAAGAAAAAAAAAAAGATGACCTTGCACCTAGAACTAGCTTGACTTTGGAGCAGAGGCTGGAAATGGTTTCTGAAAACCTTTTCTCTGTGTCATTGACTTCTACCCATAAGCGCTAACCATAACAACATCTAATGTCTGTACATTCACCTCCAAACATCAATATCATAAACGTTTAATGTGTAAACATTTGCCAATGTAGTATTCTGATGATTATATAATCTATATACCAAAAATATCCCAAAGTAAGGCCTTAGTCATTTCCACCACCAAAACTGCCGAAACAAATATATCTTTCTCATTCGAGCATTATATGTCATGAACGCTCTTGCTTTAATAGGATCTGCATTCAAATACTCAAAAGCATACATCTGTTTTGCCTCTTCCAGACCTTGGATCTCCATCACAGCCTCCAACAGTTCCGATGCATTGATTGCAGTTTTACTACGTTCCAAGGCATCAGCCAAGCGCCGCATGCTGGAAGCCACAGCCAACATGGCATCCTCAAGAGCCTCTGAGTCACGAGGTCGTTTTGGAAGTTGTCTTGGAGGTGGTGCAAGAGGAGGATCTTGACTACCATCTTGCATATACTCTGGGCATCCATTGTATGATTCTGTTCCATCTGTGTCACCAGCGTCTTCAGAACTTGGTGAAAGGAATGATGCAGAATCATCTTCGCAGTTCTTAATCTCAGTTGGATGGCTTCCATTCTTTGTCTTAGCCCAACGACTAGGTGCTTGATAATTTCCGCAAACAATTTTTAGCTCATCATACATCTCAATCTGCTTTCCTCGAAATCCTTTGGCATTAGGGTGTGCCTATTCCATTGATTTGAAGCTCATTAGTATTAAACAAAAGAATGACAAATTGGGTTAATTTAAGACTGGGCGGGGAAATTACCACAAGGTATCTCTTCCATAGATCGTCATCTTCACATTCAATCATCTTCGTATTTGGGTTCCAATGAAATCCGTCTTGACTGAGCAAATCCCTCATTACCTTGTATCTTTTCTTAATCGTCTTTAGGCGATTAACTACTTTTTGATTATTTAAGTTTAAATTAAAACGAGAGTTCACTGCATAACAGGCAGCAGAATATGCATTCTCATTAAAGCATTTGTCAATTTTATTCCCAGTTCTAGCCTGAACAGCCAGAGCTTCAATTAGACACTTGTCCATTGCAATTGACCACAAAACATTTCTTCCTTTATGCCTCATCTCCTTTCTCTGTCCTTGAAAGTCATATTGGTCCATTCCTAAGCCAGTAAGAAAACATATTACATATTTGCGCTTTATAATACAGCACTGTTTAACAGAAAATCAAAATCATAATCCAAGAGTCGGTAAGATAGTTATAATCAGTTCCAAGATCATCACAATAATGATGATAGTAATAAAAGAATGAAATCAGGGAATGCCTATTCTTTGGCTTTGAGGATTGACCAAGTAAAAAACAAAAAGGAGACTGCACTGACAGTCAAGTGTACAAATAAAAGCATGATGTTAAGCACACATTGAATTCAAATTATGCTTGTTTGAATTAAAAACCAACTTAAGAGAATTAAAAAAAAAAAGCACTTAGCAGACATGATGCGATATCTGACTATGTAATTGATACTTCACCTAATAACCATTTATAACTAGAGGCATTCCAGCTTCCAAATTTTTTTTTTATATAGTAATTATGATAATTTTCAGTAAAGAATATACCAAAGCCTTGCCAAAGCATCACAAAAATATAAATTATTAAGGAAAGTAAACTTAAAATGCTGCCGAGGATAAGCTAAACACTTTTTCAAGCTAAAGGGGTTAAGGCCTATGAGTCGCTGCCCAGAATTCATATAGGTGGGCTAAATTGGACACAAACATGCTTACAAGTCTTAAGTTCAAGAGCAATACTTGCTGGATTTTCTTGTCAAACAAACATGAAGGAAACTAAGGCTAATAGGTCTGCAGGAGTAAAATGGTAGGATCTAAGACAGATTTTCAAGAGTGATACTGCCTTCCTAATTCAGTGCCCACTGGCAAACAATTCCAGATTTGCAACAGATGAGCCAAGGCAACAAAGTGTAGAACATTGTTGAACCTCTTCACAGGTTAGATAATTCTAAGATTGCCATGGTGGTTAAAGTCTATAAACTGGATCACTGCCAACATGAATAAAGAGTTCCTAGCAGCCAATGCTGTTGCAGAGCTTTTAGTTAACACAATTTCTCTTCATAACAAATTCTTACCCTATGCGAGCCTCCATGGAGCCAGGACCATGCTCAGAGACTTTAGATGTGAGGCTGAAAAAGAATTTCTTCACATCTTTTGCCGTCTTCAGTACTACATATTGAATTCAAGAACACAAACACCTGAAAGTTATTATCTTCAACCTTCAAAATCGTCTTTCCAAAGTTGGCTTCTCCGGAGGATCCTCACTTAGTCTAGCCAGCGGTACAAGCAGTCCCCCCGTTGGAAGACCTACCATAACCTTTCTCTTTATATGAATAAAATCCACTCCACAGACTTTCCAATACAGAAAGAGAAAAATCGCCTACCAAAAGACTTTTTTCGATCTTCATTCTCTAATGAATATCTCTTTTCCAGTGGATCTTTCTTCTCCAGCGGATCCATATTCTCTGGAAGACTCCCCTTATCCTATCCATGGGGAGATCATTATGATAAAATGGGTGGAGAAAATTGAGCAACTACCATTTACATAGACCAATCTTTTACCTTGATCGAATCCACCAAGCTCACTTGAAAGCCCTTTTTGGTTCTATAAATGCAGGTAACCATTGAATTGCTTAAGAAAGTGTATAAGTTGTTCTAACGCGATTTGAGGGGCTTCGTACTGTCCTTGTTGGGCCAGCCATCTATTACATAATCAAAGTCAGTCTAGACAAAGGGAAAGAAGCCTTGATCCCAAGACTAGCTGTGGATAGGATCTAAAACACCTACTCTTAAGCTTTAATTTAAATGACAAAACTCTAGAAATACCCAATACAAAATTATTCTAGTGAAATATTTATATCACGACTATATAGCAGAAACCAGATTCATCTTTTTAAAGTCCAATTCTATATACAAAGATATGTTTAACATTACACCCATTCTATTTTCTGAATGACATTTTTATCTGGTAAGATAGCCTTTGGCTTAACTCATTGTAAAAGCTGGTATGCAATTTCCAGCTGCTTTCCTACATCCTTACAATTATAGGCATATGGACAATGTGCTCTCCAAAAAGGAAAAAGTATAGCAGCATAAATTTACTGGCAATGCTTTTCCTTCATTTAGTGGACAGATGCACTAGTTAAAGTGCTTAAAAAATTAAAAATCAAAAGTCAGAAAACAAAAACACAGGCAAAATTAAGCTTAATTAACATCATTTGATGTCGAATTGTGTCGAGACTCTCAGCCAAATAATTGTTCATAACATACATGATTGATTGCCATTCAGTACACAGTGAAATCAACATTATCAGCATGAGAGAAAGAGATAATAGGACACAGAACAAAGAGAAACTATAATAATACAGTTGTTTTCCATTGCTAGAAAACAATTAATAATTTGACTTCATCATAGTTTAAAAGTCTATCAAGGTCATACTATATCTCTCTAAGAAGTGGCTAAAATTCTTTATGCAGCACCTCATACAATGCCTGTTACTTGATAACACATGTGACTTAAATCCACCTGTAGTTAAAATATACCACTTTACGCATAATGGATACATTACTAATCATAGAAGCATCCCAAAATCAAAATGTATCAAGTGGGTTATCTGAGCCGCCTCATACTTGTATATCTGAGAGAATTAAATTATCCACCGAGAAGAAATTAGTTATTGAGCCTGACTCAAAACTCACAACCTTATGAGCATTAGCTGAAAGCTAAAGCAATCCCTCATTTCCAAAGCTTCCTCCAAGTGAAGGAAGCATTTCTTCAATAGGATAATATTTTTCATTGTCATAGCAAGATAGGCAAGTCGGATTTAACATCTTAAACTCAATTTTCAGTGCAAACAACCATTAAATTAAAGAAAACGTCAGCAAAATTAAATTTTTATTATTATTATTATTTTTAAATTGTTCTGGCCATTCTTCCAAATTTCGCATGATTAATAGTACTTCTATAATAAAGTTAATAACAAAAACCAAAAACATAAATGAAAAAAGCTAAGAAGCATTAATAAAATCACATGTTAACAAAAAAAAAAAACATAGAATTATTAAAACAACATTGCCACACTATAATTACAACATGCAAGAAACTACAGCAGCTCAATGCAAAAGGTCAACAATATTGACCATTTATATAAAGTTTCTTACTCTGAAAATGTACGGTTGGTTCTAAAATGAACGAAGTTGAGTTCAGAAACACATTCAGAAAGTTGAATAGATACCTGAGTGAATGAATTGGCTCGATATTTGATCGCCGTGAAAGACGTGGAGGCGGAGGTGGAGACAGAGACGGCGTTAAGAAGATCGAAGAAGGAAACTGTTATTCTTCAATTCATTAGACGGGAGTTAGGGTTCGCGTTTTTCTTCCGGTTTCTCGAGAAAAAAATATTTATAGTAAGCGCTAAAAAATTTTCCCAGCGGAGAAAAACACTTTCTCGAAAACCAAACGCGTGTTAAGAAAAGTTTCCATCTAGTGTTACGGACAGGTCTCAAAGTTGATTACTATCCTATCATAGACTGCCATGTGGTCATATATTTAATTAAAGAATTCATATGTGATTGAAAATTAATTGAATATAACTAAAATATTATTAATCATAAAGAAAGGATAAATTAATTAAAATTAAAAAAATATATTGCCTATATAATTTTATAAAAAATAAAATAAAATTATATAAATCTCATAGAGAAGCTGTGGAAAATGCCTTCAGGTATAAAAAAAAAAAAAAAAAGGGAAAACCGAGTCTCTTGTCCTAATTTATGAAAGTCATCTAAAATTAGATTTAAGCCTCGATTTTTTTGGCTTACTAGTTGTCACATTAATTCCAGTAATAAGTAACAGACAAAACATCTAAAAATGTCACATTAGGTTAGTGTTCCAATTTCTTTGTTTCATTGTGTGGTTACGTTTGTATTATAAATCTAGTTTAAAGTTTTAATATTGTATTTGAAATATCATTATAAGAAATACGATTATTGTTGTTGTGATTTGTTATAATGGTGTTTTGCAGTTTGATGTATTAAGGCTCAAAACGGTGAAATTTGTTAGAAATTTATAGATTTTGTTGTCGATAATGTAGTAATGTATAAGTAAGTCGAGAGTTTAGTTTCCAACTTACTCTGTTTAGGAGGTGAAATAATAAACCTGGAGTTTAGGGGGGAAAATAGATAGTTTTTGTATTTGACTTACCGTATTTGGTCAAAATAATAAATTGGGAGCTCAAGGAAGGCAAATTGATATTGTATATATATGACTCACCCTTGTTTGGGTAAGTTAAGACCCTGCCACTTACTACTTAGACGTTTATCTTTTAAGTGATAGAATATAGTATGATCATTATTTTTGTCGTTTAAGATAACAAAAAAACTTGACAAAAATCTATTCACATAGACTGAAACAGTTATGCCACCTTGTTTTTAGTTGATAAATTGTTTTGCAGAGTTTTCTTATAAATCATTTTGAAAGTAAATTTAAGTGTAATGAGGCCTATAATTTTCAAATTGAACTAATGGTGCAGTCACATAAAAACACGATTAGCAACATTTAACATAGGTTAACTGAGGCATAAATGACCCGTTTTTGTCAAACTTGTTTTGACCATTTTTTAAACATGAAAGAACAATAACTTAGTATGATGATCATCCATGTGATTATTTTTTAACAGATCAATATAGGTAATTTAGTAGTAGAGTTTTGGTTTCAATGAAATGAGGTAGATGTGCAGTTTGTGTTGGGGTAAGATAAGTCATCGAAAAAGTGACCATATAATAGAAGTATCACTTAAAATTTTAAACAGTGTCTCAAATCACTCTATCTAGAATCCTGTTCTAGGAAAATATACAAAAATGACAAAAACAAATATAAGTGGTATCCAAAACCCATACTAGTAATTCATTTTTTCAAAATCTTTGCATAACTAAGATCTAAACGACGATAAGTTGCTATCCGAACCCTTATGAAGTGATATTTATGATATCCACACGAAGCACAAAGTTTTAGAAGCTCAACCAAGCCTTCTGTGTGTTAGAACGAAATATAGGCACTTGGGAAATCTTAGTGAGAAGTTAAAGGATATTTTCAAGAGAGAGGAAGTCTCATGTATCTTAAAATCACACCTATGAAACATTAAAACAAAGTTTTCTTTATATACTATAAAAGTATTCTTCCTTAAAGTTCTTATAGACATCTCAAGTTTTTAAAAAGTCATTGTGGAAAAAATCCAAGTTTTTTTGGGTTCTCAACAATTACTGTAAGTTTAAGTTTTTTCAATGAAATTTTATGTCTAATCACTAATGACTAAAATAATCATAATTTGAAATTCTAAAGTCCAAATTAGGTGATTCAAAGAAAAAATTAAACTATACATCTAGAGCTACAACTTCTATATAGACAAAAAATTCAAAATTTAAAAGCTATGTGCTACAGTACAACATTGCAACACCAAACGTATGAAAATTCCAAGGGTTGCCAACTATGGCTTGTTGTGAATAATTTGGGCTTCACGTTTTGAGCCTTGTTTTCAAACCCTAGTATAAATATAAGTGTATAAACCGAATTGAGGGAGAAGAGCCTCCTAAGACACAACTTAGAGAACTTTTTATCATATTTTGTGGCTTCTCTTTTAAAGTTTGACACACATTACAATTAAATCAATTTGAATATTAATGCTTGGGAGATTACAAGGACTTTCCAATAAAATTCAAGAGTTTTTCATCTGGTTTTATCTCTGAACTTTATTATGTCTCTCTTGAATTTATGTGTTAATTTTTTCATCATTATGAGCTAATTCTTTTAAGTTAAAACTAAGGCTAAGTAATCCATAAATTTGTAATATTTTTGTTGTAACTGAAGAATATGTTATTTTATGATAAGTGTGTATCATATTCTTAATACTGATTAGAAATCTGATCAATTTTTAATAGATCTTTATTATGTGATTGAGACCCAGAAGAGATATTGCACAAGTGCCCAATTAATACATGTCATAGATTAATTAATATAGAAATATATGAATAGATATATGCAATAGTTATAGACACAACTAATTTGTGTTGAAAGCTAGTGGATTTTATTGATCAATAATGCACTTTTATTTAATTAAATCTACATAGAAATATAATAGGTTGTTAGATATTAAAGTAGAATTGATATTGCTTGAGAAAGAATATTAATTGAATTAAAGAATTTCAGATCACATGAATAACATAATTTATTTAGTCACATATAAGATTTACTTTGAAATGGATTAGTGAACCTGAAATCTTAACGTCTACTCTCATCATATTTGTCGTATTGATTAAATTGCATTTAGTTTTATTTTAAATTGTTTTATTTATAGCTTAGTTTAGTTTTAAATAAGTTTTCAAATTAAATTTGATTGTTTAGACAAATTTGGAAGTAGTGTTGTTTTGGTATTTATTTACATAATCTCATAGACTCGACAACTTTGAATTTCGTTATATTATTTGAGACTAGTACACTAACTAAAAAATTATGTTTAATTCAAATGTATCATTGCTAACTTATGAAAGTGGTTTAAAAGTAGGGTAATTTAATTAAAGTATTTAGCTTCCTATCTTTTTGGCAAAACAACAATTTACCACCCGCAGTTTCCTTAAATGACTATAAACTTTTAAAAAATTAAATACTTACCCTTGATTAAAGTTAATCATTAAATTTAATTAGTTACAAAGATATTTTTGAATAAAAATTAAAAATAATATAATTAATTTTAAAAATAATTAAAATATAAATAATATTAAAATTTTAATAAAAATCTGAAAAATAAAATAAAATATTAAAAAATTAAAAACTAAAAAAATCAACCACCACCATGCCTACTATTAACCTAACTAGGTGATTGGAAACGATCACTTAATTTTATTATTGGTTGGATCCAACTATTTTAATGGTGGAAACAGTCAGATCCAATCATCAATCTAACTAAATAATTTTTTTCAATCATCTAATTAGGTCAACGATAGTCATCATCATCAATGATGTTTATAGTGGTAGTAGTTGTTTTTTTTTTAATTTTTTTAAATTTATATTATTTTATATTAATATTTATTTAATTTTTTTTATTAAAAGAGGGTTTAGTTATTTAAGTAAAAATGTTAGTGAAATTGGAGGGAATTTGGTTAATGGGTGACTATTTGGCTTTTAAAAAGTTTTTGGGAGACAATTTAATTTTGGAAAACCTTGGGTGATTGCCATTTTTTCAAGCAACGATACTGCTAAAGGGCATAGAATTAGTAGATTTTGAGTGGGTAGGATCATCAATGTAAATTTTTAAAAGAAAAAATAACAAAATGAAAATACATTTTGACTTTCTGGTGGCTTTCATTCAGGCTCCTTCTAGGTAATTTCCTTGCAAAGCTCAGGATGCATCTTGCTTGCTCCTTTTGAAGTGTTTGGATTATTCTCTCTGCTTCGCCGTCCGTTTGACTTATTTTTTCTGAACCATGGCTGTAGGGGAGGCTTTTCTCTCTGCTTTCCTGCAAGTGCTTTTTGACAGATTGGCTTCTCGCGAGTTTGTAGAATTTTTTCGCGGCAGAAAATACGATGACTTGCTGGAAAAGTTGAAGATCACACTGCTGAGTGTTACCGCATTGCTTAATGATGCTGAAGGGAAGCAGTTCTATTATCCTGCTGTGAGAAAATGGCTGCACATGGCTAAAGGCGTCCTTTATGATGCAGAGGATATATTGGACAAGCTGGCTACTGAAGCTTTAACAACCAAGCTAGAATCTGAATCGAAAACTGAAGCAAATCAGGTAGCCAACTGGCGACTCATTTCGAGCCCTCTTAGTCCTTTTAGTAGAGGCGTTGATTCTGAATTAAATAAGATAATTGAGAAATTGGAACTTGTTGCTAAATATAAAGATGTTCTTGGTTTGAATGATGTTAAAGGGAGATTATCTGAAAGCAAACAAAGATTACCTACAACTTCTATGGTTGATGATTCTTGTGTGTATGGAAGGGATAAAGATAAAAACATGATTATTGAATCGCTGTTAACTGATGACTTAGGTAGTCGTAAAGTTTGTGTAGTTCCTGTAGTTGGCATGGGAGGCATTGGTAAGACTACCCTTGCTCAACTCGTGTATAATGACAGCAGAGTGGAGAAGCATTTTGCTTTGAGAATTTGGGTTTGTGTGTCTGATCGATTCGATGTAAGAAGGGTGATAAAAACAATTCTCAGTTCTGTCACTTCAAAATCTGTTGATTTTGATGACTTGAATCTTCTGCAAGTTAGTTTGAGGAAGAAATTGGCAGGAAAGAGATTTTTGCTTGTTCTAGATGATGTTTGGAGCAGGAGAAATAATGATTGGGATCTCATATGGAATCCATTGAAAACAGGGGCAACTGGAAGTAAAATAATTGTAACTACTCGAGATAGCAATATTGCAGCAAGTATGGGCACAGTTCCAGCTCATCAGTTGGAATTTTTATCATTTGAAGATTGTCTGTCAGTTTTCTTGAATCATGCAATTGAGAATCCAAACTTCTATTCAACGCCAGATATGTTGGCTGTTGCAACTGAGATTGTGAAGAAGTGTGAAGGTCTACCCCTAGTGGCGAAGCGGCTGGGAATACTTCTGCGCTCTAGACAGAAAGGCGAATGGTATGATGCATCAAATAGGAAAATATGGGATCTACCAGATGACGGAGATGATATTTTTCAGACTATAGGATTAAGCTATCATCATCTTCCTCCCCACTTGAAGCAGTGTTTTGCATACTGTTCGATATTTCCTTCAGATTATGAATTTGACAAGGAGTCCCTGATTCTGTTATGGATGGCAGAAGGTTTTCTGCAGCAACCAACAGGCAATAAAAAATTGGAAGAAGTAGGAGTTGAATATTTTGATGAGCTAGTATCAAGGTCATTTTTTCAACAATCTGTTCACAACAGTTCACTTTATGTAATGCATGGCCTCATGAAAGATTTAGCTCAATTTGTTTCTGGAGATTATTGTTTCAGATTGGAGGATAAGGTGATGAATGGTTGCCAAAAAAGAATTTTTGACAAGGCTCGTCATTCATCATACAATCGCAGTAGAAGAGAAATGCTCAGAAAATTTGATGCATTCTATGGAGTTGAGTGCTTACGCACTTTCCTGCCATTAGATCCAACAGGAGAAATTGGAGCAAGCTTTTTGGCTAACAAAGTTCCCTCTGTTCTCTTGCCAAAGCTAAAATACCTAAGAGTGCTGTCTTTCAACGCCTGCCGCATCACTGAATTGCCAAATTCAATTGGTGAATTGAAGCATCTTCGCTATATAAATCTTTCTCGCTCGGCAGTCAAAACTTTGCCTGGCTCAATAGGATCTCTTTATAATTTACAAACTTTAATCTTAGTAGAATGCTATTCTTTAAGTAAGTTGCCCACAGAGATAGGAAACTTAACAAACCTTCGACATCTCCGGATTAGTGGAAGCAGGTTAGTAGAGATGCCTCTGCAAATATGTAGATTGACAAATCTTCAAACGTTGTCTCATTTCGTTGTGGGTAAAGACAGTGGATCTGGAATTGGAGACTTGAAAGATATTCATCAACTTCAGGGAGCACTTCTTATTTCAGGACTGCAAAATGTGGTCAGCTTCATTGATGCAATAGAGGCAAATTTAAAAGACAAGAACGATTTGACTCAGTTAACGTTACAGTGGAGTAACGATTTTGACGGTTCGATGAGAGACAGAGACGAAGAGGAAGTGTTTAAAACTCGCCAACATCGCAGAAACCGAAAGGATCTTGCCATCAGCAGCTATAAAATTCCACGATTTCCAAGCTTCAGAGAAACCTTAGAAGCTTATAGGCGGGAATCTGTTAAATTGCAGTTGGAACGTAGTCGCAGTTTGGATGATTCAAGGAATGAAAGAATTGAAAAAGATGTACTTGAGATGCTGCAGCCTCATAAAAACATAGAAAAACTAATGATTAAGGACTATGGAGGTACAAGATTTCCGAGTTGGATTGGATCCCCATTATTCAGCAATCTGGCATTCTTGCAACTTAGTAACTGCTCAAAGTGTCAATTTTTACCACCGGTGGGTCAGTTACCCTCACTTAAAGACCTTACTATTGAAGGAATGAGAGGAATTAAAATGGTTGGTACAGAATTCTATGGGGATGGTTGCTCCTTTGTTGTACCTTTTCCATCATTGGAGACTTTAAAGTTTGAGAACTTGTCTGCCTGGGAGGAGTGGTCTTCTAGTGGACTTGAAGGCATGGATGACTTCCCTCAACTTCAAAGTATTGAAATTCGGAATTGTCGCAAGCTGAGAAAATTCCAGCAACACTTTCCTACCTTGAAGAAAATGACTATCAGTGGTTGTGAAAACCTGGAAGCTCTTCCAAGGCTTCAGGCACTTGACAGCTCAAAGCAAGGCAGAGATTTCTCTTGCCTTCTCGAACTTTATATATGGGCATGCCCAAACTTGATGGAGTTACCGACTTGCTTTCCTTCCTTGATAATACTTCAGATAGATGGATGCCAAAAATTAAGAATACTTCCAAAGCTTCCTTCAATTTCTGAACTAGAATTGACCAACTGTGATGGCAAGGTGCTACAAAGCGTTGTTGGACAGTCTTCACTTACCTACATACGTATACACCAAATTCTCAATCTGGGATTTCTAGTTGAAGATTTTTTTCAAGACTTAACAGCTCTTGAAGAATTACAGATCTCTCAGCTAGGTCAACTCACAACTTTATCAAATAACATTGGATTGCAAAGCCTTCTTTCTCTCCAACTCTTGGAAATTTCTGGGTGTCCATGCTTGAAGGAGTTGCCAGATAACTTGTACAAACTTACATCTCTTAAAGTATTGAGGATTTCAAATTGTCCTTCACTCGTGTCATTAATGGGGTTGCCCTCCACACTTTTGGGTCTTGAAATCAAAACCTGTGAGGCCTTGCAATCTTTATCAGAAAGGATGATACATGAATCTTGCAGAAGCAAGAATCCCCTCTCACTTGAATATTTGTTTATTGAAGGATGTACTTCTCTAATATCTCTACCAAGAGATGAGCTCTCTGGCTCACTTAAAGAACTCGAAATTCAAAACTGCTGGAATTTGGAGTCCCTTCCAGAGGAGATAATTTGCAACAGTAGTTTGCTTGAAATCTTGAAAATTTCTGGGTGTCATTCTGTCAAATCTTTCCCAAAAGCTACTTTTCAGTTGCCCAAAACCTCATCCAATGGTGTCATGAAACTTAAGGAGCTTATTATCAGCAATTGTAAGAACCTGGAGTCGTTACCTGAAGGACTGCACAACCTTATATTACTTGATCACTTGGAAATATCTGACTGCCCACTTCTTCAATCTTTTCCCAAACCTGGCTTATCCACCTCAATGGTTCGATCGATTAGAATCTCTAATTGCCAGAATCTTAGATTTCTGCCAAATCGGATGTATGGCCTTACATCTCTTGAAGAACTTAGTATTAATCGTTGCTCCAGTCTTGAGTCATTTCCAGAGGGTGGGCTTCCTGCCAATCTTATATCACTTTCAATCATGGATTGCAAAAATCTCAAGCCTTCATCCCAATGGGGCCTTCACAAACTCAATTGTCTTACTGAATTCTCCTTTGGTGGATGTCAGGAGTTAGTATCATTTCCGGACAGCTGGTTGTTGCCCACCAATCTATCCTCTCTTCATCTTGAGCACCTGCCAAACCTGAAATCCCTACCCAAGGGACTTAAAAACCTTAAAAATCTAGAAACTCTGGAAACATGGAATTGTGATAGCCTCCGAACTGTGCCAGAAGAAGAACCGACTACAGTGCTTCCGAGTCTTTGGAATGCTTTTTGACATACAGATAGCATTTTCATCTACTGAGGCCCATAATTCTGAAGAAAGAGTGAATCCTGGTACAAGAAAGATCGCGGCCTGTGTAAAACATAGTGAAGTCTTTTCCTATTGGACAGTGACATTGGTGAGTGTCATTTTTCTGATTTTGTTTGCAGAGTTCCCATTTGCTTTATTCTCGCAAATTGTTGATGACACGACTATTACTTTGTCCTCAATATGATTTTCTAGATGTTAATTACAGGACTTCATCATGTTGACATAAAGGAAAGAAAACAATTTAATTATTATATAGTGGAAGTTCAAAAATTTGATCTTATAATGTCTTGCTTCTTCTTTCAGAAGAAAGAAAACAGGATTAATGCTTTTGAAATAACCATTTCTGTATTAATATAGTTTACCAGATTCCTTTATTTACTGCTCTTTCAGTTATTTCGTGTAATTTTTTCTTTGTAAAATATTTCTGGCTTTCAAAATCTATTACAATAACTTTTGGTATCATATTGTTAATTTTTAGTTAAATATTTATGGTATAGGATAAGTATTAACTTAACAAATAACATTTTACAAGCTATAAATATATTGCTAGACTTACTTCAACTACCTACATGCGTTTTGCAGAATTTTCAAGCTGGAATGTCCGCTTGAAAGATGTTTCCAAAACCCAACTGCTCTCGAAGAATTATATCTCTTTTCTCTGGGATCTCACAACTTTATCAAGTGACATTGGATTGCAAAGCCTCCTTTCTCTCCAACTGCTGGAAATCACAGGGTGTCCTTAAAGGAGTTGCCAGAGAACTTGCACACTCTTTTATCGCTGAAATGTAAGAATTTGGAATTGTCCTTAACTCATCTCATTTCCTGAAGTGGGTTTCCTCCTCACTTATGGGTGTCTTGAAATCAGAAGTTTTGAGGCTTTGCAGTTCTATCTGAAATGATGATAGGCAAGCTCCACAAAAGCAAGACTACCTTGTTACTTGAGCATTTGGTCATTGAAGGATGTTCTCTCAAATCTCTATCAAGAGTCATCCTGTCTAGAACTCTTGAAGGACTTGAAATCCTTTCTGGCAAAGCTTCGGAGTCCCTTTTAGAGTAAATGATTCATCGTTGTAGTTCTCTTGATATCTTGACAGTGGCTGATTGTCATTCTATCATATCCTTCCTTGAATCCATTTTTCAGTTGCCCACGATAGTATCCAACACCATCATGAAACATAAGGAACTTGTTTTCAGTGCTTGCAGGAACCTAAAGTCCTTGCCTAAGGCCTACATAACCTCGCGTCTCTTCATCACTTGGAAATAGCAGACTTTTCACTTCTTCCACCATTTCCAGGAAGTTTCTATCAAATTATATATACAGCCTTGCGTCTCTTCAAGAATTACAAGTAACATCACTCCTTGTAGTCCAGATTGCACATGTGTCATCTAGGTCCTTTTGTGTCTCGTTAGTTTCATCAGTGTCCTCTCCTCCTAACCCTATAAAAAGAGGGTCGTACTGTAGAAATTGCGCAGCTTTCAAAAACGTATCCCTGGGGCAAGCCACCTATCGAAAGGAAATGACCATTCTCTTTTGGTCCTCTGGCCAATCCTCAATGATAATTTTTTATGCTAGTTCTCCAAGACAGACCAACATAATTTAATTTCTCTCCAGGATTCATTTAACACTTTCTCGTAATAACACTTTCTCGTAATTATTCCTAGTGAACACATTGTAAAACAAAAAAGAGTACCATCATTATAGTGGACATAGTTATTACCTAAGCAATTGAACCATTTTAAAAAATTTCTCTTTGCATTGTTATTTGATTGTCTTGTGTTTTCTTATAGACACAAACATTCTCTGTCGCTGTGGTAAAATCAGAACGATCCCTACATTTAAAACCCTTTTTTAACCATTAGTAAGAACTTATTTTTGTTGCATGCCATAAAGAATTCTAACAACTACTTCAAATATAGTATTAGCAAGGAGTGTAAATTTCGGTTTACTCATATAGCATATTTGGTTTGTTTTAGATAGGGCTAGATTTGAACTGAATGTATTCGGATTCGTTTTTAAGTTTGATTCGAACAAATTTGAAACGAATCAAACGAATTCAAACACGAACACGAACTCGAACTGTAATTTTAAAATTCAACAAACACGAGTCCGAATACGAACTATGTGAACTGAATACGAATATGAATCTGAATTTAAAATAATAATTTTTTAATTAAATTTTATTAATTATTTGTATTAATTATAATTTTTAATAAATATAAAAACGAATTATACGAACCGAATACGAATTTAATTATACGAACCGAACACGAATACGAACTTTACTAAAAAATGTTTGGTGAACACGAATACGAATCCAAACCCGAACAGTACAAAACGAGCTCGAACACGAATATGTTACTGTTTGTATTTAGTTCTGTTCGAATCCAGCCTTAGTTTCAGAATCGATTAATTCTTAAATTGGTTTGGTGGCAGTTTAAGGTTTTTCCAAATCGAAAAATCGATCCGTTCACAAATACATTAAATTGGTTTAATTAACCGGTTTTGAACACTCTTAACTGCTACTAGAAATATTATTTTACACGTTTGAGAAATTCATCCCTTGGGTCAATATAATTTGGGACATTAAAATGATTTATTGCAATTCCTCGTAGGGTTTCTTAATTAATATCAAGTTGATTGTAATTTCAATAGTAAGTTTAATAAACCCTAAATGCCTCTACTTATTCAAGATTGCCCTTACAGACTCTCATTACGTTCTCCTACCTTTATTCTTCATCCTTATAACAAAAATTCAGTCTTCTCCTTTTCAATATCAAGAACTTTCTTCACCATCATCATTTAATCTTGTTGTTCACCTTTTCTTTTGTGCTACATAACAAGTACAAAACTCTTCCTTCCATCCAACCCCAAAGTGTAACATCATATTAGCAATATTAAAAGACCCAAATGAAAAAAAATGAAAAAGAAAGCTTAGTAAAAGAGCAGCCATATTAAACATTTTATACTTTGAAATGAATGTTAAATTCATTTAATAATTTTTTTAGTATGAATATAATTTGGAGATTATATGATATTTAAGAAAAAGAAAGGAAAATATCACATTAATATAGTATTATGAGTTAATAAAAATTTATCAAATTAATCACATAAAATAAAATGATAAAAAAAAATTTTATGAGGAAATTTGGTATTAGAAACCTTATATTTCTTGGAGAAGTCATTAACTCAATAACTTATTTAACTTTTTATTGGGTTTGACTTCTCTATTGCAAAAAAAAGAAAAAAAAAAAAAAAACACAGAACACACATTGCATACAAATTATAGAGACCCTATAAATCAAAGGCATTTGGGTTGTGAAAATCATTCATTTTGCATTTTCGATTGTTTCCGAATCAATCTAGACAATCAACGATATTCCGAATACGTAATTTAATCAATTCAATTCATTGTTGAAACTTTATTTTTTCCAACACTATTAATAAGAGATATAATGCTTATATGCAACAGACCAATGTTTAAGAACATATATAAGTTTCTCAATGAAACATAAATTTGATTCTTTCCCAAAAATAATTTTATTTGGCTTTTTTTGGGGGGTGTAAATTTTGAAAGTGTTTTCGCTCATAATATAGTCCATTCAATTCTACAATATCGAGTACGAAATTAGTAGGCTTTGCAAGTCAGTGAAATTAGGGTAAATTCTTCAACAGGAGAGTATAATGTAAAATTGAAAGAATGGGGCAAAAGAGGGGGAGGTTTGATGTATTCTTTTGCTTGTTGGATTTGCTCTTTAAATTTCATGGTTGAGGTTTATTCAATTGACAATTTGATCGCGCACAAATGTCAATATAATAATTTCATACTCTTTATTTATGAGTCACACATATATCAAACTAATTATGAGTCAATGCATGAGGTTAGAAACAGCAAGATCAATCGTTGCTAATTTGAAGAAATGGTTGTTCTCATCACTCAAAGGAGACACGCCACCTTTCTCCTCTACCAACCCATCTTCACAACTAGTCGACGCATCGACTACAGAGCTAATTTTAATATTGGCTGACTGATAATCTTTTTCATGCAAAGCACGTATAGCTTCTTGTAATGTGGATCTTGCCTCCAAGTAATGTTCAGAACAGTCTTCCAAGGCTTTTCTATTGACATTATTCTTCTCCTTCAGAAGGGCTGTAACATGAGAGCTGATCTTTGTTGCAGCAGATACTGTAATCTCTATTGCAATGACCGCTAGCTGTTGAGGGTTGGCATTTTTACTCCTGCGATCGGCTTCAAGGGTCTTTACGCACAACTCATAGTTCACGTTGGGGCTACTTTCTGCAGCTCTTCCACACAACTCATTGATAAAATTACAATTGACAAAGTATAGATTAAACAGAAGGTAAGTCACAAGGAAACTGAAGATTGAGAAGGAATGCTTCATTTTATTAATGTGAGGTGAAAATATCAATCAGACTTACTTTCAAAGTTAGTGTTTGTGACGAAGTAGGTAGGATCGGGGTGAATTTATAGGTTCATATATTGTCCGTGTTTCTCTTTGCTTTGTTTTTCGTTTTGGTATTGTTTTTTTTTTTTTTAGTTAATTTGAAGAATATAAGCTATCTTTAGGTTATTATTGTTGATTCAAGAGGATCCAATGGTGAAAATTCAATTTCAACCATTGAATTATTTTAAATGACCAGCTACGACTTTGGCTGGTTTGACAATTTTTAAATTTATAAAATACATAATTTTAAATTGATTTCTTTTGGGATAAAATGAAAAATTAGAAGTTAAAAAAGGTAAATTTGAGAGGAATGCCACTTTAGCTTTTTTAAAGAATCAGAACCTGTTCCTTTCCACTATATATCGGGTTTTTCTATATTTATAGGACAAAGAGAAGAAGTTACGTTCAAATAATCAAATTTGAATATTCTTAATTCAAATATGCTTATCAAGATTTACTCATATTTTAATTGAGTCGAGACAAAATAATCACATTATCAATATAATCCTTATTTGGTAGGAAAAAGATATTACTAGACCTATGTAGAAAAATGTAAATGATTGTCCAATTCCAATTTTGAAACAAACAATGCTATGTGCATTTAAAATAAATATTAATAATGATATGTCATATGTAATTGAGTATTACTTAATTCAACATTACACAATCACATATTATTTTAAACGCATATGGTTTTATTATTTCTATGAAGGCCAAAGACTTATTTCCACCCAAGGATTCCTTAAATAATTTCCCACCCAAAAACTTTTAAAAACTAAATATCTATCCGTTGACCTAAGTTAATTATTAAATTTAATTGATTAGAGGGGTTTTTTATTTTTTTGAATAAAAAATTAAAATTAATAAAATTAATTTTATAAAAATAAATAAAATATAAAATAATATTAATATAATAATTAATAAATTAATAAAAACAATTTTTAAAATTCATAATAATTTTAAAAATAAAATGAAAATTAAAAAAATAAAACCATTGGTAGGCGGATTCGACGGTCAATAAAATCAAATGACTATTTTTAACCACTTAATTAAGTTAACAGTCGGCACCGTTGTTAGTGGTGATAGCTATTTTTTTTAAATTTTATTCTATATTTTTAAATTTTATTTATTTTTTAATAAAATTTAAAACTTATTATTATTATATATTAATATTAATATTATTTATATTAATATTTATTTTAATATTAATATTATTCATTTTTATATTAAAAAATATTTAGTCATTTCAGTAAAAATGTTAATTAAATTTGATAGAATTTGGTTAATGACAGATAGGTATTTGGCATTTTAAAAGTTTTTGGGTGAAAATTGGTAATGTAGGGAAACCTTGGGTAGCAACAAGTTGGTTCACCTTCCAAAGGGGCTTTTTCACAATACCTTCGAACATTAGTGAAGTACAATGGGATTTAAAAGTTACTTTTAGATATTACTAGATCTGGCGAACTTAAATAATAACATGGGGGACCCAAATTGAATCTTAAAAATTACCATGAAATTTCCCTTTAAAATATGAATCAATTTTGATGAGTCACTCCTGCTAGCTGGCCAAAGCCAAGAAGAAAAAGTCAAAACGACAGCGTTGTCATCTTGATTGCATTTTCTTAATTCTGCCTCTCTCAGCAGTTCAAATTCTAAAATTTTCTCGAGGAAATTACACAATAATTAAAAATACTTCGCTATGAAAATCATTTTAATTCTTTTCATTTTGTCTTTATCTTCTTCTTCTTCTTGGAACTCCAGGTCCTTTTGATGTTTCTTCTTTAAAAGGTCAAGTCGGCCGAGTTGAAGTTTCAATCCATTTAAGCTTTTGATTTGTTACCTATATATATAAAATATAATATTATCTTTCTAGGGATTTTAATGGTTTCAGATTGGCGAAGAAAGCCTTTCTGTCTCAATATGCAGCTGAAAGGACACCCTTTCACCATGCTACGCTTCCCTAAGTTTGCTACCTGGATACTTCTTTTGCCTTTTTTGTGCTTTCTCTTGCTAAGTTTCCATGAAAATCGCTTCAATCCAGTCACCGGTAAGATCTTTAATTCAATTCAATATATTTTTGCTATGGATATTGTTATTTTGTTTCATTGAGTGATTGATTTTAGCTAGTTCTTGTTCATATTTGTACTCTTTAATGTTCATAATTGTTGGTTTCTTCGTGAATTCTTGAGTGTATACAAGAGGTTTAGGACTGAATATCAAAGACAATGGTTAATTTTTCCCCAATTTCAAGAAATATGTTTAACTTAAGCTTGAATTTAATCAGCCATGTGGCTAATTAGACGCTTTAATTTTGGTTTTGGGAATCTATAAATGTTATAGAATTTAATTGAATTACTGTTTGCTTTGTGATGTTGAAATTGGTAGTCTTAAATGTCCAAAGAAATTGTTTTGTATTTGAACAAGTAGACTGATGCTATAGTTTTTTCAAATTCGGTAGAATGTGTCAAAAATCATCAAAATGAAGTTGGGTTATGTTCAAAACGTCGCAATACAGCCTTAATACCTTCCGTGGTTCATTTAGTATGTTTATAAAAATACAGATCATAATTAATTTAAGTATTTCTTTGCTCTAGTAATTTCTGTTGAAATTTTGAAGTCTATTATACTTAATTTGGAACCCCTGCTAGTTGAGACCATGAAGCATGATTCGTTCTCTGTTACGTTCTGTCTTGCCATTTGATGTTAATTGCTGATTTAGTTATGCTGGGAAATGAATTTCCAATTTTGTTTGAACTGCCAAGTTCTTTATATAAAAGTAATTAAATTCAGTTATTCTACAGTATACATTAATTATTAGCTTTGGATTTGTAAGGTGAAATCTTGTCCCTTACAAGATTCATGAGATACCTTCTTTCACAAACTTATGTAAGCAGTTAATGACCATCTATATCTTCTCAAGCTTAAACGGCCTACATTTTAGAGGTTTTTCAACTAAAACACTCTACTATAGAATTAAACTAGAATAACTGTGGTTTAAAATGCTAGATCTCAGAATTGCATAATAAGCTTGGCCCCTTTGTTTGGACAAATATCTTCTGTTTGCCTTGGGTATATGGTGCTGTCAAAAATGGCTTCTGTTTATATGGTACTCTTTTTGCTCACTTTATGTTCGTTAAAGGAAATGCATTCAATATTGCAACAGGGAGGGGTATTCTGAATTACAAATTTCTGCTGCTGTTTCATCCTTGGCATCATATTAAATTAGAAATTTCATAACTGTGGTTTTCTTAACATGCTACTTTTGTAAATAGGAGTGCCTATTAACTGTATTTGATTTTCTACTAAAGGTTGGGGTAATCAATGTCTCTTGCACTTTTTTGGCTGTTAAATTTACTTGGTTTTGCTCCCTTTTAGGTTTAAAATATTTCTTTCAACTCAGATTGCCAGACTACAAACGTCTTGATGGACTTCTCGCACCAGACTTTACCGAAAAATCTTGCTTGAGCAGGTACCAGACTGTATTATATCGCAAATCTTCACCCCATAAGCCTTCTTCCTATCTTGTTGCGAAACTGCGTAGTTATGAAGAGCTTCATAAACGTTGTGAACCGCATAGTAGATTATACAACAAAGCCATGAAACAAATAAAATCTGGCCAAATTGAAAGTTCCAGTGAGTGTAATTATGTCATTTGGGTGGCATTTTGTGGCATGGGCAACAGAATACTGAGCATAACCTCAGCCTTTCTTTATGCTCTTCTGACAAACCGAGTTCTGCTCATCAACGAAGAACCTGAAATGGAAGATCTTTTTTGTGAGCCATTTCCACGTACGTCATGGATATTGCCAAATGACTTTCCCTTCAAGGATCAGTTTGACAGTTTTGAACAGGATTATGCCTATAGTTATGGGAACATGCTTAAGAATAACACAATAAATGCTTCAATGCAGTCACTGCCATCATATTTACATCTTTATCTTTCTCATGATTACGATCATCATGACAAGCTCTTTTTCTGTGATGAAGATCAAGTTCTTCTTAGGAAAATACCCTGGTTGATAATGAAATCAAATGTTTACTTTCTTCCATCTCTATTCTTGATCTCATCTTTTCAGGAAGAACTAAACAAGCTATTTCCTGACAAAGAAACTGTGTTCCATCATTTGGGTAGGTATCTTTTCCACCCTTCAAATCTAGTATGGGGACATATTACTGGGTACTATAAGCAGTACCTAGCCGAAGTGGACGAAAGGATTGGCATCCAACTGAGATTATTTGATAACCAAACTAGTTCTTCCCAATTTATGGATCAGATTTTGGCCTGTACTCTAAAGGAAAAGTTGCTGCCAGAAGTGAATATGTCAAAAACCATAGCTGATCCATCAGAAAACCAGAGATCAAAGGCTGTTCTTATAACATCTTTACTCCCTGTTTACTTTGAGAAATTGAATGATATGTATCTCAACCACCCTACTTTGAGCAGGGAAACAATTTCTGTTTACCAGCCTAGCCATGAAGAAGAGCAACACTCTGACAATAATGTGCACAACATGAAGGCATGGGCTGAAATATATCTCCTTAGTTTAACTGATGTTCTGGTCACTAGCGCATGGTCTACTTTCGGCTATGTTGCCCAAGGTCTTAGGGGTTTGAGACCATGGATTCTATACAAGATATCGAATGGAGAGATCCCAGATCCTCCTTGTGGCCAAGCCTTGTCCATGGAGCCTTGTTATCATGCGCCACCCATTTACGACTGCAAGGCAAAGACAGAGGTGGATACGGCTACTCTTGTTCCTTATTTGAAGCACTGTGAGGATATCAGCTGGGGACTTAAGCTGTTTAATTATGATCATTAGTGTTGTTATTGTAGAACATAGTGAATACTTTGCATACAGCACTTTTTTCCTTTTTTGGGGCATAGTTTTCTCTCTCTCTCTCTCCTTTTTTTTTTTTTTTTTTTTTGATATTTGACAATAGTTGTAGCCATAGCCATAAATATGTATATGCATTGCAAACTTCTAATCTCTCTTTAAATTAGGAGTTTACTTGGAAATGAATGTGAGTAAAAAGAGGGTGACATTATGGAAATGGTTTGTTTTCGTAAGCAATCACAAGCCTGTTGAAAAGCTTACATGGTGCTTATGGGTTGTTTGTTTTGATCTGCATAAATTAATTATTAGTTTTTTTTTTTTATAAATATTATTCCCAATAATTTCCCATGGTATGTAGCATTTTTAAAATAAAAATTCTTAATTATGTTTATAATAATTACTATATTTAATCAAATCTTATGAAAGAGAAAAAGAAAATTGCCCAAAATTTGTAGTTTGGAAATCCACTATGATATTTATCTTGAATTATTGAAAAGCATTTTATTTTAAGTTCTTTATTTTTTTTTTAATTTAAGACAAGCTGAAAAGTTTTGAATTTAAGTGATCTATTAATGGTGAATTATTTACTAATTCAAGTAAAAATATTCATCCACTCGGCGGCGTAACGGAACTCCCCGGGATTTAACAGTTTCCGTTCCTCTCGGATCTTAAATTTTAAAATCCTAAATTAACCATAGTTGAAGAAAAAAAATTATTTATTATCATATCATTTCTAAATTATGCTGAAAATTATGTAATTATATGATCAGTGATATATAACTATAAAAATATAAGCTAAAAACGTTAGATAAATATTTAATTATAAAATTTATTAAAATTGAAAATTCTAATAATAATAATAATAATAATACGGGGTATAGATTTCTAAAATTGTAAAATAATTTGTTATTATAAAAGGGAAAAAAAAATAAACGAGATCTTTATTTTAGGCAAAGCAAACGAAAGAAAACCACCGGAACTGAAAGGCTAAATTTAAATACATATAATTATAATTTCAGGTACTAGAAAAATAATATTTGTAGGAAGAGAGACAGAGAGAGACAGAGAGAGAACCATAAATAAATAAAAAACAAACAAAATTTTACCCAGATTCCGAGAAACAACGAGCCATAAACACCAAACACCCTCGCAATATCTCTCCTCCATATTCATCGATTTCTCCGTTCAAGGTTCAATTTTTGTCCCTCTTCATGTTCTTTTTGGATCTTTGATTTCTTTTCCTATTCGTTTTTAACTGTGTTTTTTCTGGGTTTCTGTTTATATTATTGTTCTTTTGATCTCTTCCTTGATTTGGGTTTTGATTTGTGTGTGTAATTCAAATCTCTGAGATCTAAGACTTAATGGGTTTCATTTCTTTTAAGAGCTTTTATTTTTTGAAATTTTGAATTATGGATATATTTTCTTATAGATATTAATTATCTGGGTGTAGATATATGTGAATATGTTTTGCTAGTTATGTTGTATTTGATTTAGTGGCTGTTTTTGGCTGTTTGTCCTGTGACAGCAATGTGGTTTTGTTTATAGTTCCGTATAGGATACGGGATGTTTTACAGAAAACTGAATGAAGAATTTGTTATGAATTGTTCGTGTTTTCGAATGTGTTTTTGTCTTTTGTTGGAACTATCTCGTTGGTTTTGATGGGTTTGTTTGTGAAATGGTAAATTGCGAGTAATTAGGGGATATAAGCTTGACGGTTTAATTCATTTGGTGCCATGCAAAATCTTTTTTCAAAAGATTAGATGTTTTAATTTTGGGATTTGAATTTTTGTTTTAACATATTTTGGTTGCTAGATTAACGATTCTTGTATATGATTTTGATGCTTGTTTTTAGATATGAGATTTATATATCTTTTATTTGTAAATGCCATTATTTGAAGATGATATGTGTCACACATTCCTTTATTGTGTTTTGTGAAGCTATGTTGCACATGTCACTAGGTCATCAATGTATTCGCAGATCTAAAAACTTTAGTTGGCACATATATTTCTATGATTTTTGGTTAAGATTAATTGTGGCATTACATCTAGAATCTTTTGTTTGGATCTTATGGATAATCAGTTGACTAACAGCTTACATTTTTTCTGTTTCTGTCAATGTTTCACCCTAGCAGTAAGCACTCAAAGTTGGCATCTCGTTTAGTATGTTTCAAATGGTTAAAGTTTTAGATGATTTTAGAGTTCATGCCCTTGTTTTCCTTTTAAAATCCATTTGGAATATTGTCTCTTGGGCTTTCTTTAATGCATGTTTGCATTTTATCACGGAACCTATGCTGAAAGTACTTGTTCTCTTTACTCCAACTCCCTTATATTTGACTCAATAGGTAAAAAAATTAAGAACTTGTAATGTTTGATGACCTATTATTGATAAGTTATGATGATCATGTACTTGTCAATGAATCAGTCATTTGTTTAAGTCTTTTTGTTATGTCTCTACTGGTTGGTTATCTAATTGAAAGTGGTTGGTTTTTGTTGATGTCATCCTACGTGATTGTTTCATGTTTTATTTAGATTTATCTTATTTTATTTTTAATTTTACTCATTCCTATTCTTCTCGCTTCACATTTCATTTATATGGATTTGCTAAATATCCGCACAGTAATTTTATTTTAGATTATTGATTTCCTTTATTTCTTTTTTCAACTATTAAATAGGATTATATAGGTGCTATCCAAGTTCACATGTGTAGATGAGATCATCATATTTGACCAATTTTATGCATATTATTTTTCTTCTATTTATTTAATTATCTATTTATTTTTAGTTCAGTTTTTATGGTGCTTGTGGAATGGAATCAATCGAGTGGTCAATCATAATATTTATTAAATTGTAGGACGTTCACATATGTTAGCTTAGTTTCTCGCTTTGTTATGTGTATGTGAGACTTGTTTAAGTTATTATACAATGAATAAAAAGATTAATAAGACGTTCAATTTGGAGGAGAAAATTATATGATAACTTTGTTATTTATTACTTTGTTAATTATTGATGGTTTGTAGTATTGTATTATCTGAAGTTAAATCAGAACTACCATTTTCCTTTTCACTCATGCATGTAGATACATCTTTCTGTATCATTTACATTATTTTTTCCTCAATCTTTTTTTCTTGATATAAAAAATAACTACTATTGTTATTCTCCGGTTATAAAGTGGAAATTTTGGACCAATTATTATGCTGTGATTGTACAACTGAGATCGGTATTTATGGACAATTTACAATATGTAGTGTAGTTTTTTACTTATGAGACAGCTTGATTAAGCTAATAAATTTTCAAAATAGTGTTATTGCCTGAGGCTGTTATCTGTAAGATCTTTAAATCTTTCATATCTATTAAATGGTGTCCATACATATAATCTTTGATGGAGTGTGTCCTGTTTGTCTTAAATCCTGTTGTGTTCACTTATAAAATTACAATATCTTTATCCGTATGGTGTTTTTTTTTTTTATTAATTCTTATCCAGTCAATTGGTTTTCATTTACTTGTTTCAGAAGATCAGCTAATTGAGATACCAGACTATGTCTCCAGCATCTAAATCCAAGTCCAAGGCCTCTGGGAAAGCTGCCAATGAGCAACACAAGGCTGCTATTAAGTCTTCTGGAGCTACCAACGCTGGGAATGGAATTCCAGCTAGTGCTTACAACCCTATCTCTGGGACGTTCTATACCCTAGATACATCATCAGTTGGTACATCTCCACCTTACCAGGACAATGGTCGTTTCCGAAATATTGATGAGACAGATGAGCATTCCAGTAGCACTCATGGAACAGTGTCTGAATATGATTCCATTTCAAACAATGGAAGCTGCTCTGGTGAGTCAGAAGACACAAAATATAAGTTTGCAAGTTTTACTCCCCAGCCAGAACCAATACCTGGTTCTGACAACGATAGGCGAGAAAAGATCCGTTTAAAGAATGAGAAGAAGCACCAGCGTCAAAAAGAGAAGCGAGCACAGGAGTTGCATGAGCGTTGTTGTGGCTATCTGATGTCAAGAAAACTGGAAGCACTTTCTGAGCAGCTTGTTGGAATGGGCTTCTCTTCTGACCAGGCAACCTTGGCCCTCATGCTTAATGATGGCAGGGTAGAAGAATCAGTCAATTGGCTTTTGAACATGAAAGAAGAAGCACGAAACAAGGAACCTGAACTGGAAAGTGGTGGTAACTTGAAAATCAATATAACCGAAGAGCTTTCACGCATTTCAGAAATGGAGATGAGGTATAAATGTTCAAAGCAGGAGATTGAAAGAGCTGTTCTTGCCTGTGAAGGTGATCTTGATAAGACAGAAGATATTTTAAAGGCTAAAAAGCAGGAGCCACCTGCCACTTCACCAAAGCCAGATGATACTGCTAACATCAAGAACCAGTTGAGACCACAAGAGAAATTTGCGGCTTCGGTTACAATACAACAGGGAAGGAATGAACAAGATTTCAACTACACCAAGGTGCAAGCTACAGTATCAATGTATTCGGAACCTGGGAGTAGAAACTTACGGTCAGCAGTTACAAGTCAGCCTAAGTCACTGCCTGATAAAAGGTGGGTGACCACTGGTTTAAGCCCTTCTGTTTCAATAGCTGGTGCAGCACCTATGCAAGCAGTGTCTCCTACAACAGTGGATGCTCGGTATGCTGTTGTTGGAAATGAAGGGAAGAATATCCATCAAGTTAGGGAACCTGTGGTTGTGATGCAGCGACCACAATCTATAAATGCCAAGCAGATACCAGTGTCTAGTATAAGTGCCGCACCTTCTGTAACTGCTGGATGGTATGCGAAAAATGTTCCAGTTACTGATAATACAAGGCCAAATGGGAAGCTACTTAAAAGCATGGGAAGTGCTGGCATAGAAAACCAAAGCTTAGAACAGTTCTATTATCAAGCACCTTACAAGGAGACCCAACATGTGTACGGCCATCTAGATTCTACACTGGCTGGTCTGGGAGGCTCATGGAGGTCAGTAGGTACATCCCCTTCACTTGCAGCAATGTCAAGGTCTAGGGGTTCTTGGAGTAATATGGGTATGTCTTCACCTTCACTTGCTGTTCCATCGTCTCTTGGACTTTTCTCAAGTTGGAGGACTGCTGGAACCTTAGGTTCCTCGCATGTAGATTGGAACACAGGAGGCTTGATGCCAGAGTGTGACTACAACAGTATAGATTGGACTTTAAACACAAACTTATCTTCATCTAAAACAAGTGGGTTATGGCTAGGCCTTTCATCTCTATTGAGGAATGGCTCTGGAATAAGAATGGGCAGCACAAATGGTTTGCAGGATGGTGGAGTTGTTACAGAAACATCATCTTCAGCGGGTTTTTGCGAGTGGACGACACCTTTTGCAGAGAAGGACATATTCAGTGTGCCTAGGCAGTTTGTTACTTCTCCATTGCAATGTGGTAGAGGAGAAAGCAAACACAGGCTGGTCTAGTTCATTTTTGGTTGGCTGTGTTGATGGTTGTTTCTGGTTTATATCAAAATGAATCCATAGCTGTTTCGGGCTTATGATTGGCAGTTTTTTTTTTTTTAATTTCATGCATGGCTTTTTCATTTTTATGCAGCCTCTAACATGTTGACGTGCAAAATTAACTATCATACATTTACAATCCTGCCGATGTCAAAAGTTACAATTTATCTTCCATCAACACTTGACAAATATTTGTTTTTAAAAATTTTCAAACGTAAAGCCAAACATTCTACATCGTTAGTAAATAAATGATGTAGGATTTTTGATTACAAAAGCATTGTTACAAAATTCCTTCGACACTTTGAAATATTATCGACACCGTAGTTTCCCAAAATATAAAAAAAGAAAAACATTTCTATCTGGATTATTTTTAAGGATATCAATTAAAATAACTAAAAATTAGGTTTCCATAAGCAACAACCAAGTGACCTACTGTGGTTTCATCACCATTAGTCTCATTTTCCGAAGTTTTTGTTACTCTCCCTGGTGTCATTCGTTTTTTGTTTTTATCATTATCATCCAAGCTTGCGGCTAACACAGTTTATTCATCACTCCTTTCTCGCACCTAATAGGTTTTCTTACGGTTAGACCTATTCGAGGAATGCCCATGGGTTTTCTCGGTTCACCAACTACACTGAAAAGAAAAACTCGGGTAATAGTTTTTTAGGATTAAATCAAGTTTTAATCCTAATACAGTAAAACGAGAAATCGAACCCAGGTCTTATTGTGCTTTGTTGCTTGGGAGCCCTTGCACTACTCGTTAGGCTACCCTTGTTGGGCTCTTGTCATTCTTACGCCTAAGAAGTAAGTCTTTCTAGTTTTTTTGTCTTCCCCTTTTGTTGTTCTTCGTTACTTCAAATATTTAAAGTACTTTTCACTCTATAATATAGGAAAAAAGAATAATTATACTTAAGAGTGTAAGCTGAATCGAGCTTGAGTAAGAGAATAATTGGTTTGTAAAGTTGGTGAACTCAATATCTTGATTTGAATAAAATATTATTAAGCTCTAAATAATTTTAAATATTATATTTACATCTTTAAAATATTATTTATTTTTTTCAAATATATGAGTAATCGATATTAGAAAGTCGTTCATGAGAAAACTTTACAAATTTCATATGTTTCTACCATTAGAGAGAAAGAGGTCAAAGACTTCCCATATGTTAATATGATGAAGATTATATATATAAACTTAATGACAATCAATTAAGTTAGGGATTTTGCATTTAGATGTCATCAAGGAAAATCATCAAATATATATAAAAGCGTTTGAAGGGTGAAATGAGAAGTTAATTATAACCTAGATACATAGATATTTAATTTTTTTGCATTAAGGTATAGAGATAAATGTTTGAAAGCCCAAAGTTAAAATTATGGAAGTGAATGAATGTCCATTTATGGTGAATAACAATCGTTCATTTGTGACGAAGATGATGATAAATAGTGTCCCATTTATATAGATGAACAATAATGATGATGCACGGATTCATAAAATGTTGAGTACAATTGTGCATCAATTATGTATTGGGAATATAAATAGGGGTAGCCTTATACGATGTGATATAAGGCAAAATGATGAGATTAGTCACCTTAAGTTATGTGATCTAAGGCATCAATTATCTGACAAAGGAATAAGACTTAATTAAGAAATAAAGGTAAGCAAAAAAATTGAGTCGAAACCAAAACCATAAGTACCCAACTTTTGGTTCTAGTTTCTACTTAGGACCAACCTACCTCATGTAGGTTTCAATTCCTCTTTTTGTGGAATGGGCCGATTTTGAATCCAATTTTGGTTTCACTTCCTAAGGAATTGAAACCAGAATCTAAAAATAAAAAGGGTTATGGTTTTAGTGCATTTTCTCCATTGACTAAACAATTCAAGCTTCCTGTTATATTACATTCATGAATAGATTACATTCATGCTTCCTATTATATTAGTTTTTTTTTTATTGTTTTTTTCTTTTGCAGCATTAGATAATATGAATAGATTTTAAAATTTTTGTATGGTTTTTAATTGCATAATCTTTTACTAGCAATACTAAGTGCATACAAATTTTGTATATATTTTATATATTTAAATGATATGTCATCTTGTAATTAGGTATTAATTTATCTTATTAGACCCTTGGTGTTTTGATGCAATTTAAAATATGTTAAAAATTTTAATTTGTCCATGACATGAGTTGAACCATGACCAAAACGGACATTGATGCGTTAAAATTGAAACTAATTTCTTAACAAGTGTACACGTCCCAAGTAATAAAAAAAAAAAATTCTAAGTTATCGTATCCATAGGATTATGTAAGTAAGTATCAAAATAGTACTACTTCTAACTTTATCTAAATAAATTACCTAAAACTAAACTAAATTATGAGTAAAAGCAAATCAAAATAAAACTAAACGCAATCAATTCAATTGGATGAATACGATAAGAGAAGACACTAAGACTTTGAGTTCATTAATCTATTTCAAAGTAACTCTTATCGATGATTAAAGAAATTATACTATTCATGTGACAATAGAATTTTTTAATTCAATTAATATTCTTTCTTAAGCAATATTAATTATATTTTACATCCAATAACCTATGTATCTCTATGTTGATTTAATTAGATGAAAGTGCATCACCATTTTATATAATCTACTAGCTTTTAATACAATTCAATTGTGTTTATAACTATTACATGTATCGATTCATATATTTTTATATTCAATTAATCCACGACATGTATTATCTAAACTTTTATACAGTATCATTTTTTAGTCTCAATCACATAGCAAATATCTTATTAAAAATTAACTAGATCCCTAACAAACATTAAGTTCATAATATATACTCATCAAGAAATAGCATGTTATTCAATCATACTCAAAGTTGTTACCAATTCATGAATTAGCTAGCTTTAGTCTTATCTAAGAAAAATTAGTTCATCATGATGAAAAAATTGTTACTTAAATTCAAGAGAAACATAATAGAGTTTAGAGATAAAACCAGGTAAAATAAACTCCTAAATTTTATTGTAATTTTCTTGAAATCTTTGTAGTACAAATCAAAAGTTGAATCAATTATAATGTATAAAAAGTATGAGAAAAACGTCCAACATCTGAGCAAAGTCACTTTAAATTATGTCTAAACTAGTTCTCCTCTTTCCAAGTGAGTTTAGATTGTATTTATATGCTAAGGTTAGGAAACAAAAGCAAAAAATGTGGAATGGGACTTTTCATCCTTGTGTTGTGGTGTAGCACTACAACGTATTTCTTTTGTAATTTTTGTGCAATCCTAGCTTGTTCTCACTATTGGGTGTATTATGGCATGGTGCCATAATGCCTAGGCTCTACAATTTACTTGTATTCGGTGTTGTAGTGTAGCACTGTGTTGCTAGCTTCTAGAATTCATATATGTTGTCGTCATAAAAATTGTAGCCCTAGATATGTATATGAATTGGCTTCTGAATCATTTAATTTGGACATTAAAATTTCAAGTTATACCCATTTTAGTCCTCAATAGTCAGATAGAGAAATCTATCAAGAAAACCTAAATTTGCAGTAATGATAAAAGGGTTAGACGAACTCCAATTTTCCCCATAATAACTTCTTAAAAACTTGAGATGTTTATTAAAACTTTACTAGAGACTATTTGTACAATATACATCTCAAACTTAGTGAACAACCTTATTTTCCCATCATAGCAAGTAATATTCTCATTCTCCTCTTATGTTTTGATCATTCTTTCTTAGACTTAATTCGAATCATCAGTCAGTCTTTCATAAGTGTCTTTTTGGCTTTATTTCTAATGAATTCATCATTTATGATAAAGCCAAATACAAAAACCTATGATCTTGAAATAGACACATAATGAGGCTAATACAGTCAAATCCTCCCTAAAACTTTATAATTTGACTATGAAAATGTACATGCTATTGACACTTATCAAACATAGATTTTATTTATTCAATTTTTCCTGAACATGTACTCGTTTATGCATTATCTAAGGTTATACACAAGTGATTAAGCAGTGCAAGCATCCCATGTGTTAAATTGCTAAAATACACGACCACATGATTAAAAGATCGGGTTATCACCAGGTGCGAGTTGTAAAGAGAGATGTGTCAAAAACTACCTTCAGGACTAGATATGATCATTACGAGTTTGTAGTAATACCATTTAGGTTAACGAATGCTCCAATAGTGTTTATAGATTTAATGAACTGAGTATTACAAGATTGTCTCGATAGATTTGTTGTTGTATTTATCGATGATATCTTAGTATATTCAAAGGGTGTCGAGGAGCATACAGAGCATTTGAGGTTTGTGTTGCAGACATTGAGAGATAAACAATTGTATGTCAAGTTTAATAAGTGTGAATTTTGGTTGGATAAGGTGGTATTCTTGGGGCATGTTATTTCTTTTGATGGTATGTCAGTGGATCCAAGTAAAGTAAAAGTAATTCTGAGTTAGCTAAGACCTAGGACAATAAAGAAGGTCCAGAGTTTCTTAGGATTGACAAGATACTGTTAGAGATTTATCAAGGGATTCTCGAGTTTGACGAGACATTTGACAACATTAACCAGGAGAGAGATCCCATTTGTGTAGACTAAGGAATGTGAGGCCTGATTCCAAGAATTTAAGTAGAGATTAATCAGTGTGCCAGTGTTAGATTTACTCTATGAAGGACTAGACTATGAGATTTATACTAATGTTTTCCATCAGGGGATTGATGCAGTTCTGATATAGACAAGTAAGGTGATTGCATATGCTTCCAAGCAATTAAAAGATTATGAGTTAAGGTACCCTACCCATAATTTAGAACTAGCAGTCGTTGTTTTTACTTTAAAGATTTGGAGGAGACATTACTTGTATGAAATCAAATATAGTATCTACTGTGATCATAAGAGTCTGAAATATTTATTCACCCAGAAAGAGTTAAATATGAGGCAACGAAGGTAGTTAGAGTTCGTAAAAGACTATAAGTGTGAGATTAGATACCATCCGAATAAAGCAAATATAGTTGCAAATGCTTTGAGTTAAAGAGTTGTCTTATCCATGTTGTTTGTTCAAAGTGAACTTTAGAGAGGGGTTATCAGAGAACAGATAAAAGTAGTTATAGTTAGGTTTTCAAGACTTTAAATAGTGTCTTCTTTGCTTGATGAGATCAAATGATGGTTCAAAGAGTATTAGAGGGTTTTATGCCAAATTATGAAATCAAAGATAGAATATTGAGATTCAGATGCCAGATTTGTGTTTCAGGAGATTCAAAATTGAGATAAAAAATCTTGTCAAAATCTCACAATGTAATGTATACAGCTCATTTAGATAACACAAAGATGTATTAAGATCTTAAAAATAAGTTTTGGTGGTCAGGAATGAAAAAAAACATAATAGACTTCGTTTCCAAATGTTTGGTATGTTAGCAGATTAAAATAGATCACCAGAGACCTTTTAGGTTAGTACAGCCTCTAAGTATACCTAAATTGAAGTGAAAGAGCATTTCTATGGATTTAATCCCATGACTTCTCAGAGTTTGACAGGGATACAATGGTGTATGAGTGATTGTGAATAAACTAAGTAAATCTGCTCATTTTTTACTTGTTAGAAATGGTATGACTATTGATTAGTTGGGTCAGTTTTATGTCAGAGAAGTTATGAGATTATATGAGGTACCAAGAGTCATTGTATCAAATAGAGACTCCATATTTTTGTCAGCTTTCTAGAGAAGTTTACAGAGGACTCTAGGGACTCGATTACATTTCAGTTCAGCCTACTATCCTTAATCAGATGGCCAGATAAAGAGAGTGAATCAAATTTTAGAAGATATATTGAGAGTATGCTGTATGGACTTCTAGACAAATTAGGTTGAGTTATTACCTTTGAAGGAGTTTGCCTATAACAACAGCTATCAGTCTACGATTTAGATGGCTCCGTTTGAGGCATTGTATGGTAGGAGATGTCGTTCTCCCTTGTATTGGAATGATATTGGAAATAATGGCTCATTGAAAGCTATAGTGGGACAAAAAATGACTCAATAAATGATTGATCAAGTTAGGGTAATTAGACAGAGAATAACGTGAGCCTAGGATCGTTAGAAAAGTTATGTAGATTTGAGGCGTAAGGAGATAGAATTTGAAGTAAGAGATAAAGTGTTTTTGAAAGTAGCTCCTTACAAGCATGTCTTGAGATTTGACAAGAAGGGCAAATTGGCTTTAAGATTCATTAGCCCTTATGAAATCCTAAAGATAGTTGACAAGGTGGCCGATAAATTGGCTTTATCCGCGAGTATAAAGAGAGTTCATGATGTCTTTCACGTGTCTCAGTTGAGAAAGTATATTGGGGATCTTTCACATGTTCTTAAGTTTTTAAATTTAGAATTGGCTGAAGATTTGAGTTACTTAAAGAAACCAATACGGATTCTTGACATGAGGGTTAAGGTTCTTAGAAATAAAGAAATCCCTCTAGTTAGAGCGTTGTAGAGGAATCAAAGGTAGAAGGAATCTACGTAAGAGGTGAAGTTTAAAATCAAGAAGAGGTATCCCAAATTGTTCAGATAATTTTGGGGACGAAATTTTTATAAAAGGGGAGAAATGTAATATCTCAGGGTTAGAAATGTCTTTTAGGCTAATAATCTGGGGTTAGAAGTGAGATTCTGTAGTATAAATGAGAGTTGAAGAAGTTCAAGGGTGAAATAAATATTTTTTCTGAGTTAGGTGGTTTGTGCTTGAATCATGTTGAGAGGGTTATTCATGCAAGCAAGGGAAAATGATAGTTTTCTATTTTTCCAACCATGCACGATTGTGTATTTTGAAGCACACGACCGTGCGTGTGTAGTGAGTTAGCCATCATATTTTAAGTTGATCTTATCTCTTTTTCCAACCATTTTCACCCAAAGTTTCATTTCATTTTCCAGAGATTAGCAACCCTAGAAGAGAATAACAGTATCTAGCAATTTCTAATCAAGCTAAAGAGTGAGATTTTCCTTGAAAGAAAAGCTTGAGTTGTTATGCCTAAAGGTTAGTGTTTCTTACCTCTTTCCCTTTCTTTTCTTTGTGTGATATGATTGTGATGCTTAGATATGAGTTTGATTTCAGCATGTTTATGATTCCCTTACATGCTTGATGATATAAAATTGACGATGATAATTATTATGCATGTATGTGGAATATGTGTGTTGATATGTATGTATATGTATGATTTGAAAAAAAGGTTGATTGAATGTTAATTGGATGTTATTGAAGTGATAAGTAGGTGTTTATGAAGTATTTTAAATATGGAAATTGATTGATGATGCTTGATTTGGTATGGAATTAGATGGGAATATACATGATTAGTTTTGATCACGTTGAAACAGAGCGAGATGCACGCCCGTATGCCTGTAGTGCACGCCTATGCAAGTCATGTTTTGCATAGGCATGCACTACAGGCGTATGGGCGTGCATCTCGCTCTGTTTCAACGTGATCAAAGCAAGTCATGTTTTGCATGGTCATAGTCATGTTCATATACCCATGCACAACCAAATAACACCAGGTTATTACCGTACATGCTAATGTCACAACTGTATGTACACATAAAATCAGAAAATCATATAAAATCATATAAGCTAGTACAACCAGGCTACACAACTGACATACGGCCTATGCAAGCTTATGCATGCCTGTACACCTAGTCACACACGCCTGTGCGTTAGGCAGAAATGAAAAATTTAACATGAAACAAGCATAATGCACAATGAATCCAATATAATTGATATGACTTAGTATAAGAAAGCTAGATAAGCACACATGATGTATCATATGCATATCATGACATGGCATGTCATGTCATACAGTGTTTTTAGAAAGGGATCCAAAAATCTAAATACATGTTATAAGTTAGAAAAGTACGATATTTTGGACATCTTTTCAAAGGTGAATACGAAGAGGCACTTATGAGTTTCAACACACTCAGTACGAGAACCAATATCAACATTTAGTTAGGAGCTTAGGATTTGATGATCAGTGATCAGTATTATATACACAATTTAGATTCAGTTTACAGATTCAGAGGTGATACGTGTATTAGACAGTTTTTATCACGTGGCAGTGTATGATACTCACATGGTCAGGGTACCGAACCGTTGTATTCATTAGTCTACACAACATAACAAGTATCTTTGGATACACGAAGTTTTTAGATACAGTTTTCTTCAGATTTTAGTGTTTTCATACAGCATGACAGATATTTCAAGATCTTCGGATCACAGTTTTCAATATAAAACCAGTTTATGAATAAGCCCAAAGGTTCAAATATGATTTTTAGCATGTCATTTCTACATAATATATATAGCATGACATTATCCAACATGCAATTAATCAATGAGAATTGTGAAACAGTATATATATAAAAAATAGTACAACCATGTAATGAAACATGAACCATAGACTATGAATGCTATAACAGAATATAAACTTCAGAACATTATACAAAATGATCAGCTTGTTATGGTTATTGTGAGAATCCTCAAAGAAAGATTGTTTTAGGGTCAGAGATAGAAAACGCTTACTGGATGAACTTATCACTCATTTCATATTTTCCTTTCTCTTGTAGGTCAGTATAGTAGGGGTTAAGAAGAGGTGATGGCTACCAGTTAGGATCCAATTTGAGTTTTGTAGCATGCTTATGGTTTGCATACCCATACTATTTTATTTTTGCACATAGATATATAGTATATGTACACATATACTAGCATAACTATTCTGTATGAGTTTTTCAGTATTATTTTTGGGCCATATTACCTTATTTGCACCACATAAACTTCTATTGTCATATTTCAGCTCAGTATTAGGTATTTCTGTTGTATATTAGTGAGAAATATTATTTACTTTGTCTATGTAAATAATACCTATATTATAACTATTTTATATAAAAACATGTACAGTATATATACAATAAGAGTGCCTACAATATGCATACAAAGTGTAGAGTTGCCTCATCGTAAGTTTATATTCATTTTGCGTGATTAGTTGAATTATTGTGTTATGTTGTATATTTTAATTAAGATAACCCATAACTTTCTTATGATTTGTTATATATATATATATATATATATATATATATATATATATATATATATATATATATATATATTATATTAGTGGTGGTGCAATTTGTAGGACTCGCCGCCACGAGTACCCCTACTGCTGAATTCTGGAAGACCTTTTTATTAATAATCTGAAAATCTGGGTACCCGCGACGGGAATCCTACGAAAAGAAATAAATGAAACTGAAACTATAACCATACAATTCTACACATGCGGAAGTTGAAATATATACATCGACTGAATTATACATATTGTTCTGTACAATGGGCCCATTGTCCTTTACATATATACATACACTGTTTCTGTACATCCGGATACCTCTGGAAACATACAAAAGGTACATATGACCACATAGGTCTAAAACTGATATACAACCGAGATCGGAGTGTGTGTGTGTGCCCTCTCCACCAGCCTCGGTCCAGCCGCTTCTCGAACCCAGTACGAACCACCTGAAAAGGATGGAAGAAGGAGGAGGATGAGTGATAAAGATCACCCAGTAAGCGCTCTTTACTTCCCTCAATACCCAAGCAAACACAAACAATCATATAAATCAAACATACCTGGGCCTCAGCCCTAATCATACATCTATGCGCTTGCTGGAATCTGGAAACTGTTATCTGAATCTCATTCTCATTATATGCTGATATCATTATTATTCATGTCATGATGTGTATGTCATGCCATGCTGACTGGATATACTGAATATACTGGATGCATGCATCTGAATACCTCTCTGTACCCTCGGGTACCTGCTGTGCTGATCAGACTGGTGAACACAGGGATTCGACATCTGGGCCATGTGGGCTGAACAGTCTAGCTATTGGCTAGAAAGCTGAATCTAAAAAACCACTGCCCAATCTGACTGGTGTCAGATGGTAATAACTGAATGCTGCTGAATATTCTGACTGGTGTCAGAAACTGAATCTGAAATACTGCTGAGCGTCCTGACTAGTGTCAGAAGGCTGAATCCCACAGATGCCCCCTCGTGTTCCACCTATACTCTTACCCGTACATCGGGTTCTGAATACTGAAAGCTACTGAATTCGGATCCCCTGATCCTCTCTAAAACTACATGTCATGTCATGATATGCACATGTAGTTTATTATATGAATACAGGCTCATCTGATGCTTATCTGAAGCAATTTAACCATTTATCTGAATTCTCTTACTTAATAAATCAATAATTAATCAATTTCTGAAAATCTGCTGATGCACGGGAGTGCATCAAAGTGCACGGGCGTGCACCAGGATGTACGGGACCGTGCGCTGGTCATGCGCCTGGTCGTGCCAACTACTGGAATTTACTATTCACTTTCACTGAAAACGCTTATGCACGGGCGTGCACTACGGAAGGCACGGGCGTGCACTACGGAAGGCACAGGCATGCGTCTGGAAAACTGGCCGTGCACACAGCGTGCACACGGGCGTGCATCTGGAAAAACAAAGGCTCACGGTCGTGCCATACAGGCGCACGGCCGTGCGTCTTGTTCTTCAACAAGAGCACCGCTCGGAAAATGCACGAAATCGCCAACCAAAACACAATCAAACACAATTCCACTGCAAGTACATATTCCCAGCACTTCAAATAACACAATCCAAGCTTCACATGCAACATGCACTCATTCATCACAAATTTACCATGGAAACGTCTTGTTTCTCTCACTAAAGCACACACATAACACATGCATGCTTCAAGGGTGGAAATTCTTCATCCAAATCAACATGCAAAGCCATATAAGCATTTCAAACATTCATCCACATGCATTGAACTCATCCATGGCATCAAAACTCATCAAACATGCTGGGAATTTGCGAGAAGAAGTGAAAGAACACTTACCTCTTGCCATGCTTCGGAAAACAAGCTTCAATCAATTATCTCTATGCTCTCTAACCGGATTAGGGGCAACCGGCTGCTGGATTTCCTCTCTAGGAATGGGAGCTGCAAATGGAAGAGAGAAACTTTGGCTAAAGAGAAAACTTGGGTGAGAAAAATGGCGTTGACCACGGCTCACATATATATTATGTCATGCACGGGCGTGCACAAGGGAAAATGAACTTAATTCATTTCCCGCGCATTCGTACGATCGGATCCTTCCGAAAGGATTTGTACGTAGGCCACACACTCTGAAAACTTACCAACTCACCCCTGAACTCTGCTAGACTCCCAATCTCTCACTGAATCTCATTTCTAACCCCGAAACTCTAACCGAAAAAGGCTTTCGGAATCTAGGATGCTACACAATTTTCCTATCTCAATCATAAACATGTGTTTTAGAAAGATTAAGAAAAACGCATAATTTTTTTATTACGCGTATAGTGTGCATATGTGTATATAAACGGTGATCAATCAAAATTGTCGTACCATTTCCTAATTGTAATTGACCTCGGAAAAAAAAAAAAAAAAAAACATGAATATTATGAATGATTATATGAGGGAATTGATAATCTTGTATACAAGATCGAAATACAAATATGTATATACATAGAGTTGACTGTGAATGTTACGAGCATGGTCGATTGTGGGTAGGCCAAATAAAAATATTATCTTGTTTATATTTATTTTCTCCCTAATTTTGTATTTTTATAAATATAATAGTCATAACATAATATGTTTTGCATGTTTTTAAATTTTTAGGCTTGTTTAGATTGGAACAAATTTATGGGAGTATATAGAAAAAAAAGGTTGTAATTTTTTAATTTTTCACTTTTTATTTTCGATTTTTATTTCCTGTCATAGATGATATTTTTTTTATGGTGAAATATAATGCATCATGTGATAAATGAGACTTTATTAAACTCGGTAACATATCTAATAAACAAACCATGATAGTAGAAGCCAGCCTTCAGGTTGGGCAGTATGAGTGTCTAATATCTTTCTATTGTCATACCCAATTCTTCGAACCTAACTCAGTGGGCAAGTGAGGAAAAATGGGTCTTTTGTGAGGAATTCATAAGTCGTTTATCCCCATTGACAATTTTTTTTTTTTGAGTCAACCCTTGAGTGGCGACTCCTCTAGACTTTGTAACAGATCGCAAATCCATTATACTCTTCTCTTAACCACATCTAAAATAGTTAAACAAGAGTAACAAATCTATCATAGGATGGCACAATAAAAACTAGTGCTACAGTTCCCATGGTTTAATAACTATTAAATAACTTCATGTACACCTGTACAAGTTATATGTACACTGAAGAGTCATCAGATTATTTAAATTTTAAATTAGTCAAACTAATTTCATCTAAACACATCAAGATTCTATCAAGATACATCAGGACAGATCCTTGATCTTGACTTATCAACCCAATCTAAATAGATTCAAAAAGTCCAATGTAATATTAACCCATAACACACTTACTAAGATAATAATCATTTGACTTAATTTATCAACTTTATAAGTGTATAGCCCACAAACCCCCTATTATCTCAGTAGCATGTAAATTCATATTAAATTTGGATATAAATCATGAATGACCTCTAGTAAGGTGTCATAACTACATGAATAGTAGAATATCAGTAAACAACTTTGGGATTGATTAACTTGACAATTAACGCATAATTAGGGCTAGATTCGAACCGAGTATATTCGGATTTGTTTTTAAGTTCGGCTTGAACGAGCCCGAAACAAACCGAACGAACCCAAACACGAACATAAACCGAACAGTAATTTTTAAATTTAGCGAACACGAGCTCCAACACGAACTATGCGAACCGAACACGAACACGAACCCGAACTTAAAATAATATTTTTTAATTAAATTTTATTAATTATTTGTATTACTTATAATTTTTAATAAATATAAAAACGAATTATACGAACCGAATACGAATACAAATACGAATACGAATATGAGCCGAATATGAACTTAGTTATACGAACCGAATACGAATACGAACTTTGTTAAAAAATATTCGGCGAACACGAATACGAGCCTGAATCCGAATAGTACAAAACGAGCCCAAACACGAACATGTTACTGTTCATGTTTGGTTCAGCTCGAATCTAACCCTACTTATAATACAATCATTTCGTCATTGTGTCTCACAAGGTTGAGATATAAATATTTATTTATCTTAAAAACCTCTGTATAAAATATGTTCAAACTAAGATTATATATGATACCAACCAATCTAGTTGTGACCACAGACTAATTGGTTTTGAATAACTCAACTGAAACACTTATCTCATGCTCAAAATTGATAAATCTTATGTCGATCTATAATAGTCTTCATATTAATTATGATACAATTAATCACTCACCTTTATAACACTGTAGTTATAACATGTGTTTGATAACGTCAAACAATACCACTTCTAACATAAGACGGTCTGATAGATCTCTAATCAAAAGACCACATATACCTATTAAGTTATGAGGATTGATTCACAGATTTAAATAGCACTATCTATATAGGAACCTCATATTGGGTTTATCTAGTGAATATAATCACCAAATCATAGACTCGTGTGGGATTAGGCTACAAACAACAAACTCAATCCTTATAAACCATTACCATCTTTTGATAGAATCATGCGTACTATGATAATCCCTACAACATTACTTATGTCCTAAACTTATAGTGATGTGATGTTGCGATTATGGATCACTTTTAGCATAGCAACTAATGAGATGCATGAGAAGTATGATCAGTCATTTGAATTTATCATCTTAGCTCTACCATACTAAGGGCATAATATATGTTAAATGAAATAATATATTTGAAACACCTTGTATTATTAATATCATCAAACGTATACAATACATGAACAAATACAACTAATATACAATGGACTCGTGGTTATAAGACATTAATCCTAACACATACTTTTGACTTTTTGACTTTGATTGTGGCACGATGAGGCTACACAATTGAAAACCTCATGGTACTTTGAAAATGCAAGTACAAGATTGTGTGTTAATTTCCAACATGGTCATATAGTTGACTTTATGTCCATTTGACTTAACACGACGAAGATTACACGATATACTCTGATTGTGTTGTCTTGAAGTAAGTTGACACGATCGTGCAAATTACCTGCACGACCGTATTAGACCTAAAATTTTACACTTAATAGTTTAGACTTAGCATGAGCAAGGTTCACGACATTGTGTTTTTGACGTATAAATACAAAATGTGCTGAGCACGGTTGTGTGTAAAACAAACACAGTAATGTGTTGCCTTAAGCCTACAAAAATAAAGATTTTACTCTTTTTGGTCATGAATGACTTTATGCCAATGTTATATTAGTCATTTTAATATATTTTTATTATTGTTATAAACACCAAGAGTCCAACACTAAAAAAGAATTTACAAAAACCATCTGAAATACAAGTGGAAAAGCCAAACAAGAACAAGTTACTGCTATTGTGGATGAACAACAATAAGATGCTCCTTAGCATGATACAAAACTTACTCGAGAGTCGAAAACTTCTTAGTCTTCCCCTTCCAACACCAAATCTTTATATATAGGTCATGTGATACATTATTATTCATATTATTATCCTCTATAACCTTCCATTCAAGCTCCAACTATTGTAAGTCCATCTCCATCTAGAAGGAAAGCTAAGACTCATTTTGAAAGAAAAATTTTGCTAAATTTTAAAGGTTAACTAAGAACAAGTAAAAATTGGCAAACAATGAGAACATAAAGTTAGATTTGTTAGAAAAGTATTAGTGCAGCTATCAGGGAGTGGAATTTTAAGGAAATGAGAGCAGCTATGTGACTTGGTGACATTTCCTAGAATTTTTTTACTTGATGACTGCATATTTTATAATCCTAAACTTCCTTTTTAGTTTCATGTTTTAATTGATTTTATATTTAGGTAGGGTTAGATTTGAACCGAACATATTCGAATTTATTTTTGAGTTCAGTTTGAATAAATCTGAAACGAATCGAACGAATCCGAATACAAACATAAATCTGAATTGCAATTTTAAAATTCAACGAACACGAGTCTGAACACAAACTATACGAACTGAACACGAATACGAACCCGAACTTAAAATAATAATTTTTTAATTAAATTTTATTAATTATTTTATTAATTATAATTTTTAATAAATATAAAAATGAATTATACAAATCAAATACGAATATAAATATGAGTCGAATACGAATTTAGTTATACGAACCGATTACGAATACGAACTTAGTTATACGAACTGAATACGAATATGAATTTTACTATAAAATATTTGATGAATACGAATTTAAATTCGAATTTAAACAATACAAAACGAATTCAAATACAAATATATTATTGTTTGTGTTCAGTTTGACTCAAATCTAGCCCTATATTCAGGCAATCTTTTTGATTGTTTGTGTGCGCGGAACTTGTGTACTTTTTATGTTGATATTACTTGCTGCGTTGAAATTATTTTTTGAGTTTATTTTATTGCAGGTCATGGTTTTTACCATTTAATTTTATTATTTAATTAATTAAATAAAATAATATCAATAATAAAAATTATATTTTTTTAATAATAATTTATTATTAAAAAAAAATTAAAAAAAAAAAGCATAATTTAACTGTATGCCAGCACCACTTCTTTACAAAAGAACTAAATAAAAAAAGCGTAATAGATTAATTAAAAGAAAAAAATTTAAAAAGATAAGAAGGGTTATACAGCACACGTGCCATTTAGGATAAATATTTACTTAACCCGCTGTGACTTTATCCTCCTACTTACTTTTATTTATTTATTTATTTTTTTAATTTTCGTTTTTTTGGTCTTCAAAGGTGTACGGACGAACATTCCGTTGAAGCAGCACACTGTTTTTTTTTTTTTTTTTTTTTCTGGAAATTAATACAAAAATGGTTTCAGATCTGAGATGGGTTTTGTGTACTATATTTTCTTTGATAGTTAATTTATAAAATTTGATTGAATTCGATCCCGTTTATTGTAGTTTCACTCATTTTTATTATTTATTTTATCTTTTCCTTTTAATGTTCCAAATTTAACGCACACTATGAGGAAGAAGCTCGATACCCGTTTCCCAGCTGTGAGTTTACTCTCTTTCTCCCCCTTCAATTTCATGATTTCCATTTACTTGGTGGGTATTTTGAGCTTAATTGATTATTTGATAATTTTGGATTTTTAATATTACAGAAATTCAGTTGATGGGTTTTTCATTTCTCGAATATTTTTCTGAATATATGAACTAGGTCCTGCTTTGTTCTTGAAATTAAGTTATTTTTGGGTGCTTCAGTGGTGAATTTTCAGATTTGCGATCTGGGGGATCATGTTTTGGCCTAATTTCGGGATTGGCTGATTTGCTTAGATCGGCGATGGCTGTTTGAATTCTGAGGGATTTATGTTGATTTATGATGTGGGTTGTCTGTTGTTTGACTGTTTGAGACGTATGCTTTATGGAATTGTGAATTATACCACAAGGCAATCGTTATTAGTTTCTTGTTTTGTCTTCTTTTATGGAGATTCATGATCTGCATTATGCTTGTCTCAATAGTTGTTCGATTGTGTCTGAGGTTGGGATTTCTCTAGTCTTTGGTGTTTGTTTCTTTAGGTGAACTGATTGAGTACTGAAACCATTATGGCTGGATATTTAAGTTTTAGGGACATCTTGGGATGGTTGATAATAAGGTTCATTTCATAACGGAGAAATATATGATATTGTGATCTTAAAAAACTTTGAGCATCTTTATTTCAGATATTGAGTTATGTATCTCTGGGTAGCTCTATTGTGTGTACCTGTTGTTAGTCTGCATTTTGGCAACACAAGGGAAGAAGTTATGTTATTGGAATTGAAAATTATTGGATTGTTACATCAATGTCATTTAGCTATTACTGAATTAGATCATTTTTCAGTTTCTCACATCTGGTAATAACAAATGTTGAACAAAATATCTGAGCAGTATGATCCCCAGTGAACTTGTAGTTTTCCTTCTCTTTGTGTTATGTTTCTGTGATATGTCATGGCCATGATTCATATTGAGGTCAAGTTTGATGTCAAAAGTTGTTTATACCAAACTGTACAGTCATGATTTATTGGAAGAAGATTGAATCCATATGGAAATGGTTGCATCCATAGTTTATGGTTGAAATATTAACCTTGGACTAGCTTTGGAGCGTTTGCAAAAGAATCTTGCTATGTGATTCTATTAATTACACTGTTGAAATAACTGAACGGCTTCTGGACTATATCTACTTATCTTCATTTTGACCCCTAGTACCATGTTACCTTGATGTAGCTTTTGTAAGAACTTGATTCAAGCTATTAGGCACATTTGATATGCTGTATAGGAATCTCTTTTCTAATGATTTCATTATGTCTATTAATCATTGACACTGTACGAGTGTACAGACATTTATAGATGAAAAAATAACTCATTAAATAGGAGAGGGACCTCTTATTTATAATTTTTTTCATTTGATTTGGTACTTTATTTGATGAACTCCTTTTTCGTGGATGGTTAGAAGGTCAAATTTTTTAATATATAAACTCGTATGATACTTTATAACACCATTTCAGAGGTGCCATAGAATTTTTTATTACCATTTACCCCCGATTAAGGAGTAGAGTTCAAATTATAATCTTTAGAGAGTCACCTGAGCCACAAAGCTCTTATGAGACTTATGCAAAAGCTGGAACTAGTATAAGTCCTAGGTTTCCAGTCACTGGCTTGAAGAGCATAATCGCTTGTATATTTGAAGAACCTTAAATTTTCTTAAATGTACAAACTCATATTCTTTAGCATTACGCTAGATTTCTTTGCTAGAATTACTTCAAAACAAACTTATATTCTTATGTGGAAGGCCTTTTTGGCTCGTGTGTTTTAGCCTGAAAAACTGTCATAATTCTATGGCTAGCACCAACTCAACATATCTGGGAATTACCCAGCAATTCCAGAATGCCCTGCTGCTTGATGAAATAATATGTATCAAATATTGGATGGGATTACAAAGTGAATTTCATTATATAACATGCGAATCTTACCTGAGTATATTTTATGTTGTGTTGCTTAGGATGTTCAGTAGGTAGAAAAATTTTAAATTCAAACTTCTGTATCATGCCTAGTGGCTTTAGTTACCTAAATTATCCCGCATCTTCAATTAGTATTATTTCTTGAGAAGAATGTGAAAGATCTGAGTTTTAGTTGTTGCATAAACAGAATCTTAGCATGAAGTTGTGTGCATACATAAAGTTCAAATTTGTCTGTGGCTCTGAGGTGCTGAGTTTCCTAGGGTTTGCTTTCTTTTCCTTTGTTTTTATTCCAGAGTTTCTATGTGTTAGGTAGTGCTAATATGTTGGGAAATTCTAAGTTGTGGTTGCCTTTCTGGTTTTGCTTTGTCATGAAAAGTTTATGGAGAATGGTGAATATTAGAGAAGGTGTTTAAATATTGAGTGAAGAAATTTGCGGTTAGTTCATTTGTTCTAGAAACTTGAGGTAAGTTCTTATTACAGATTGCTTGATTGTTCTGATGTTATATGTACCCTTAGAAGGAGCCTGGAAATCTTCAGTCAAACAAAGGAAGTGTGTTCTCTTTGGGCAGCTGCTTGCCAGAAGTTTCTACTGCTAAGACTTTAATTGAGAGGGAAGCATTGTTGTGAGCTGTTGTTATTTGTTTTAGTTTAGTGGCAAATCATTGAACATTTGCTTCATTACCTGTTTGTTTGAAAGTTTTGTAATTGTAATGTCTCTTTATTTGGAGTACAATGGGTCTTTGGGACTGTAAAGGTATTGGCAAGTTCACACAGCTTTGTGGTGATTAGAACAGAGAGGTAGTATGGGGAATTGCTTCTATTCACTTGATTTGCATTGTATGGAAATGCATGTCAGAACCTTAAAGGAATGAGAGACCTTGTCATGAGTAAAAATCAAATTTCTAAGAAGCTTATATGGTCCTTTGGATGACTTTGCTTTTTTATATCTGGCTATTTCATTCTTTGGTCATTCTAATTTACTCTGTGTAGAAAGGAATGATTGGGCTATCGATAGGATCAAGAGACCTTATCATGAGTTAAATTTTCTTTGTACCATCAAATGGATTGTGTGCTTGTTGATGTCTTCTCTCTCTTTCACACACAGATGTACATAAAGAACATACGTTCATGCACACATGTATACATACATATTGTTGTTGCTAACCTTATGACCATTGATATCATTGGTGTGCTAATGGTGTGACACATAACATCCAAATATGCTTCCTGGTTGCACTATCTATATAAGACAACACCAACTAGTATCATGCTATTGACCTATTTGTGTGATACTTAAGTCGTAATTGCATAGAGTTGGGTCATGTGCATTGTAATGCACCAAAAGGTTAGAGACAGTATTTAATCACTCTAATTTTATAGTTAAAAAGATAGATAATAAAATTTGAAAATGTTTATCTTTGGATATAATTCTCTTTGAAAATACATGTGTTTCAGTGGCTAGTAATTATCTAAAATGAACATATTTTTCTTCTAGGCTCGGATTAAAAAGATAATGCAAGCTGATGAAGATGTGGGGAAGATAGCATTGGCAGTACCTGTACTAGTTTGTGAGTAACTATAATCATGGATCTTTTATATGGTTTTCTTCTTACATATGATATTTTGGGGTGTTCTTGTAGCAAAAGCATTGGAATTATTTTTGCAAGACCTATGTGATCGAACATATGAAATAACACTGCAAAGAGGGGCAAAGACAATGAGTTCACTGCATTTGTAAGTGATATCTCTCTCTTGCTTAATTTTTTTCTTATTCAGGCTAGAAATGTAATCAATTTGTAAAGTTGCATTAGACTCCTCATTTGCTTTTATTTTCTTGCTTGTTAGTTAGTCTTTTAGTCAGGATTTTCATTACTTTATGATACTAAGGCATCCTATTAGTGTATAGTCATACGCAGAAGTTAACTTGTGTAAGGCTAGGTAGCCTAATGTTTTAATTAAGTGTTGATCTATATTAAAAGGTAAACTGTATGTAGTCATGAGTCAGGTCAAGACTATCTAAAAACTGAGTATATCCTTATAGCTCTGCTATTTATCTAATCTTATTCGTAAGCATTACGTTTTCTTATGATATAGTCTATTTTTCAATCATACAATATCAAATTCTTCCATATGTTTCCATTTTTCTTTTAAGCTTAGGAAATTTCTCTACAGTTATAACCAAAGAAAAGAGTTTTTGCAGTCTTCCTTTTTAATTCTTGAAAAAATTTCTCAAAATTGCTTAGTAGGCTCCAAAGAAATGTTGCTCGAATATTGGACGGTGATACGTTCTGCACAAGTTATAGATGTTTTCTTTGAGGGAGCCGTTCTCCTACAAAAGACTAATCTCTTTTGATTCCAAAGCTATGTGATTCTATTTAGTTATTGAACTTTTAAGTACAAAGTTTTAGATAATCATCTAATCAAGAAATATAATTCGTTAAGATAAATTTATATAAAAATAACTTAGTCTAATACAATTCCTTCTTCAAGACTTTGACTCCTAACAAGCCTTTAATGGTTCATTAGTCTGGCTTTCTTCATTAATGATCTTCATGAAAATGTGACATTCCTTCTCCCTTGAAACCATCTTTGTTCCCTAAGATGAACCAAGAATTGTCCATAATATCTTTTGGTTGAATCAGAGCTGCCCTGAATTTTAATAAAACAATCCTCTCCCTTTTTTCTCTCATGCAGGTTCCTTTTTATTCTGCTATTCATGGTCCCCTCTTCCATCCTTTTTCCATCACCTTCCCACGTGGCCCACTGTTTGTGTTTCAATAACAACTTCTCCACCTCACCAGGCAATTCTTCCCTGTTCTTGCCTTACAATTCTTCTTGTAGACCTTCACAACAGGAGGTCTAACAAATTGAAAAGTAAAAAACGTATATTTGGTATTATCGCTGAGGCATGAATTGACATCTTCACCTTGAGCAATTCATGGCAGCATTTTAGCAATGTTTTGTATCTGTTATTGTAATACCAAGTAAATCATTCTTTCTAATTTTAATCTTGTTTTGTTCTTTCATTTTTAATTGCAAGTTGTTCTGGGTCTGCATGCTCTTCATGATGCCATTTGATCTGACATTACCGGTCCTAAAATGCAGAAAACATTGTGTACAGAGCTATAATGTGTTTGATTTTCTGAGGGATATCGTTAGTAGGGTTCCTGACTATGGTCATGGTCATTCTGAAGCTACTGGCGAGGATCGATCTATCACAAAGAGAAGGTTAGAAGAACATGGTTTCTTTAAGTTTCTCCCTTTGTTACAATCTGCTGAATTACTCTTGGATATGCTCTTTCAGGAAAGCTGCCAGTGATGAATGCAATGACAGTGATGAAGAGTCAAGAAGGAGCAAGATGGTGAGATCCTTTAAATATGTTATTGAACAACCAAAATAAAATATTTGTCATCCTGTCATAGTATGTTAATGTAACTTCATTTTTCAACTCATATAAGAACAAGGTAGAGATAGTGGCTATTTATCTGCTTAGATTTTCTGCTTTTACTATTCTTTTTTTCTTTTTTTCCTTGACCATTTTCTGTTGATCATGTAGCATTATTTTGAGAGCAGAGAAATTCAACTTTAGCTCGATTTCTTCTTTTAAGAATAACATCAATTTATTTTATTCCAGATATAAATGATGCTTCAACTTCTATGGTGAAGATATCTGATTTCAAGAATGTAAAGATGAACTTGTGAAAGTGTGATCTACTTGTATTTTATCAAAAATGTAGAGATAAACTTGATCATGTAGCATCATTATGAGAGCAGAAAAATTCAACTTTAGCTCAATTTCTTCACTTAAGAATAACATCAATTTATTTTATTCCAGATATAAATGATGCTTGAACTTTTATGGTGAAGATATCTAATTTCAAGAATGTAAAGATGAACTTGTGAAAGTGTGATCTACTCGTATTTTATCAAGAATGTAGAGATAAACTTGATAAAGTATGATCACCTATTGTGTTTAGCTTCTCTAGGCATCAAGGAATGGGACTAATTTACTTTATACTCTTTACAGCATGAGATGGGTCATGTCAGTGGCAGTGGCAGAGGGAGGGGCCGGGGTCGAGGAAGAGGCCGTGGACGAGGTGCTCGCCATTTGGAAAGAGAGTCCTCTCATCGTGAGATGGATTCAGAACCTTCTACAGCTGTGCAGCACGGCATGAAAGATAATTCAAACTCTGGAATGGTGGTGGAGACTGCTTCTGAATCAAAGGAGTCGATAAAGGAAAATGTTACAGGCAGTGATGGTGCTAATGCAACTGCTTGGAATTTTGATCTGAACGCTGACTTAGATGACAATATGGAAACAAAGGCTGCAGTTGTACCAGGTCCAGGACCAACCCCAGCTCCTGCTTCAGCACCTGCTCCAGTCCCTGCCTCAGCTCCTGCTCCAGTCCCTGCCTCAGCTCCAGCTCCAGCCTCAGCCTCAGCCTCGACCCCAATCCCAACCCCAACCCCAGCCCCAGCCCCAGCCCCAGCCCCAGCACCAGCTCCTTCTAATGCCTCCTCAGTAGGACCTTCCGAGGAGACTAAACATGAAGATATTCCAGGTTGGTCACTCTCAGATATGGATAGAATGGCCATTGACCCTCTTCATCTTGCAGACCTCAGTAGAAGGTTGGACGGCGATGATGAAGATTATGATGAAGAAGGATAAAAAACTATGGAATTGGGGGGCCGAGACATCGAGATCAGAATAATTAGTGGACAAAAGAAGAGAAACAAGAGCTAGATGGAAGCATGAGTATGGCCTACTTAGTGAGAAATGACAATATGCCTATTATGGTTCTCCTGGGGTGGGCTTCAATGCATTATTCTTTGTTTCCATGTGTTCTTCACCATGATGTGCATTGTCTGTGGTAGCATTTCCTAACTAGCTTATTTTCAGGAACTAGCTTTGCATGAAAATTGGAGCACACTTAGTCTGTGCACTTCAACCATGTAATGTACGCAGATTATGGCAGCCTTAGTTGTAGGTAGTAGTAGTAGTATTAGTAGTAGCATTAGTAGTAGTGTTGGTAGTAAATCATTTAGTGCTTTGTTCAACATTTTGGCATTAGGTTTGGTGGAACTACTATAAGGTGTATTAGCGTTGTCTTTGCATTGCTTTTATTGCACAAGGTATAATTTAGAGAAGGGCGTTGAAATTTCTTCTTTTTGTTGTCTTGTTTACCCTTCTAACTCAAGGTGTTTAGTCGACAAAACAAATTTTAAGTACTTCTGTCGTATGTTGGTCGGTTGCTCATACTGAGGCTCTGCTCAACTTCCAAATTACCACGTACACGATAAATTTTGATGGCTTTTTATAATCAAGGCCAGAATTTAAATGTGCTCTGTGTGCGGAACAACAATTAAATCTTGTATCCAAACCGAAACAGACCATTAGCCCTTTCATTTGGGGTTGAAGAAATACCAGTACTCGTATAGCATGAAAGATAATTCGGCCACCTTGAAGCAGAAGAACTTTTATCATTCATCAATGTATGTTGATTCTTGCAATTACATATCAAACATATTTTATGTAACTAACATATGATAGTAGCATAGCATCAGCATCAGCAGCATATAACCAGAGAAGAGGATGTATCAGATACTGGCACCAACGCAAAGTAAAGCTTCAAGAGTGATCTTGTTCCATCTGATTGAGATGGAAGGTTCCCTCATTCTTCTTGTGTACCTCCACCTTGAATTTCTCCTCCTTGTCTCCCCTCTTCACTTTCAGAAGCATGTTGAATTTTGCAAAATCTTCTATGACCTTTGTATTTATATGCAGATGGACCACCATTAGTACTTGAAAGTTGAAACTTTGAAAAGAAGACATCTTTTCAACAATAAGAACAACAGCAGCAATAGTAACTTCCTTAAATTTCCTAAATCTACATATAATCCGTGACAGATCCAACAGAAAACCATAAAGAATTAAGTGGTCACCTCAGCTTTTGCATGAACAATCTCCTGGAGTACGTAAGGCAAGAGGGAATTGGACCTTTGCTGAATGGTTTGAACAGCATGATTAGCAGCATCCTGAACCACAGGATCATGAGCTGGTACCTCTTGCCAGCCTGGGCCATGGCCATCTAATTAACAAACCACAAGTCAGAAAGAGCAAATATAACCTGTCTTGAAAACCTTTTGACCTCTATCAATTAACTTTAAAAAGTACTATCAATCTTTATTAGCATGCCTCGCCATCCAGGGCCATGACCTCTGAATTACAAAGCATGATATCAGCAATGGAAGAATAAAAACCGTCTTGAAAGCATTTGACCATTGCCAATTAATCTAACCAAGAAAATGTAGGCTCTTTTGAAAAATCCCTAATTTGTTTTTTAGTACTAAAATTTCCCAACAGAAAAGACTGCATTGATTAGAAGTTAGGCGAGTGAAAGTGAATCACCCATCTTACAACCGAGATCAGAAGAGGTAAAAACAGGAGGGGAATCCCCTACGTGCTTAAATTCCTGTAAATCTTTGAAATTCATCCATGGCTTCACCCAGACTTTGGCTTCATAAAGTTTCTTCTTCCCGGCTTCGATAGCCTCAATAGTTAGATGATGCAAAGTACCAGCCACCACCTGCTCTTGTGCCTTCACCACTCTTGCGAACTCGAGTACGGCATTCTTCACCCAGAAATTAAAAGAAAAAAAAAAAAAAACCAGATAAGCCAAAACTTTCAACATTAAACCAAAAAAAAAACAAAAGTAGCTGTATTTCACCATTAATTTTCACCAGAAAGCTTCTCAAATACATAAATTTGGTTAATTAATGCAACAAATATTGACATAATAACAATGGCAGAGCTACATACAGGCATGGAGTGCCACAAATTTTTGCAAATTCCATACAGAAATTTCTTAAATTTTATGTAGAAATTTATTGATTTTATCCCTATCAGTTCAGTTTTCACCGTTGGAAACCTCAAGTTTTTTCCACTATACTTCAGACCCCATATATGTAACTTCTTACTGTATCAAATATTCATTAAAGACGCATTTGGGCCGGCCCAGAAAAAATTTTCCGGCTCCGCCACTGAATAGTCATTTAAGTAACTTCCATTTGGTAATTACTAAACCTTCAATTTGACAATTTTCAGTGATTTTACTTTTCTTTTCTCATTTCCATTAACAGCACAAAAACAATCAAGAAAAATTAAAATAAAAAAAAAAAAAGAAAGAAAAACCTGTTTCTTGTTGTGTTCTTGGACAGCATAACGGCCGAGTTCGTCAATTTCGACGCTGTTCTCGGCGCCACAGGACTCCCGTAAACCTCCGGGCATAGCCATGACTTCAAATTCTTTGAAGAGAGAAGAAATGAAGAGAACGAGTGAGAGACTTGGTTTGGATTTCATTGCGATTTGACAGCACATTTATAGATTTTGTGCTTGCTTTGTGTTCATTTTCTTTTGCTTTTCGGTGACCGACAGGGATGCTTCAGATTTTGACACGTTTCATGTAAGCATCAATAGACGGTCGAAAGTAGACGTACCTTTGCTTGGTACCTAAGCTAAGTGGGCCGTCAGTTTTATTGGAAACTGAAAAACTGATTAATTAATCAATTATTTTTATTGCTAAGAGATTGTCTCTGGAAAATCATTTTAATTCAGGCGGAAAGACATATTATCATCCAAAATTTAGTTGAATATTGTCACCCATAAAAATTTTAAAATTCAAGTTATCAAAAGTCAAAATATCATCCCTAATATTAATATTAAAACAAAAATTAATATTAATAATATTAAAAATTAAATCAAATAAAAAATATTAAAATAATAATTTTAAAAAAATATAAAAAACAGTCATCATCCCCAGTAGCATCGTCGACGACAGTAGCTACTTGGTTCTATTGACAACTGATCACTTGACGAGGTTAGAGACGATCACTATTGTCGATGACGCTATTAGTGATAGTGGCTATTTTTTATATTTCTTTATTTTTTATAATTTTTTAATTTTTTTTTAATTTTTTATTATTATTTTAATATTTTTTTAATTTAATTTTGTTTTTAATATTATTTATATTAATTTTTATTTTAAAATTAATATTATAAAAGGTATTTTAGTTTTTTCAACAGCTAAAAGGTGGCAGCTTAGATTTTAAAAGTTTTGTGGGTAGCAATTTGCTCTTAAACCAAACCTTGGGTGGCAATACGTCATTCGGCCTTTAATTAATCAAATTTTAAATGGCGAAATGCCTAAGTTCCACCGAGGTCTCCCTAAATGACAAAGTGCCACCCAAAAAGTGTTAAAAAGCCAAATTGCCGCACTTCTTCCAATTTTTTTTACATTTAATAGTAAATGACCAAAATACCCTCAATAAAAAATTAAATAATAGTAATATTTAAATAAAATTTAATATTAAATAATATTAAATCTTTTTTAAAATAATTAAAAATTAAAAGATACAGTATTACCAACGATAGTGGCCATTAAAAACTTAATCAGATGATCGAAAATAACTATATAATTAGATTGAAGATCCGATCTAATCATCTTAAGCGAAAGCAACCAAATTTAACTACCAAAAATGGCAGAAAGGCTTAGATATGGTTGTCTCTACCATCAGAATTAGCCAAAAACAGTCAGTTTCATGCATACTGACAGTTTTCAATAATTTTTTATGGTGAAAACAACTAGATCTGACCGCCTCTATCAGATCATTGATGGTCAAATTTGGGCACCTTTGACAGTAAAGCGATTTGATCTGATCGTCAATCTAATCAAGTGACTATTTTCAGTCACCTGATTAGGTTTTACGACCACTGCTACCAGCAGTGGTAGTTGCTTTTTTTAAATTTGTTTATTTTTAAATTTCTAATTAATTTTTTTTAAATTATTATTATTATTTTATATATTAAATATTTTTGTAAAGGTAATTTTATTATTTTTTAAATATTTTATTCAAAAAGATGAAAATACCCTTTTGACTAGTTAAATTTAACGATTAATCGTTAAATTTAATTATTGACTTTGATCAACGATTGGGTATTTAGTTTTTTAAAACTTTTTGGGTGGCACTTTGTCATTTAAGAAAACCTTGGGTGGGAACTAGTCCTTTGGCCAATTTAAATATAAAATGTAATTATATTCACTTTTTTTTTTGCTTTCATGAATGTACATTAAATTTTACACGTATCCAATTGTGCTTGATGAATTGGTAATTTTCAAACAACTATGCATGTATTGGCCATACATATCTTAAAAATCACACAAAGAGTCCATATTCAGGCATATTGATGACTTTCAACACTATCAATGATTTTCATCAACCAAAATGATTAAAAAAGATATATGGATAGTTGTGTTTGACATTTAACACATTATAGTGTAAGAAACTTAGATATTCGATATGGATTTTGGCTTAAAAATAGTTAGGAGTTTTGATTAAAAATTTGCATCCAAATTTAAGCAATATGTGTGGAATTTAATGATATTTGTAATTGATATTTCTGATAGGAAGTTCAAATTATGGAGAGAGAGTTATTCAATAGGGAATAACGTTGTTTCATGGTTAGAAATTAAGTGTGAAATACCTTATGACCACGCGTGATTTGCTGCAACACGTTTGGTCACGAATGGTAGCGTAAGTAGAAGATGAGACATCAAATTGAAATTTTAACATGTTGGAAAATCAATTTTTGGGGTTTTTTTTTTATGCCTTTTCAATATAGTAAAGGGTTGTAGAAAGGTGATTTGATGGATATGACCAAAAATTTTAATTGAAATACCAATTTTATCCCTTGTAGATCCTTATTTTCTATATAAACATAACAACCTTTAATATTTGAAACACACAATTCTCACAAATCTCTCAAATTCTATTTCTATCAAAATTTCAATGCCACAAGTTTCAAAGCAGTGGAAGAAGCTCATTAATTTAGGTATTTATATGTTTTTTTAATAAGAATTTAATTTTTATTATATTTAGAGGAGATAGGGATAATACTGATAAAAATGATAAAGATATGGGGTTTAATGAAATGTATGTTATATAAGATAAATGTTGGTATGTTAAAACAATGGTAGGGGTTTTAATAATATTAATGATAAATATGTGGGTTTGATTTATTTAAACATATATATAAAGTGAATGTTGATAGGTTGGTACAATGGCAAATATGATAAAAATGATAAATATGTAAGTTTGATGAAATTAATCATATGTATAGAATGAATGGTGATATATTGACAGAAATGTAAGGGTTAATTGTATAGTGTTTAAATTGATTGAAAACCCTAAACTTAAAACTATTAATTAAAAATCGTACATCATAAATCATAAACCTCTAATTTAGATTGATTAGCCATCTAAGTTAGAAACCTTAAATCATAAATAATGTCAGAGGTTAATTAAAAACCCTAAAATGGATACCAAAAATTGGAAACCCCAAACATAAAACTCAAAACTTGAAACCATAAAACTAAAACTATAAACTGTAAACTTGAAACCTTAAACTCTTAACCCTAGAACATAAACCCTCAATTGGAAACCCTAAACCATGCATATAATAATATGTTGTTTTTATTGTAGGATCATTAGACATTGTGGGATATGTATTGGTATCATATGAAAGCCAATTAGTAAGAGATGATGAGAACATGAAATATGTTAGAGGGTGATTAAAGTATATGATCCCAAAAAACACAACATTTGATAAATTTTTTCAAATGTTGTGTGCCTTTTTTCAGATTGCTTAGAGTTGTAATAAAATTGAAGTTTCAGTTAGACTAAGCAACCTCCAATAAAAAGGTCCTATAAAGATCAAATGTGATAAACATGTGACAAATATGAGTGGACCATAAGTAAGATTGAGGTAATGTATTCCAATTTCTATGAAATGCATTTGTTAGTTTGATTTTCTAAAGGAAAACACTAATGAGCACACTTTTCATCAACAAGAAGGTCTACAACACGACTATGAGGTGGGGCCATTATATACAATGAAATGAAATGAAAAAAGGCATCAAAGCTAATAATGTACATGTTAAGTCATCATCAATTTATCAAACAACTTATCAATGTTTTAAGTATAAAGATAATGATGATGATGATGATAAGGACAACCATTAAGTGTATGAGGGTGAGGCAAATGATGACAATGATAATGTGGTCAATGATGTTGCCAAAGAAGGTTCCAACAGTTAACTTAAATAGATACCTTGGAGTCAAACATCTAAGTATGGCAATATCGAAGGCACAAAATGTTAAAATGTTCCCAGAGGGTAATTTCATTGGTCACCTACATTCCCTGACAGTCTTTCATATCTATTAGACCTCATAGACAAGAAATTAAGGTGAAAGATATTTTTGACCATAAAGTCAAAATAATGGACACTTTTTGTATGAATGCCCTTGAGAAATGTTACCAATTTAGAGTGGTACAATCATCTGAGGATAAAAAGCTTATCATTGATCCGTCAAAATCGTAGGCCTCACCAACTCTTTCAACATAAACGAATGCCACTAATCGAGAGTCTTACAGCCTAACAAACTCTACCAAGCATGTCCTCCTGAATATCTTCATTTAAGACTCTGATAGTATTTGACAAACCGCCACAATTGTAGCTCACATGCCCCTCATGGTCCACTTATTAGAATTCCACGATTGCTAGAAGAGTGCACACATAGCAAAATTTAAAACTCATCACAAAGTTTAGGAATTCCAAAGTAAAATTATGTCCATCAGAATGTATGAAAAACTAAAACTCAAACAAACATAAAGTGTATTCTAGAAAGAGTACCTACCTTTTAAAATTCCACTCTTAATAACTTTATAGTTCACTTAACCTTGACATGAGCAATATCCACATAGAGTAACCTGAATAAAACTTTTTAACCAAAATTGATGATATATGTAGTTGGAATTATATCATAGGGAGTCAAAATTATGGAAAGAAAGGATTTGGATAGTTTTCAAGATAGCTTTTGGGGTGATTTGTGTAGTACATAGGATTGTTCGTCACTACACGTGATAACGCAAATGAGGGTGCAAAGTGAATTTTTTAAAACCTTTGAATTAAGTTTTTAGGGGGTTTTTTGCAACTTTTCAATAAAACTGACCAAAATTTCTAATTATAATACCAATTTTACCCCTAGTCATTCTTTTTTTAATATAAACAAACTATTATGACAGAATTGAAACACATAATTCTCTTAAATCTTTACAACTCTCTTTCTATCAAAATTCTAACATTGCATGCTTCAAAACACTTGTAGAAGTTCATTAATCTAAGTGTTTATACGTATTTTTAATAAAAACTTAAATTTTGTTACAATTAGTAGGGGTATAGGTTTTGGTGATAGATTTGATAAATACGAGAAGTCTAATGAAATTTAGCATATGTATAAGTGAATGTTGATATGTTGAAATTTATGATATATAAGGTTTAGATTAATAGGTTGGTATGGTTAATTGATAATTTTATATATGGTGTATAGGACTTATATGTTGCTAATATGTAAGGTTAAATAGAGTTTGTCATATATGTATATATATGTATATATATGTATATATGTCTATATATGTATATATGTATATATGTATATATATGTGTATATATGTATATATGTATATATGTATATATACATATATATGTATATATGTATATATATATAAGATTTAGATTGATATGTTTACCATTAACCAAAAACCATGAACTAAAAATTGTGAACTCTAGACAAAAAATCACACATACCCAGATACAAGCATTATGCATGGTCATCAAATCATTGATTCTAAATCAAGAACGTGTATACGAGGAATACATATGTGTCAAAAATGGTGTGTAACAGCCATATCCACTTGTAATGGAAGTTTATGACACCATTGATGAATCTAAGCCATTTCTAACCTATTCTAACAAGTGAAATGGCATAAAATGATGATTACATAGCTTTATTTCATGTTGAACATATTAAATTGAAAGAAAAGGGGATATTTGTTGCGGATTTGGTTTGAAAAATGGGTTAGGGTTGCCAATTAAAACTTTTCAACCAAAATTGATGATATTTGTAGTTGGAATTATAAAATAGGAAGTCAAAATTATGGAGAAAAAAGATTTAAGTAGTTTTTAAGGTGATCTGTTGTAACATCTTGAGGTTAAATTGGTCTTTCTAGGCCTTGATCGTGGGTAAGAGAGAGATTTTCTAGCCTTAGAATAGATTTATAAAAGTTTCAGAAGTAGAATAGTCATTTTTGGAAGCTTTATATATGACTTGTAAGGCAAGCACAACTGTGCATCTTATCGACACACGACCATGCATCTTTGTCGCCTTACACGCTTGTGCACCTTACTGCATGCCCGTACATACTTACTAGTATATAAAGTAGAGTTTTTTTTCTTTTTCACAAGTTTTCAGGTAGTTTTTTCCCTCTTCTCTCTTTCCCTTTTTCTTCAACTAACCCTAATCATTTCACAAAGAGAGAAGCCAGTTTCTAGTAGCCAATCCAGTTAAGATTCTGTTGGACCCTTGTGGATTTTAAATTGATGCAAAACATATGTTAAAATATCTAATCGATCCATGCATATATAGAATATGACAAATAGGATCAAAGGATTTATTTTTTGCAGAAATTATCTAATATATGACCGTGCGTAATCAGACCGCACAATCGTGTTATCTTTTGTTGTACTTCAGATTTGCTTAAAGAAGACACATGACCATGTGCATGAGGCACACTACCATGTGTATAAGGCACACTCCCATGTGCATGAGGCACACTCCCATGTGTTATGAAGAAAATTTGTACACGCTTGTGTCATGTTGTCGTGCCAAATAAAGACAAATTAAAAGCATTAATAACACACAGTCGTGTATTAGAAACACACGCCTATGTGCAAGGCAAAAATTCAGCCGTGTGTTTCTTATGTGCTGACAGTGCATGCATCCCGTGCTAACTTCTAGAATCCAAAAGAAGATGGAAGAAAAATTGACACACACCCGTGTGATGAAGATACACACGCCCGAGCTAGCACAAATAGGACCGTTGGAAAGTGCAATACGATCATCCAAGAAAAGGGCATACCCGTGCAGTTTTTCAAAAAGTCTCCAACGGCTCTCAAAATCATCCCAACGACTACTTCTTCCTAATTCCTATAAATTAGAGTTGATTTGAAGATTCATGGGTTAAAGAATCAGCACTAAAACTTGCACTCTTACATTCTCTAATCTCTTCTCCAATTTTCTCTCACAAAACTTATTTGTATTTCTTTAAGAGAGAAACCTTGTGAGTTTAAGTGTTGTATTAGCCTTGAGAGGTAAATTTTTGTAAAATTTTCACAAACCCTTGGGGCGCAATCCCGTGAAACTAGTGTATGGCATAATCCCTGTTAAAACTAAGTTAAGGGCACAATCCCTTGTACCAAAACTAGTGTATGAAGGGCGAAATCCCTTGGATCAAAACTATTGTAACTTCGAGATTGAAGTTAGTAGAAGGAAAATCTTTAAACAGGGTTGCTTGAAGTAGTGGACGTAAGAAGCATGAAGAAGCTCCGAACCACTCTAAATCAGTTGAACATTTCTTTTCCCTTACTCTCTTTTATTTGTACTTGTTTAGCCTTATAATTAATTGTGCTTATATATATATATATTGTATGCTTAAGTTGGTAGAATAGGAAAAGTTTTTAAAATTACAAAAGTTTTCTAAATAACCTATTCACCCCCCCTCTAGGTTATTTGTTATTTAGTATTTGGGGTTTAACAGATTCAATCAGAGTTAGAGAGATAGAATATTTTAGTAGCTTCTGGTAAGTATTTTCTTATCTCTTTCTCTGTTTCCTTAGCATGTAACTTCTTAGATGAGTCTGATTAGTAATTTAGCATATTTTCAGTTTAATAAGCCTGATTTTTAGATGATGATGATGAGATAGAAGAGAGATTTTAAGTTTGAAGCATGCTTAGAACTTTCGTATTTGTATATGTATGTTTTATGCATTTAAAAATATGTTTAGCTAAGATCAAGAGTTATGAGATGATGAAGGTTATGATAGAAGCTTGTGCTTATATACCATATGTGTTAAAATAAGTTTATTTGGAGATAGATTGAGATTGGGTTGAGTTTGGGTATGGTTATGCAAGTTTTAGAGGCAGAAATTACAGAAATAGAGTGCGACCATGCCAATGAGAGCGACGCATGCCCGTGTGTACGATACACACTCCTGCGTATTTATGTTTCTCTACATGGTCATGGTTGTGTAATGTGTGCACGACTGAGGCCAATGTGCTAATGCCTTTGGGCATACAATCATGTAAATGAGGATCACAATTGTATGTGTTTTCCCAATTATGCAGGATTGTGTCTTATAGAAGTCATGACTATGTAGGGATTCGTTGCAGGTCTGTGTACATAAAGACTCAACCGTGTGTGGTGCAGACACGATTGTGTGTCCCAAAATGCACAACCATGTAATGAGCTAGAATTTAGTAAAAGATTTCAAAAGCTAGCACAACTTGACATATGGCCACACGAACGCCCGTGCAAACAGTAAAAGTAATAGAAACAATATAATAAATAGAAAACAATGTAGATATAGGGGTATTATCATTATTTTTAGAATGCACTACTAGAAGTTTCAATTCCAATTTTTAGAATTTCAAACAGTTTTTGATAGGCAAAATATGCACGTATGCAAATTGTGTTGCACACAGTTCACATACGTTATATATATAGGGGTATTGTCATTCTTTTTTAGCAACACATGGTCTACATACTATGCGTGCTATATACACATGATGTTGATTCTCAATTGGTGATTCGACAACTATCTGTACCATGCTAGCATGTGCAATTGAATACATGTGATTTTTAGTCTAGATTTGTAAAAGCAAAAAAAAAAAAAAAAAAGAATGATTTTGCTTTTTGTATTTTTTTTTATTATTAAAATTAATTTCCCTTTAAAATTTATTATTTAAACCTTAGTCCTCCTTTAAACCAATTCTAAATTCATAATGTACCAATTACAATTAAAATGAATGATTAAATCACACAAAAATGATGTTATTTTATCACAACCGTATCGTTTCGATACAATTTTGTTAACATTATATCAAAATAATGTGATTATATTAAAATCACTCTATATCGATGCAATTTTGATTAGATTCACGCTATTTCAATATGAATCTAGTTATAGTCGACGACTATGTTAGAATTTGAATTTTAAGTTTTTTATAAAATAAAAATAAAAATATATTTAATAAAATTTAATGATAAAATATTATTTTATAATAAATATTATAAATATTATAAAAAATTACTTTTATCTTCTCGATATATCTAATCTAAAAATAAACTAATTTCTCTATCAGTAAGAAAAGTGAGAAACATAAATTTTTCTTGAAATTCTAGTTATTAAAAATTATAGTTGAAAGACGGGTGCTTATAAGAATGTCCATAGGAACATCTTCTAATTCTTTGCACACAATCACTTCCAAGTTTCAGAACGTAAATTACTAAAAACTCCACTAATTCTCATTGCAGGGGATTTTTCTTCCAAAACATATAACAATTCCAAGCCTTGATAAAACACAAAAAAGTCAACACACATTTTATTTCACAAAGCAAATAGCCGAACCACTGTCAGTGGCAATGGCAACGGAGATACATATAATATGAACCCTCTTTTCTGAAGAGAAAAAAGTTGAAAGATAACAAGTCTTTTGCAAGCTCGAAAATGAGGAAGAAAACAAACACATAAAATAGGCTCACAGGCTTAAAAAACAAATTTAAAAAGGTGGGAGGGAATTATAAAAAATGAGTCACAAAACTGTGCTCATGCAAACATGATTCCCCCATAACAGCTAATGAGCCTAAAACATAACACCTTCCCCATTAGGAAAATTGACAAATGATTTAGTAAGAGACATAGCATCTGTGTGCCTTTTAAATTTTAGGTGTTTCTTCGCACAAAAAGTATCTTCAGACTAGGAAGAAGCTGGTAAACACAACTGTTCACTGTTGGTTTTGGGTTCTTCTCTGACTCTGGCTGCAGCCTTATCTGTTACATGTATATAAAACATAGAATAATTAGATTACAAAATAAAAGACTATACAAAAAAGAGTACATAATCTGAAAGATTTTCGGAACTGATGTCACAATGGTATGCAGAAGTTTAGAACTTCCCAGCCTATGCAAAATGATTAATAAATCACTACTCCTATGTATTTACAAAGGAAGCGATGGCAGCATTCTGTACCAAGAATGGCACCCAAAAAGTACCCAGTAAAAAGAAAATGAACCTCGAAGAAAGCCGATAGTTAAATACCATTACCCCAACAGCTACTAAGTTTCAAATGGGAGTATAAATTGGAATAATTTCAAATCTATTATTGATGAAAAAAACATTACAATATATAAGATTTACATTAAGGAATTAATGGAAATAAATCAATCCTAATATATACATTCCTAATTTGTGAAAATCTACATATAGACATTCCTAATATGAAAGACTTACAGCTTGTTTACTATTTATACACTCTCCCTCAAGCTGGAACATATAAATCATATATGCATCAAATTTATTATAAATACACTCGATACAGAGACCTCTAAGGGACTTCACAAAGTATATTTGTCAATTAATCATTTGAGCTGACATAACTGGTAAATACGCATCCTAATAAGACTTTTTTTCGAACAAAGTGAAAATCTATCTCTATGTGTTTAGTCCTCTCATGAAACATTGGATTGGAATAATATGAATAACAGTTTGGTTATCAAAAAGTAATTTTATCCATGTTACTTTGGCAAAACTTAATTCATGAATCAACTATTTTAACCAAATATGATCACATGTTGCCAATGCCATAGCACGATACTCCGTTTCTGCACTTGAGCGAGCAATAACTTTTTGTTTCCTACTTTTCTAAGAAACCAAAAGTCAATAACCTGAAATGGAGGGCCTGCCCAATTAGCGTTTGAATATACCTCAATTTTAGTATGTCCCTCATTTTCATATAATAGCCCTTTGTCTGGTGCTCTTTAGATATATATGAGAACTCTAATTATTGCATCCCAGTGACAGTCACAAGAAGATTGTAGGAACTGACTCACAACATTGATTGAAAAAGAGATGTCAAATCAAGTGATAATAAGGTAATCAAGCTTGCCAACTAACCTCTGATATCTCCTAAAATTTGCAAAAGGCTCCCTTGTCCAAGGAAGAGGTCAATATTGGGGTCCATAGGAGATTCTACTAGTTTACAGTCCAGCATCCAAATCTCTTCCAAGGTGTCCAATGCATATTTCCTTTGAGAAATAACTATATTAGATTTAGACTAAGCAACTTCTATTTCGAGGAAGTATTTAAATAGTCTCAAGTTTTTACTTTGAAAACGACTAGAGAGATGCTTTTTCAACTAATGAATATCATTCTGATCACTTTTAGTAACAACATTATTAACATGGACAACCAAATAAATGCATTCTTCCTATGAAGTATGCCTATAGAAAACAAAGTGATTTGATTCACTCCTAATCAATCCAAACTCCTAAACAACAGTATTGAATCTTTCAAACCAAGCATAAGGAGATTGTTTCAGACCATACAGAGAACAGAAAGGCTTGCATACTAACTCATACTCCCCCTGAACAACAAAACCAAGATTACTCCATATAAATGTCCTCCTGAAGTTCACCATGTAAAAAGACATTCTTTATGTCTAGTTGGTATAGAGGCCGTTGAGGGATAGCTGCCATCGACAAAAAAAAAAATGAATGAAAGACATCTTGGCCACTGGGGAGAATGTATCAAAGTAATCCAACCCATCAACCTGAGTATAGCTCTTAGCAACCAATCAAGCCTTAAGGTGATCAATTATACCATCAAGGCCAACCTTGACTATGTAAACCCAACGACAACCAATAGTAAATTGACCTAACAATAACCAGAACTAGACTAAGTCCCAGGTGCCATTTTGATCGAAAGCAATCATCTCATCAGCAATTGCCTATCGCCACCCTGAATTAGTAAGTGTCTCACGAACAAAGGTAGGAATAGAGACAAATGATAAAGAGAGAGTCACAGAGGTCTTCATTATTTATAGGAGTAATAACTTCTAGATCTGTAAGAACAATATCAATACAGACAAGAGAATCAGTAGTCAAAAGATTAGGAACTAATAAACGTTTAGAAGGGGACTCATATGGAAGAATATCTACAAGAAAAGGGACAATAGAAAGCACTAGTAAAGTATCCATGACAATAGACTCCTTGGTAAGAAAGAGTAATATGGAGAAGATTCAAGAAAGTGACATTGACACATATAAAATAATGACTTGTAGGAGAACAATAACATTTGTAACCTTTTTTAACACGAGAATAACCCAAAAAAAAAACATTAAATGGATAGTGTAAACAATTTGTCTCAACCAGGTATATAATCATGAACGAAGAACATGTAATCAAAGACACGTGGAGGAAGTAGAAATAATGATTGATCAAGAAACAAGATAGAGTGAGGAACTTGATTTTGCAAGACTGAAGCGGGCATTCAATTGATGAGAAAACAAACAGCAAGTATTGCATCAGCCCAAAAATGGAAAGGAAAATTAGCATGAAGAAGCAAGGTGCGAACGATTTCAAAAAGGTGTATTCTTATGTTCAGCAACCCTACTTTATTAGGGAACATAGGCACAAGAAGTCTGATGAAGAATACCCTATGAAGACATATAGTTGGCAAATGAAATAGAAAAATATTCATGGGCATTATCACTACGTAAAACACGAACAAATGTAGAGAATTGATTTTTACTTTCAACACAAAAGGTTTGAAATATAGAAAATAATTCAAAATTGTCTTTCATTAAATGTAACCATGTGATTTAGAAAAATTATCAATAAAAGTAACAAACATCTAAAACCTAACATAGACTTGACCTAGTTAAGACCACACACATCAAAGTGGACTAACTCAAACGAGGATCTAGTACGATTATTGACTCGCTTCAAGAAAGAGGTACGAGATTCCTTACTAAGCTAACACGACTCAAAATGAAAAGATGACACACTTGAAAGACTAGAAACCATCTGCTCAAGCTTAAAAAAAAACTAATGTCTCAATCGGTTATGAAGTAAAGCTGGGGACTCAGCTACAGTACAGGCTATAAAAGAGGAAAGTTAATAAAGATTGTAAAGTCTTAGTGACTCACATCTTGCGCCAATCTTTTGTCCCGAATTCTGTCTTGTATAGTAATAGTCATTAGTAAAAGTGACTGAACGGTTTAAAGTTCGTCTAAATTGATTAATAGACACAAGATTATATGGACAATTAAGAAGGTAAAGAACAGATTTTAAAGGTAGAGAAGGAAATGGGCGAACATGTCCCACAGCTTTAACCACGACTTTTGTACCATCAACTAAAATGACAAAATAAAAACTCAAATGTGAAAAATGAGAAAACAATTTAAAGTCACCAAAGAGATAGTTCGAGGCAAATCTAAGACCCATGGTCCCAGATCAAAGGAATATGTGAGATAAGCAACCGAATTACCCTAGTGGGTGAGCAAGGCTACTGAAGATTGAGATGTCTATTTAGTTACCTGATATTGAAGATATTTTTCATAATCGATACTGATAAAGATGGCTAAAAAGATTATCCTATAAAATTATCTGAGTGATTATCTAAATGAGTTGATTAGACGACATTAGCAATTTGAGAGGGTCATTTATGCAATTAATAACATCTCTCTAGTGTGTTCTCATCTATGAAAATAACTACATTTAGGACAACCACCCATTTTCCTTTGCCACTATGATCCCTAATATTATGTTATATAACAAGAATAGAAAAATTTAGGATCGAGGATCCATGCATGATGCTATTAAAAGATACTCAAAGTAACTAGACGAAAACATCATCAGAGTAGGAATAGTATTGTTGGCCAAAATTTGGTCTCAAACTGGGGGCAAGATCAGAATTTAAAGTTGTAAGTGTCAATACCATAAAGAATTTATCCAATTTGACTAAATCTTCTTCAGCAGATTTACTAGCAAGCAATAAGGAACTAAATTCAAATTTCAAAGATGTTATATGACCAAAAAAATCAAACACACTGAGATCTTGTTGTTTCAAGTTGACAAAGCGGGATACGACTAAGTACAATTGTTGAATATCATTAGTATTTAGTAGCTTCACTTTGTTCCAAACTCCCTCATATATTCTATACGTCTTATAAATAGGAAAGAGTGCGAAGATTTATGGTTTACCACAACAAACTGCACAACAAAGCATCTACTCTAGTCCAATTACCCCTATATCATCTTTTAAGTCTGATGTTTTCCTAGTTAGATGGTCTTCTAACCCTTGGTCCATAAACCACAGTTCAAAAAATGCAATTACCCATCAATTTTCAACAGTTATATTAAGGAAAGAACGAAAAGGGATTTGTGCACCAGTGTTGGAAGACCCTTCACCAACCATATCCGTTGGATAGAAGTCAATCAACTAGAAGCAACAACACAAAAAAATAAACAGGAGCAACCAATAGCAACCAATCATACCAAAGACCAAATAGGGAAATACTAAAAATATAGAAGTCAAGGTAGGCTAATAGGAGATGTCTAGAGGCAAAAGCACAAAAGTCCAAAGGAACAAGTAGTAATAGACTTTTCTGACGATCAGAGACAGCGCGTCTATCATCGAAATGAGCCAATGCTCTTAGAGAAGGAAGATCAACAGCTTCTATAAGTGCTTTGAGAAGAATGGGTAAAGATGGGCTTTTCCAACAACCAAAGATGGTGCATCTATCGTCGGAATAAGTCACTGACCTTCGTTGGAAATACCACCGAAAAATGCACACTGCACAAACCTAGGGTATTGATACTTACCTAAGGCTCTGATATCATATAAATTGGAATAATTTCAAATTTATTATTAATGAAGAAAACATTACAATATATAGGATTTATATCAAGGAATTAATGTAAATAAATCAATCCTAATATATACATTCCTAATCAGTGAAGATCTACATATAAACATTCTTAATATGAAAGACTTATAACTTATTTACTATTTCTATAGGGAGCAATAAATTTCATTGAAGCATATTATCAAACACGAACATTTGTACAATAACCTTCGAGGCTAAACACTAAGAGTATAGTGCATTGAAACAACTAAATAGATGTATGTATGAATATATTTTGTCAAAGAGAATAACAAAGAATTAGCACAAACCTTATAGTTTTCAAGCAATGACGCAAATAAAGTAGCAACACCATGAATAACAAATTTCTGGCCAACACAAGCACGACAGCCAGAACCAAACGGTAGAAATGCTGCATTGTCATTTGGATCCTTCAAAACAAATGTGTCTCTTAGATCCACCTTCTCCTTTCTAGCACCTGTGAACAATCATAAATACTAGATGTTCAACCCATCATAATACAGATTAAATGGTTGGAGTAATTGAAACGCAAACCTAGAATGACCTATACAAGCAGAAGCATCTGTTTGTATATGATCAAAATAATTTACATATGACAAGCTATATTACCACAATTTAACACTAATGGTTTTTTAAACGTAGCACATTTACATCATACAAGTGTGATTAACAGAGCATCTACTGGCAGGCACTGAACCATAGCCATCTAACATAGTCAAGACCATGTAATTGGCACATTAAGTAGAAAGAAACTTTTAGAGCAAAAATGGGCAAGAGTAAAACCTGTCAACGATGTATTGCACACTTTATCAGGTTGCTTTCCAATCTTTGACAAAAAACGATATGGATTAAATTGGCTAGAATCACTTCCCCAGCTACACTTGTCTGTCTGTACCAATTGTACAGGTACAACCAGCATGGCTCCAGTTGGAATGGTCACACCATTTTGAAGAGTCAAATCTTTGAGTTAAGAGAAGGAGGTAAAACAAACAGTCAGCTACACATTTACAGTTGTAAAGATATTAGCATTAGCAACAATGAAGAAAAACAGTAATACAGTCACATTTCTAGAGTAGAACAAAAGTTTGAAGCAGGTGATTCAGACAGATAGATCCCAAGAGATTTAAGCAAGTAAGAAAGAAATAATAAAATAATGAATCAGATATTAGCTGTAAAAATCTATAAAATCTGTAAAAATCCATAAAATCATTCAACGTAAGATGATAACTAATAATGATTAAAAATAGATTAGATTACATCCAAAGTGATAAAATATAAATTTTATCATATTAAGCTTATGTGGTGGGAAGCTAATCTATTATGTCACTTTCAAATAGAAAGACAAGCTTTGTGCCAGTTGATGCTACAAAACATGGAGATCCAAATTCAAACTGATGACTCAAATCCACAAGATAACAACTTGAATCTACAAGAAAGAGTTCTTGATGAGAATATAATTTTTACAAATTAAATGAAAGTATAACATCATACATATACCTAAAGATGTGCTGTAACAAACCCATTCATAGCAAAATCAAATCATACAATGATAATCAATATCTTTAAGCAAAACAAAATCCAGGAAACTCCAATAAGGGAAAAACAAGTTAGTGAAATAACATTTCTAAATCTTCCATTTTACATTAGAATCAAAGACTAGCAGTCACCCCTTTCTCTCAGTCTCAAAACATGCAACCGTAAGAGATTTCAATCAACACAACATTCAACACCCCTTGTCATATGGATAGAGAAAAAGCAAAGGTCTTGTCACTATTAAGTTTAAAAAAAGAGCTCATAGGAAATTAGGCAGATAAACTGCAACAGTGGATACACAATTAATCATTTTTCTCTTCACAGTCATTGAGCATTGAAGTTTTGATGTCATCTTCTTAAGACAGATTGGAACAGAATTTTGTATTTCTTTATTCCTAGAGGTTTTGTGTGCATTTGGTGGAACATGAAGACTTGGGTACTATTGAGATATCGAGTGCTGGCACTCTTTTGGGTAATTTACAAAAGGAGCAATTTGGGACAGTTCTGAAGCTGGCATCTTTATGGATGTCTATATATAAAGAATTCCAGAATTCTTTATTTATTTTTTCACTGGACAACAGGAAGGCCAGTTAACATATAGAAAACTACTGCAGAGACACTTTGACCACACCCAATAATTTGGGCCTCCATTCAACCATTTCACAAGCTAAATAGAATGAAAAGCAAAGCTTGCAGGAAGTAACAGCTCAGTCTCACTTTCAGCCTAATCAAGTCTTTCTATCTTATACAAAAAAAAAAGAAATTGATGAATGCATGTCTTGTGTGGTAAAAACAGGTTATAATCATTTGCAAATTAAATATTCATGTTGACATCTATGTATTCCACTGCAGAAAATGTGACTCCAAACAAAAAAGGTTCTTGAGAATAAAGTTTCAAATAAAGCAATCCCCACAGAAGTACGCAATGCCTCACCTTGTTTCAAAGAGCATCTCTGTAACAAAGGTCCTACAGGCAGAAGACGAGCAGATTCATAAACTGTTGCCAATAATAGAAGCATCTTATCAACACTTTGTTGTTCTTGCTTCACAGAACCTTTTCGTGCCATAATTATCTCCTCGAATATCTGCAAAATTTTCATTTAAACAATAAATATAAGAAACAATCCAAAAGCCCAATATGTAGGAACGCCAATATAGCAATCAAATACTGATTTAGGCCAACATATAAACTCATACTGTTACATAGCCAAAACCTCAGCAAACATGCACAAGAATAAGACAACTAGCCACAAATTTATATACACATCGTGCAGAGATCTGGTCACGCTTATTTACAAGCTCCACAAGCATTTATATGCACCTGAGATTCTTCATAAGCAATTCAATCCAAATACTTCAAGCACCAAGCATAGCACGTAACTAATCAGTTGGGTTTGGATCACTTAAGACTGTCTGGTCTACATACACTTTACTATCACTTTCTTATGTTTCATAAGTGATCTTTTTACTTGTTTTGTATAAGAAACAGAAAAGGCTATACTCATGGAATAAAGATTTACAAATGGAAGAACAAGGCCTTCCAGTCCTATAAATTAGCGTTTGACCTTTAAGAAGATCAATACAGAACCAGAGGCTTATATTTTAGCACAGCAAAATTACATAAAATAGCTGCTTTTTTACCTCACCAAATGCACAAAAACCTCAATATACAACAAAGCACAAACTTTTACATCACCAAAAATATATTAATAGCTGAAAAGAATCTATAAAATTCAAGCCTTCGAAGAAATAAAGTTTTTGTAGTATGTTTTTTAAAGCCTAGGACAGAAGAGAACACATGGTCCATATTTTCCTTTCACTTCTACAATTCACACGCCAATAAGGAAAAATATATGTTGGGTCTCTGCCACTGAATCAAATCAAAGGTATTAATTTAGTATGAGCTATTGTCTAAGCTAGAATTTCCCCTTCATTAAGTACCTTTACCTTCCAAATGTATGTTTGTATGTACACATACAAATACACTCTAGCCTAAATATGACTTTGAGGACTACAAAGAGAATGTAATATCAAAGCAAAAGAGCAACATGTCATGACCAAAGAGTTATTCTTAATATATAAAAAACATAAACACAGGGAGTCCAAAATGAAACGGAATAGAGGGAGGCAAGCTAGAATGACAATAAATGGGAAAATAAAGGCAATTCTATGTTGACTACCTAAATTCATTATTACCGGACAACCGTCTTCATACAAGAGATCGAATTTGGCAAATTAGAGGCAAACAGCAGGAGCCATGCGATGATGTAAATCAAAAAAAGTAGACCAAGTTTAATAGGAAAAAAATGCAGTGTCTGGGTGGATGTTATTAGCCTATAAGAAGTTCAGGAAGGGTCATTGGCACCAATGAACAAATAAGTGTTCAAAATGTATGGTTCAAGAACTTAAATGGTTGAAGTTACACTCAATTGAATCCATTATAAATTTAGATAAATTAATTTCAGTTCTGACACAATGAATATGGAACAATATTGTACTTTGATGGGGAAATTTGATGACTACCTTATCTTGTATGTCCTGATGTATAGCAAGCCTTAACAGGATATTACCAATCAAACCTGCCATGCTTAAGTATCCATGAAACATCACACCCATTAGATTCCCACATGATTCTTCTCCAACATTAAGATTCCCATTAAGCTCTTGAGAGAATAAGTTATCAGGCACAGGAACATCAGAACAAGATGGTCCACCTAATTCAGTTTCCATTTCGGTATTTGAGGTTTCGTTAAGGGAGCTCTGATCCAAATTACAAAATAGCTTGCAGTTTTTCAGGCATTGTTGAGCAATATCTTGTGTTAAGCATCTCAATATTGTGCATAGATGCTGGTACCTCCAAAATCCACGATTCCAGAAGGGGGTAATGCTATAGGAGGCCCAAAAGCAAGCATCCTTAGCTATTGTCATGAGAAGCTCCTCATAAACAGTTGCCTTGGGCCAAGCCAAAAAGGCATCTCCAAAAATTGTGGCTCCCAACATGGTAAAAGCCATATGTTGAGAAACCATTTTACAATCGCTGCTTCCTTTGCCTGTAATCTCATGTATTCTATCCATGACAGTATCCACAACCCTTGTAGGAAATACATTTTCTCTCTCAAGCAAACTTACATTCAACTCCAATGCTAATGACTCTCGTCTATTTTGCACCTACAGTAATCCAAAATAAACAATAAACTACTCATTACTAGGGAGAAAACAACATACTTTTAATATGAAAATGGACAAACACACAGAGAACTTAAGAGTTATCCCGTTTTCTTTGAATACCCATCGCTACATGCTAAATAAATAATATAAAGCTAAAAATTGATAATTTAAAGATCTGAAATTGGAAAAAACGAAACGTATTTTGGATCAGGCAATCTAGATTCACTCTTAGCAACCAAGGCACCCTATTTTCCATCAGGTTATTCATCAAATGAGCCTTTCAATAGGGCTTTCCTGAAATGAATTTTGATGGGAAAAAAATTATGATAAGTCATGTCTTGAGAATCAGAAACTATAATTTCAACCAAGCTTATTAATATAACCAACAGCATAGCCTTTGCAATCAAACAAAACCAACAAACACATGTATTCATAGATTATCTACCTTATCAAAAGAGGAAGCGAAGAGGCTGGATTTTCCAAAGGCTAAACTGAAAACCCTTCCAGTCAAAGGCAATTTATCCTCAGCCTTCAAAAGCATCTCTTTAATAAGCACCGGCTCTTTAACAGATACCAACAATTTAGTTGGACCCAACCAAAGCTTGACAACCGATCCATACTTCTCATGTAATTGTGACAAAACCTCTTCAAAACAACAAAAACCATTAAGAACCCACTTCCAAAAAAACCCGAATCACCCAAAAACACTCCCAAATCAAGTATGGAATTGTGACAAAACATCTAAAAACACGACAAAATACCATAAGAAAACCCCTTGAAAATACCTCAAATCATCCAAAAACATTCAAAAATCACACTCACCAGGGAGTGTCCGCCCAGAAAGGAGGTGGGCATGTCCATAAAAGGAAGAACAAGGCGGACCAGGAATGAACTTAGCCTGGAACCACAGATTGAACAATTTGACGACTTTTTTCAACAAAAGCAGAGTGATTGTGATGAGAGATATCCAAAGAAAGGCGTTGAGTTCCCACTGAGCATAATCCGTCAAGAAAATCGAAGAAGAAATCATTGTTGTCTTGAGTTAAGTTTCATTAGAGTTGTGAATTGTATGTTGACTTGACATGTTGTTTTGGGTAAAGAAGAGGGTGATAGATTTACGGTGAAAGGTGTGCCACGTTGGCCTGTGGGATCAGATTTAAAGTCAAGTCGGCTCGTCGTCTTCTGGCGTGTGATGCAACAGTCCATTCTCCCATGTTTCGCGGAGCTGATAAACGGGGAGTTCGCAACTGGGGATAACCTCACTCCTTTTATGAAGGCTGTCCTGTCATCTCACTAATTCAAAGCAGGTACGCATTTGGAAAACACTTTTCCATTAAATAACCAAATTTAAGAGTTTTTGTATTTTTCATCATTTTAAGTAACAAAATTCTCTAACATATTATTAAACATAATTTCAAATTAGGCCAAACACCCTATTGCCACTCAAGGTTTGGCTTAATGACAAAGTCCCACCCTTAAAAGTTTAAAAAGCCAAGTTGCCACCCTTTTACTTTAGAAAAGACCAAAATGCCCTTTTATTTAATATAAATAATATTAAAAACAAAATTAAATTAAAAATATTAAAATTATAATAAAAAATTATTAAAAAATTAAAAAATATAAAATGGTAGCCACCGTTGTCGACAGTATCATCGATAGCGATGGTTGCTTCTAACCTCATCAAGTAGTCGGAAACAACTACCTGGTTTTATTAACGACCGGATCTGGCCACTACGATGGTGAAGGTGGCCAGATCTGACCACCAAAGATCTAGCGAAGACGGTCAAATCGACTGTCTCTGTCATTAGAGAATGCTGAAAACGGTTTGAATGATTGATTCTCGTTGTTTTCGACCATTTTAGATGGCAGAGACGGTCAGATCTAGCTGCTTTTGTCAAATCTTTGGCGACCAGTCGGCCGCTTCCGCTATCGTGGTAACCAGATCCGATTGCCAATAGAATCATATGGTCGTTTTTTACCACTTGGCTAGGTTAGAGGCGACGGTAGCTGCTTTTTATATTTTTTTAATTTTAAAATTTTTATTAAATTTTTAATATTATTTTATTTTAAATTTATATTTTAATATTTTTATAAAATTTATTTTTTAATTTTAATTCAAAAAGACAAAAAATATCCCTCTGACGGATGGCAACTTGGCTTTTTAAACTTTGAGGATAGGACTTTGCATTAAGCCAAACCTTGGGTGGCAATATGTCGTTTGGCCTTTCAAATAATCTTATTTTTATATTAAGCCAATCAATTAATATAATTATACATAAAACAAAACTCTATTTTTAACCACAACAATAACTCATAAAATACAAAAAATTCATTAAACAAATTATTATGTTATTAAGTTATAGATTAAGTTTCGCAAATTGTTTTTTCAATGATTTAGTTATAAATATGAATTGATATGAATTGGTATATTCTCTATATCTAACTTAGAAATTTATGGAAAAAAAAAAACTATTAATTGATAAATTTAATAATTTTTTTTGACATAAAATTTTTACAATAATTTATTAAATTGGTAAGAAGATAATAATTTTACGAGTCTTGTTATACGATTACTCTAAAAGGGAGTGATTGTGCATCCACACCCATGTGATGAGGGTGGATTTGTTGATCTTTATGTAAGCCCTACTTTTATTAAAAGTAAGGCCAAATTTTAATTTTGGCTACTTCATCCCCTTACATGCGGGGATGAAAAAGTTAACAGTTTTCTAATGGCCAAAGTACTAATTCCCACCCAAGGTTTCACTTAAAGACAAGCATCTCTTTCAATTTTTTAGATTCAAATACTCACCTATCGATCAAAGTTAACGGTTAATAACTAAATTTTGATTATCAAAATGACATTTTTATCAGTTTAATAAAAAAAACTAAAAAATTAATAAAATAAATTTTGTAAAAGGTCGAATCACTTATTCCCACCCAAGGTTTTCTTAAATAACAAAATCTTACCTAAAAATTTTTAAAAAATTAAATATGCATATATTAATTAAAGTTAACGATTAAATTAATCTAGTCAGATGAGTATTTTTATTTTTTTAAATAAAAACAAAAAATAATAAAATTAATTTTACAAAATAAATAATGTTAAAATTGTAATAAATTAATAAAAAATAAAACAAAATAAAATTTTAAAAATAACCGCCAACGACAATGGTTACCAAAAATTTAATTAGATAATAAAAAATGACTACCTAGGTTGATTAATGATCGGATCTGATCGTCTGATGATAAAAACAATTAAATTTGATCGTTGCCAGCTCTAACTGTCAATGGGATCATGTGGTAATTTCTAACTATCCGATCATGTTTACAGCGACCATAGTTGCCAACAGGTGGTTGTTTTTTTATAAAATTGTATGTTATTTTTATTAATTTTTTAAAATTATTATTGTTATATTAATATTATCTTATATTAAAATTTATTTTAATATTAATATTATTTTTTTAATTAACGATATTTTAGTTATTTTATAAAAAAATGTTAATAAAATTAGAAAGAAGATAATCAATACGTAGGTATTTGACCTTTTAAAAGTGTTTAGATATGAATTTGTTATTTAGGGAAACCTTGGGTGGGAATAAGTCGCCTAGCCTTTATAAAATAATAAAAATATTAAATTATTTAAATATTTAAAAAAATTAAAAATTAAAAGCAGCCATCATAGGCAAGGCAAACAACGGTGGCTATCGATAATAAAATTAAATGACTAAAAAAAGTTATCTGGTTCACAGAGCCAGTAGGACTAATTGTCTTTAAAAATCAAATTACCGTTTTTGACTACCTGATACCATTATAAATTACTATTAACGTTAGTAACGTTGTTAATAGTAATAATTGTTTTTTATTTTTTTAAAAAATATTATTTTTATTATAACTTTTTATTTTTTAATAAAAATATTTTAATTATTTTATCAAAAATATTAATAAAATTGGATTAAAAAAAGTAAATAGATAGACATCAGATTATTACAAATTAAAAGTTAAAATATCTTTAACAAGTCCTCTGCTGGGAATAAGTCCTTTGACCTTTTCTAGTTCTACTTTTGGACGGCAATACTGTGATTTGCCATTTGGCATATGCTTTTAGTCCCACCCAAGGTTTTTTTAAACAATGTTATTCAAAATTTTTTAAAAAATCAAATATTTATCCATTAACTAAAATCAACAGTTAAATTTAATAGACAACTATTAAATTTAATTGATTAAAGGGTTTTTTTTATCTTTTTAAATAAAAATATAAAATAATAAAATTAAATTTATAAAAATAAATAAAATATAAAATAATATTAATATAACATTAAAATAATAATAATAATAAATATTTTAAAATTTAACAAAATTTTAAAAATAAAATAAAATATTCAAAAAATAATCACTTAGATCAATTGACGATTAGATTTAACCAACTCAATGACAAAGACGGTTAGATCTAAGCACTTTCACTATTAAGAATTATTGAAAACGGTCTGTTTCTAGTATGTTAACTATTTTCAACCATTTTTTATGACATAAGCAACAAATCTAGTTGTCGTTATCAGTTTTTTGGCAATCAAATCTACTCGCTCTAATATCGAGATGTCAATTGAATTAGGTAATTGGCGATAATGACTGTTTTATTAAAATTTTATTTAATTTTTGATTTGTATTAATTTTTTAATAATATTATTATATTAATATTATTTTATATTAACATTTAATTTAATATGAATATTATTTAATTTTTATTAAAAATATTTTAATTATTTCATTAAAAGTATTAATAGAATTAAAAAAACAGTAATTAGAAGATGAGCGCTTGACTTTTAAGAATTTTTTGAAAGGAATTATCACATGATGTTACATTATAACTTGATAATATTTTGTTGGCCAAGGGACTATTTCCCACCCATAGTTTGAGGCGGGGACAGGTCCCACCCTCCAAGTTTCAAAAGCCCCGTCTCCTACCCTTGGAACAATTTTTTATAATTTTTATGTTTAAATGACTAAAATACCCTTCTAAAAAATAAATATTTATAATAAAATTATAAAACAATTTTTAAATATAAATAATTTTTAAAAATATTAAAAATTTTCAAAAATTAAAAAATATATTAAAAAATTTACAGCAGCCACCGCCGCCAGTGCTGCGGCAATGGCCGCCGCTGAAGGGGCTAGGTGGTCGTTTCTGACCACCTGGTTTCAGGGGAGGTCAGATCTAGCCTCCCCGTTTGGTGGAGGCGGTCAGATCTGGCTGTCTCCGCCAATAATAAAAGTCGAAAACGATCGTTGGAACCAAGGTCGGCCCTTTTCGATCGTTTTCGGTAGCTTCTTCTGGCAGAGGTGGCCAGATCTGGTCGCCTCCGCCAAAACTGAGACGACCAGATTTAGTCGCCTCCACCGAACGGGGAGGCCAGATCTGGCCTTCCCTGAAACTAGATGGTCGGAAACGACCACCTGGCCCCTTCAGCGGCGGCCATCGCCGCGACACTGGCGGCGGTGGCTGCTGCTGCTGCAAATTTTTTAAAATTTTTTAAAATTTTTTTAATTTTATTAAATTTATTTTATTTTTTATAAAATTTTAATCCTAAAATGACAATATTACCCCTTAAATGTTACTGTTTTCTATTTTATTTAATATTAAATTATTTCAGGGGTGGGAGACTGGGCTTTTAAAACTTGAAGGGTGGGACAATTTTCCTGCCTCAAACTATGGGTGGGAAATAGTTCTTTGGCCTATTCTGTTTGTCCTTTAACTGCCTTCTTGACCTATCAATGATTAACAATGTCAGGGGTATTTGTAAAGAATATGAAATTAAAGTTTATTTTAAAATTTATTAAAAATATTATTAAATTTACTATAATAATTTTTTTAAAATTATATATATATATATATATATATATATAACATCGTACTATTAAAGCGATATATTTATATGCTATACATCATAACTAAATCATTCTATTAATATCAAAATAGGTAATAAATATAAAACAATATGTATTTGAAAAGTGTCAAAATTAATAGTGTGATGATATTTGAATACTATTGTTTTTATTTGATTTTGCATGCGAAAACTTCAAACACACAATAATAATAATAGTGTAAAAAATAATTTATATATGTAAGACCCGCTGTCACGCATACCACTATTGCTGTATTATTTATTTACTTTTTATTAATATACTAAAAATTTGGGTATACACAACAGGAATCCTATGAAAAGAAAACTGCTACTACTGTATAAATGTATAAGCATGCGGAAGCTAAAAAACTATAATATACAATGGCGACCAAAACAAATTTTATTTATATACATGTTCCTGTACAATTCTTTAAGTACATTTAATTACAAAATATCCCACCAAGCCAACAAAACACTTTAACTAGAGCCCTCTCCCGTCAGCCCTGATCCATCTGCTCCTCACCAGCACCAAACAAACCTGTAAGAAAGGAAGGAAGGAAGGAAAGGAATGAGTGATAAAATCACCCAGTAAGCGATCCTTACTTCCCTCAACCCAAACAAGTAAATCTGTAATAGCCCAGGGGTAGAAATGTCATTTTAGGCTTTGAGAATAAGGGTAAAAGAGAGATTTCCAGTTAAAAAAATATTTTTGAGAGGGTTCAAGGGTAGAAAAGTCATTTAGAAGCCTTTCGTGGCTTATACATGGGTATTCTGGGAAGAATATTTCATGTATGGCAATAGGAGAGAGAGATTCCAGATTTTGAGGGGCACACGCCCGTGTGCCAGGAGAGAGATGAGATATAAGTTCTTTTTTCCATATTTTTGCCCAGTTTCTCCTTCAACTTTCCTTTCCTTCCTTTTTCCAGAGACCCTAGAGAAAAACTCGTCCAACCAACAACCCTAGTTCCGGTGAGAGACCCAAGAGCAGCTAGAGAGAGAGATCCGGATGCCATGGCAAGAGGTAAGTATTTTTTTGCCTCTTAACTTAGGTTTTCAGCATGCTTTTCTGATTTTTCAGTTTTCTGGATGATTGTTGCATGTTATGGGTGTTTTCCAGCATGTTTTGATGATGTTATGATGAAATGCATGATGATTTATGAGATGAATATACAATGTATGTTATGTATGTTGCTGGGTATGCTTTTGGTGAGAAATGCATGAGATTTGTTATGCTAAATGAGAAATGTATGAGTTGAGTATGTTTATGGGCATGAGTATGTGTTGTGTTTATGTTTAATTGAAGATTGAATGAGTTTTGGATGTGTTTGAGTGGGATTTTCTGAGTTTTCAGACGTATCTACAGATTCTGGTGTGAGCGCACGACCGTGTACCCGAAGGCACACGCCCGTGTGACCTCAAATCTACATGAGACACAACCTTGCATGGTGCCCGTGTGCGTAGGAAAATCCACACACACGCCCATGTACCCGAGTGCACATGCCCGTGTGTTTAATCCCAAATGTGCACGCCCGTGTAGGTAA